>JASKGM010000011.1:1023338-1060086 GCA_034509205.1 Ceratonia siliqua | reverse complement strand
ATCCAACATTTTGTTTCATTTTCAAAATTTATGAACATTAATTATATTAATGTTATTTGAATAAAAATGTAATTATTAAATATTATATTATCTAATTATATATATCTATATTATTATTATCAGGTTAGAATCCTTTATAATTAAAAAAAATATATTATTTAAACTTATTCAAAATATTTCTTAAAAAGTCATTCGTTTCCACGAAAATTTTAAAATGTTTCGAAACATTTCCGTTTCCTGAATAACTATCTCAAAACTAAATTTAATATCTTGAATTGAACACTAACTTTTGAATTGACAACTTCATGCTAAAACACTTTCACTCATATTGAACACTGCTTATGCATAAAGGGTAATAACAAAATTATAGAAAATGTACTCAAATGTCAATAACTTATAGGTTAATTTAGTGTTGTTGCTTTTGCTCTTAATTAAATATCTGAAAGGTGTTCTCATCAATTTCGTATTTACCATCAACCCTAGCTATACATGACATTTTTTCACAATAATTAATTAATTTTTATATTTAATAAAAACAAAAAATATTTTTTAAATAGAATTTGATCAAGAAGTTGCTACATATAAGATTTATAGTAAACCCCAGTTCTCGAAAACAATACTCTTGATTAAATAAGGATTTAATCTCCATTATTTTATTTTTTTTCAGATTTTGAACTTATGATATTCCTTTATAACCAAAAAAAAAAAAAAGACTTGGTGACATGGAATCGCTTTGATTGTTTAGTAACGGTCCAATTTTGTTAGGTGTGTCTACTGTCTATACGATTGGGGAGTTTTTAATACTCATAATTTATATACATTTTTAATATTTGTTTACACTTTTTTAATTAATATATTATAAAATAATAATAATATATTATATATAATATAATATATTAATAATATAAATATAAATACAAAAAAATAATATACAAATAACATTATTTTAATTTAACAATATATTAATAAATAAATTTTATTAAATTTTCGTGTAATGTACAAATTTACACAGTTTAAAATAATAATTATGTAGATTTATTTTTTTTATAATAAACATATTTATAAAATTATCTACATTATTATAGATAATTTTTGATAAAAATAATTTAATGATATATCTAATATACAGAATTTAATTCAAAAAATAGGAATTTCATATTCATAATTCCTTTGTAATTAAAGTTTCACCTCTCCCCCCCTCTTTCAGATACCAAAATATCTGAGAGAAAAAGGGGCAAACTCGTATTCTTCCTCTTGAGGTGATCCGTCAATCTGATATTCCTCATCTATTATATATTTAAATTTAATATTTTTTTAATATATTTGTTCAATAATGATGAACGGGGGAAGTGTCTTCTAAATGAGGAATGGCTCAATGGCATGTGCTTCCTTTCTTTCCGTAACACGTGTTCTCTTCTCTCAAACGGTCAAACTCAAATCAAATTCTCAAATAATTTCACGTATTATTTATATTTAT
Source organism: Ceratonia siliqua (assembly GCA_034509205.1). Lineage (NCBI taxonomy): Eukaryota > Viridiplantae > Streptophyta > Magnoliopsida > Fabales > Fabaceae > Ceratonia > Ceratonia siliqua. Next base: position 1,058,609 of record JASKGM010000011.1, on the reverse strand, counting down.
ATAAAAAATAATTATAATATTATAACAAAATTATAACAAAATAATCATTTTTTGAAACTAAATAATTGATTTTTGTTATTGAATAATCATTTTTTTATAAAGAATAAGAAAGAAAAAAAAATAGATAATACTATTTAAAAATTTGATACCTGTAAAACAATGAGTGAGGATTTAATGTCCTAGCAAGTATTAAATAATTTTGTTAACAATTTATATCTTCTCATATTTAAAAGTATTTATAATATTTTTTTCGTTTTAAATTTTTTATTGTTTTAAAAATTTTAAATTATATCTTATTTTACATTATTAATAAAATATTTTTTATTATTTTATTTATTTATTATTATCTTTAATAAAATAATTAAAATTTAAATTAACTTTAATAAGAATAATTTAGTCTAATACAATTATTTATTGTTATAATTAAAATTATTTAATAACTTTCTTAATTCTTATATCATTACCTTAAATAAAAAATAATTTAAAATTAAATAAGTATATAAATTTTATTTAATTAATAAATCTAAAAGGACAATGTCATGTTTTCGAAAGGATCTGATTCATAATTCCATCTTAAAAATTAAGTGAAATTTATAAAAAAAATTGGAGATAAAATTTTTTAATAATTTATAAAAGGAATGAAATTAAAATCTTTTTCATCATCAGGTGTTAAAATAAATATTAAATATAATTTTTAATCCTTATAATTTTATCAAGTCTTTAATTTAATTGTTATAATTTTTCTTTTTAATTGAGTCTTTAATTTAAATTATTTTCAAATTTTTTATTGTCACCCAATTTTATCATTTCTTTATTTGAGTCTAAATTAATAAAATTATAAATACCAAATAAAAAAACTCAGTGAAACTATAAAAATATTTTTATATTATTTAAAGGTTTTTATATTTTCATCAATTTTATTTTGTCTTTATAATTTATAATTTTGATTTGATTCTTAAAATTATTAATTTAAAGGTTAATTAATGAAATAATAATGATGAATAATAATATAAAATAAATTAAAAATAATTGAAATTTTAAAAACTTAATTAAATAAATTAAAATTTGATGAAATTATAACAATCAAAATTAACCGTAAAAGAAATATAAAGGCTTTTTTTTATGTTACAGTACTTTTTTGTACAATATTTTTTATTTTTATCTCTTATCACCATTTTTTTCCTTTTTTATTTTATATTATTTAAGTTATTTTTTATATATGATAATTTTTTTAGATTTAAAAAAAGAATTGAAAAGTAAAAAATGTTGTTGTTTCAATTCTAAAAATATCTTCAAGCATATTATTTAAATAAAAAGTAAAATTTTTAAAAAAATTATCATATATAAAAATTATTTAAATAATATAAAATAAAAGAAATTGTTACATGAAAAGTATATAAAAAGGGTGATGTACCTGCAGAGCCAAATATAAAACATGGGAATTCCCTTCAAGTTATTGTTACCCCTGAAAAAAGTAACACGCAACAAGAAATTTTTTTTAAAAAAAAGGAAGAGTCGGTGGATAAAATTGAATGAGATGTAAAGGTTAAGATTAAGGATATGTTGGAATTTTCGAATGAAAAGTTTGATTTTAAAAAAATAAGATATTTTTTTAAAGAAAGATATTATTTTATTTTTAAATATAGTAATAAATTTTTTTTATTTTTTTTTGTTAATCTTCTAAATTAAAGAAGTTAAAAAATTTTTTTTTTTTAAAGTTAAAAAACTTATTTATTTTAATTTTTTAAAAAAAAAAAGAGATACGAACAGTTTAAAATTTATCAAAATAACTTTAAAAAAAAATTTTTTTCTCAAAAAAAAGATTAAAGAATTTATTTTAAAAATAAGTTATTTAAAAAAATAATATATTTTAATAAAAATATATTTATTTATTTAAATTTATAAAAAAATAAGTTAATAAAAAACAATTTATAAAAAAAAATAAAAATGATAACTTTTCATTTGACCTGAAAGTTAAGATTAAGATTTAAGAGTCGGTTGATGGAATTGGATGAGACGTGAAGGTTAAGATCAAGGGGAATCAAAAGAATGTGGAGGGAAAGGGAAACATCGAAACACGTGTACATAACAAATTTGAATGTCCATTTCATTTGACCTGTATTTCAGCGAAGTCATCATTTATGTTGCTTCTCTTTCTAGTTTCTGTTACGCTCCTTTTGAGGCATCTGTACCCCTACCTGCAGTTACCTGTTTTATTGTTAGATCACATCTTTCATGTTTTCTTTAAGGGCTAACAAATTCACTGGATAAAAGAGAATTTGATCATAATTTTTTAATCTCTTTTTTAATATATCTGAAAGGTCTTTTTATTTTATTATTTTTCTTGATAGATCCACAAAATGTTTTATCCCTCTACTTTAATTGAAATTTGCTTTTTTGTTTAATTGAATTTTTTTGGTTTTTCTTTTTTATAGTTTAAAAATTTTGTTATTATAAAAATTATTATATTTGATACATTACAGGCATGATTATCTAAAATTTTCATCTTGCAATTTATAGATCAGCATAACTTGTATTCACACTTTATTTCAACGATAAATTATTAGATGTTTAAATATTATTATTAAATCTAGCATTTTTATAATTGTTGTAAGTGTTGTTGGGCTTTATTTTTATATGAATTTTTATTTCATCAAAAAATAATAATGAATTAAAAGATTTAATCAATTTTTTGAAATATTATTTGAAATTCCTATATATTGAGAGAATCAAATGTTATTATTTATGTGTCGTTAATAAGCAAAACATTTTCTCATAAAGTTTTTGATATAAAAAATTAAAAAGAAATCTAACATATTTACATCTTCATTTATGATTAATTTAATTTTTTCAGTTTTTATAAATTAAGACTATCTAAAAAATTATTTGTTATACTAGTGTTCACTTTTTATTTATTATTTGTTTATTCTAAAATTTTAAAAATAGTAAATAATTTTTAAATTCTATATCTTTAAAAAAGTTTAGAGTATTCAATAATAATCTTTAATCCGTAAAAATTAATAATACTATCTAATCATTTTACTATTTTTTAAAATTTAAAAACATCCATTATTCTTTTACACTTTTTTATGAGATACTTTTAATAGATAAAGATAATATAAAAATACAATGGCTTATATAATAGGATTGATTTATACATTGTGATATTTCTACATTTTATTCATGATTGTTTTGTTATTTTATAAATTAAACGCAAGGTAGTATTTGGTAAGAAACTTTTTATGACATTTTTGAAAAATATTATGCTATCGTCTTATTTGAGACAATAGCATAATTTGGTATTCTAATGTTTATTTTTTAAATTTTTTGTTTGATTTTTTATTATTTATAAAAAATAATTTAATTTTTTAAAAAAATATATAATATAAATAATAATTTATTTATATAAAAAATTAAAAAAATCCACCGCCATCAAATTGTGGGGGTAGGATAGTCCCTACAGACATTTTTACCCAAGCTCAGTCTCAATCAATCAATGAGTACTTTACACGTGATATAATATTCATTAATTGACTGGGTTTAGTAGATTCTGTACATATAAAAAAATTCATTTGGTGAACTCCACGTGTCCTTGCATGCTTCATATATCCGCACCGGCCCAGCCACCCGTTCCCAACTTTCAATGTACCTTTTCCGACAAAAATATATAATCTCCTCAATTTTCGATCCATTCAACTATGGGCCTTCCACGTAGCCCATCAACCCGAAATGGGAACAACGCTACGCCCAACATTCTCACGTTTCAAGCAAATGGAATATGGATTCAAGGTTTCTTTTCTTTTCTTCCTTCTTTTGGGGGGTTTTCAAAGTTCACGTTAATTTGATTAAAAAAAATTATGTTCTATTTAGTAATATAACTATTGTATTTTTTTTAAAATAATACTTAGATTCCTGATAAAAGTATAAGGATATGTTTGAATGAATTTGTTTTTAATAATATTTTTATTAAAAGAATAATTATTTTATATTTAAATATAATAATACAAAAATATTTTTAATTATAAAAGTCATTTAAATCGAGGCTTTGGTGATTGCTGGGAATCAAGGATGTAGGGAGATATCGGATGGTGGCTTGTGTTGGGTCATCAATGGCCAGGTGAATGAGAGAGCTGCTTGTGTAATGAGGATATGGTTAAGGAAATTTTTAAATTGATTTAGGGTAAGTTTGTCCAAAAAATATTTTACTTTTTTTTAGTAAGTGAACATACGTTTTTTAAAAGTCATTTTTTTGCATAGTTCGAAACAAACAGTTAATTCTGACAAAAATATTTTTTAAAAAAAATTGGTTTTTGATACAAGAAAAATGATCTAAAATATGCTCTAAAAAAATGAAAAAATAATTTTTTAGGGGAACATGGGACTACACCATTAACTTCGATATCTAAATGTTATATTTTTTTATTTTGTTTTAATTTTTTATTTTTTAATATTAATTAATTATTATCTAAGTTATATAATTTTTTAAGAATTTTTTAAAGTATTTTTAAATTTTTTCATATTTTTTTATCATTATTCATCCATAATTTTTTAAATATTATCCATTCATAAGTATAAGAATTTTTAAATAATATAAAAATATTTTAAAAAGTTTTTAAAAAATATGATATAAATAATAATTTATTAATATTAAAAAATAATAAAAAAAATATAAAAGTTTGTGGTGCTAGCCGGTAGGATCGAAGTTACTAATTTTTTATATTATTTTAAATAAAAAAATATTTATTATAAATTTTAAAAATTAATTTTTTGATTTTAACTAAATTAAAGTTTTTAATATATATTATTTAGTTAATTTTTATTAAAAATTGTAGAATTAAAAATTTATATTTAATTAAATTTAAAATAATCATGAGGTACACCAAAATTTGTTTTACTTTATTACACATTATTATACGACTAAATTTGTGATTAAAAAATTTATAATATAGTATTTCTCAAAAAATAAACTAAACAAGAAAAGAAGAAGAAGAAAAGGGAAGGGCAGAGGGGATTCATTGGCGGGACTACACAACATAGCCCCGTCACAGCCCGGGGAAGCTGTTGAAGGAGAGATAGAGCGAAACAGAGGTGGCTTTGGCTACGAGCTTCACAAAAACATGTCAGAGTTGGCCCTGGTTGAGGCCATGGCGAGGACGGTTTGAAAAGAGAGAAAATGGGTATTTTGGGATTTGACAGGCGTAATCTTTTTTAAAAAAAAAAAACTTTTTTGAAGTTCCTACCAACACTTACAAAAATTTAAAATGTTTTAATAAAAAATAACTTCTAAGGCAAAAAAATTCAAACAAACAGATTATTTTCTTGTTTTTTAGTTTTTCATAATATTAATATCAAAGATATATTAATGTATTTTTATATTTATAAAAAAGGTAGTTGTTATTTCAAAATTTAAGATGAGTATTGAATTTTATATTATTAAATATAAAAAATATCATTTACCTTAAAAAAATCTCACATTTAAAAAGAAAAAAGAAAAAACGTATATAACTAATTTGATGAAATAATAATTACAATATTTTGGGCCTGTGACGTTTTTTGGATGAAGGCTGGTTGATTTTCAATGGGCTTAACTGACCCACATACTTCTTGGGTAATGCATGGGCTCAACATACATGTGTAATCTCGTGGGCTGGCCCAACAAACCAACAGCTAAACAGCTTCTGTTTCAAGTCCTTTCGGATCTAACACCAGAAGTTCAAAACCCTAGCGAACAAAAATATACATAATCACGTTCCTTCCCAACTTGCTTAATTGACCGGAAAATTACAAAAATATTTTCGCTGTAATGATTTCCCCGCTCATCAGAAGCTTATATATAGATGAGCAGTGGAAGCGGCAAAGCCAAAGAAGAGGAACGAACAAGAGGGCTAGTTCGTACATTCTCCATGCAAAACGCCCCTTCCTCTGCTTCCTCTCTACCCAAGGTGTATCTCGCTCTCTGTCTGTGCTGGGATCACGCCCACGCATTTGAATTAGAAATTGACTTGTGATTATGGTAATAGGAGCGAGGTTCTCCCTCAGTGTCAGGTCTCAGCATTTCTTTGCCTCAAGTGGAAGACGCAATTAGCAACATACAGTGAGGACATGCTTCACGTCCCAAGATGTTTTCTGCGATGCAATCCCAGGTTACAGTTACTGCGGCAAGTCCATGCGAAGCATGGTCATCGTTGCTATCCCAATAGCGACGATGATGACGAAGGTGATTCGGCTGGGAAAAAGGGTAGGGATAATGAAGAGAATATATTTTTTTACAAGAGCAGAGGTCAACACATTCTCACTAATCCTCGAATTCTTGACACGATTGTTCGCAAATCTGCAATAAAGCCGACTGACACAGTCCTTGAGATTGGGCCTGGCACTGGGAATCTGACCCTCAAGCTTCTTGAGGCCGCCCAGAAGGTTGTAGCCATTGAAATCGACGAGCGCATGGTGGATGTTCTTGACAAGCGTGTGACCAAGCATGGCCTTCGTGATAGGCTCATGGTAAGTTTTAAGTACCTACCCCTTACATGTTCGATGAAATGCCTAACCTGTAGTCCCAAATATTTAAACTTCTGCCCTTGAACATTGTTTTTGAAGGTCATACGTAAGGATGCGTTGCGAACCGAATTCCCACAATTTGATCTTGTGGTAGCGAACATTCCCTATGGGATATCTTCCCCTCTCGTGGTCAAACTGGTGTATGGGGCAACCCCGTTTCGGAGTGCTACTCTTTTACTTCAGAAAGAGTTTGCTAGAAGATTATTAGCTAATCCTGGTGACTCTGAATTTAATCGCTTGGCTGTCAATGTTAAGCTGGTGGCTAATGTGGAGTTCATCATGAATGTCAGCAAGAGGGACTTTCTCCCCTGTCCAAAAGTTGACTCCTCTGTGGTTATAATCCGCCCAAAAGCTCAGGTTCCTAATGTGGATCTCAATGAGTGGTGGGCTTTCACAAGAACTTGTTTTAGTAAAAAGAACAAGACACTGGGGGCGACATTTAAGCAGAAGAGGAAAGTTATGGAGCTATTGAGATTGTCCTATAACACAGGTTTCAGTACAGAAAATGCTGTTGATTCTAACGAGGGTAATTGCAGCAGTGATGTAGAAGATGGAGGGGAGTGTCAACGGATGAGCTTGTTAAAGGAAAGGATAAGTGGGGTACTTAAAACAGGTGGGTTTGAAGATAAGAGGCCTTCCAAATTGTCTATTGAGGAATTACTCCATTTGCTCTCATTGTTCAATAAAGCTGGCATATTTTTTCTCGACTGTGGAAATCTAACGAATGAAGATAGTTTGGCTGTTGATGCTGGTGCCTAGTGTCTTTTGCCTTCTACTTTGCTGTTGATGCTGGTGCCTAGTGTCTTTTGCCTTCTACACTCAAGACACTCATCAGCCTCTTCATATGCGCATCAGATCCGGATCCCCGGGCGAAATTTATGGTGTGTTTCAGAGAGACATACAAAAATGAGTAGGATGTACCCCTTGGTATAACATGATGGGATCCATATCTTACTTTTGTGACAGGCATAACATCGCTGATAGAACAATCAAGAATGTTAGTAGTCTATGAAAGAAAGGTTTTGTTTAGATATGATATTGAATGAAAGCAGACTTTTTGATAATATTTTATGTTCACCGCTAAACCCTAATTTCAAATCAAATCATATAATAATAAATTATAATTTAGCTTTAAGAATATTGCCTTGTATGTATTGGTTTATTAACAATTTATTCGAGTCAATAAGTATTTATAGACCATTTCATAATGCTTGGATTAATTTGTTATGAATCCTTATAATGTCTATATAAGCGAACTTTCACTTACTTTCATAAGCTTAGAAAATAAAATTGAAGCTTATTATAATAAACAGGTAAAGTTTTTGTAAATATTTATCATCAAAATTTTCGATCAACAGATGACACATCTTCATGTTCTTTAATTAATAAATAACGTATAATAAATTTTTTATTTAATAAACAACTACTTTCATCAATATTTTTTGATGTATATGTCATTTACTAATTGAAGAGCTAGGTTATAGAGCTTGGTAATAAACCTAAAGAACTTTGTCTTAATTATTTTCCCTTCTTCACTATACATGGAGGGAGATCACATTCCACTTAGGCCAAATGCCTGTTCTTTTCAGTATGCATGATCATTCTAGAGAACAAGAATGACGAGAGGTCACTTTAGGGAGATTATTTATATCTATCAATTAAGTTTTTTAAATTTATAGGATTATTCAGTTTAAAATTAAACTGGATAACCACATTTTTTGTATGAGTCTTTAAATGTACAAAATGTTGCTACACAAATTCCATGTCGTAATATATTAGGGGGAAAAAACTAAGTTAAATGGAGTCATTCTCATGTAACGAACACACAAAAGATCTTATAAAGTAAATTTAAATCATCCATTACTTCAACTGACCAGTTTACTTGGAAAATAATATATTTAAAGCAGAGGAAAGAAAAAAGTTCCAAAAAAAAAAGATAGCCGCAGATTGAACTTTTCTGGCTTTGATTCGATCTAAAGAGAGCACAAGAATTATGAATGGCCACCGCCAGCATTGTCTGGTCCAAATCCATTGCAAGAAAAGCTTAAAATGCTCTCTTGGCAGAGGAAGATAGATATCTGACTACCATGTCCAGGTTCAGAGGTGCCTCATCAATGCTGCAAAATAAGAAATATCAGAGATAGAAAATCATGATGTTTTAAAGCAGCAGATCGAAAGTCATGTAAATATGGCAAGGAAATAATCTTATTCAAAACATACCTCAGGTTCAGCTGGTTTGGATTCTTCACCTTTGATGTTCTCTTCACCTGCATGAGAGCATTTATTATTAAAGCTTCATCATTAGGAGCAGTTCTAAATGGCATTATAAGCTAAATAACAAGAATCTTGATTAAGCAGAACTAGGAGTGATTCAACAGTAAACACTTGAAACAGTGTGACTTTGGTCTTTGAGGCAATTAATTCAAGGCCAGCAAACAGCTTGTTTTCTTTCTATTCATCTCATTTTGATTTTCTTTGGAGGTTAGGAAAGGGAAAAATAGGTGGCAGAAGTGTTTCTGTAACAGTGTACATCAAGCTGTTCCGGTCTTGGACATATTGTTCAGTTAATTATAGTTGAAATTGTCCAGTAACTTTAAAAAAGCCTCAAATCTCAATCAACGCTGTACCTCCATCCTCAGGCAAATCAGAGGTCCACAGAGTCAGATTGTCTCTCAACAACTGCATGATCAAAGTGCTGTCCTTGTATGACTCTTCACTCAAGGTGTCCAACTCTGCAATTGCCTCATCGAAAGCTTGTTTAGCCAAATGACAGGCCCTGTAAGTTTCAGTAATGACATTAGGACAAAAGCTATCAAAGTAAGCAACTCAATAGTAAACACCCTATGCAGATGATGCAAGAATCAGTGAAGTACCTTTCAGGAGAGTTCATTATCTCATAATAAAAGACTGAGAAGTTGAGTGCAAGTCCAAGACGGATTGGGTGTGTTGATGGAAGATCTGTGCTTGCAGCGGCTGAAGCAGCCTAACAACAGAAATAGATGCGTCCATCAAGAAACAGTACAATAAGTAAATAAAGATAAGAGATTATTATAAATCAATTCAGCACTAAAATACAAGAGATCACAAAGGCAGGTACCTCATATCCTTTAAGTGACTGATCAGCTGCCTCTTTCCTTTCTTGGTCGGTCTTGAACTCAGCAAGATACCTATAATAGTCACCTTTCCTGCATCAAAAAATGCCGAAAGAGATCAGGGACAGAGACCCAATGTACGTCGCAAGAGATATTATATTACATGAGGTATAAAAGAGCGAAAAATCACATTAGTTACATGGCTCATTCATGGCATTGGACACCCTGTAGAGTCAAGGACAAATCAGGCTGCAGTTCTCTCCCCACCATGTGGACAAACGGTACAGAGTTAAAAAAAAGATAACTATCTATCACATCCATACGGATTCTCTCTTTTTCTCACATGATATCTTATAGATAGATTAAAGTCCAAAAAATTACTGATATCTATTCAATGAAGTGATAAAGGCAATCAGTTACGTGGACAGGGAAAGGATTTGAATTAATCGAGAGTGTGGCCAAATATTGGAATTTAGCAGTGTCAGCATGACTCACATCTTATAGTAGAAAACAGTGGCTTCTCCGGAGGAGGAAGAGGGAATCAGATGCGTGTCAATAATTGTCAGAATGTCACCGCAAATCTTGCAGAGTTCCTCCTCAACCTTTTGGCGGTAACTCTTTATCAGTTTAACATTGTTCTCATTTCCCTTAGACTCTTCCTTCTGCTCAATTGAAGACATTATGCGCCAAGATGCTCGCCGTGCACCAATGACGTTTTTATATCCCACAGAGAGGAGATTCCTCTCTTCCACAGTAAGCTCGAGATCAAGTTTTGCCATTTTCTTCATACACTCAACCATTTCTGCTTGACAAATAAAATTAGCATTGGAATAGTTTTTGTTTTATTGTTGTGTAAAATTATTTTTAAAACAAAAATAAAAATGTTTTTATAAAAAAAAAAAATAAAATACTTATTGGGATGTAAATTTTGAGGAAGTATGGATGAGAAAGACGAACAAGAACTGTTGAATTTGAAGAACAAAAAATGTAATGAAAAACAAAGGTTACATCAAAGGGTACAGTGTTTAATGAAAATAATTTTTTCTCGTTGTTCTTTGTGTTTTTTAAAAAATAATTAACAAAAACAAGCTTAAACATTTAAAAATATTCTCTATTTTTTTGTTTTTGAGTTACACTTTTTTAAAACAATTTTTAAAAATAATTGATAAAAACAATATATCTAAACAAAATTTTTTTTATAAAATAATAAAATAAAATAAAACAGTTTTTAAAAACCCTTCCAAACAGCCAATTCTGAGCACAAATCTGCGTTTTTATAATTCAGACAAAATCAATGACATACAACTTCTAACATAAGTAATCTACCCCTAATGAGGTAAACAAATGACATTTCAAACGGTATAAATAAAAAGGACGCGCATTTATAACGGACTCTTGTCTTTATAGGGCTAGTAAGACAACAAGAGAATATAAATTTGATGCAAACAGATTCAAGAGCAGTAAGGAAGAAAGGAGATCTAAAAAAAACAATGACAACAGAATTTATTTCCCAGTATATAAAATTGACAAGTGACATCAAACAAGTGACATGCCAGTAATTAATGCGAGAAAGAAAAATATAAAATTGACACAACAAGTATTAGGCATGTTTAATGGAGAAAAGAATAATCTAATCCAAACAAATTACCAAGCAGTTCATCATCTGGACACCTTTTAATAAAATGGATTACAAGACAAATGGCCTAATCCATAAACACAATAGAATCCTAAATCAGAAAATCGAATTTTTAGCATATTGAGCCGCTTTTCCAATTAATCCAAACAAAAGTGACGGGAAAGCCACGGTCATGTTGTCATACAACAGAAGCACAATGTAATCCAACAAACAGATCAAGAACAATATTAACACTAAAAACGAAAACCCCATAAATAAAAATACAGAAAAAGGAAAGAAGGTAGAAAAAAGAAAATGTCACCGTCGTATCTCTCGGCCTGCTCAGAGAGCTTGGCCAGGTAAACCTGGGTCTCTCTCTCCTTCTCCGTCGACATTGTTGCAGAGAGAGATCAGAGAGAACAAACAAACAAACAAACAAGTAATGCAAACTCTGAGGGGTTGGGGTTGCAGAGAAGAGGAAGAACAGAAAATGGATGCGACGAAAAGGGAAGGAGGGGAGGAGTGCTTATATAGTGCTTAAAGATCGAGCAAGTTGTGGGGGAGAGAGAAGGTCGGATCTGGACCGTCGGATCAGAGATTTTGAAAAAGGAAGCGCGAAAATCGTGATTGCGCTGAAGAATGATGCGCATTATTCTATTTTTTGCACAAAAAAATTATATTTTTGAGTCATTTTTTTAAATATATCGATATTTTATTTAACTGATACTAATATATAAATCTTAGATGAATTTAAATAGGGGGAGTAAGCTACCCCAAATTTATTTTTTATTTTTGTTTAATTTATTTTTTTAAATTTTTTTATTAATTTTTTTTGTTTATACCATTTATTAATTTTTTATTTATAGTACTTTTTTTAAAATTTTTTGAAATGATTTTATATTTTTTTTGAATTTTTTTTATTTCTTTTAAATATTTATTTTTTTTAAATGTATAATTTTTTTTAAAAAAATTTTTGATTGTTTATATTATTTTTTTAAATTTTTTAAAATTTTATCATTAGTTTATTATTATAAAAAAATTTTAAAATTTTAAAAAACTAATAAGATTTATTTTTAAAAAATTTTATAGTTACTTTACAGTCACATATACAGTCACATTTGTGACTGTAGAGTAGTAAGACCCATTTAAATATTTTTATCCAATGATGAATATCATTGTTAAATACAAATAAATAAAAATTTGAGAAAATTATTTTTAACTATGATTGGCACGTCAAATATTCACTTGAGGTATAAATCTTTAAATTTGTTCACTTTTTTTAAATAATTATTTAATTATAAAAAATATTTATTCGGTTATAAAAAATAATTATTATGTTATTTTTATAATAATTATTTTTTAGAAAGGAAAATAAATATAAATAATACATAATACTATTTAAAACTTTGATATTATGGAACATAGATAATAATTTTTTTAAAGTTTTTTTTGTCTTAAGTTGGTTCAATCCTTGAGAAGTTTTTCAAAGATGTTACAACGACACTAACATGTGTTGCCTAATTGGTTGTTTGTTACTTTGTTATGGGTAAATGTATTTATTATCCCTCGAAATTTGTTTTTTTTATGATTGACTTTCAATATTTAAATATAGATGTTTTTATCTAGGGGTTACTCTCACTATATGGGAGGTAGGAGAGTTTTAAATTTTTTTTTTTGATTTTTAAAATTTTTAAAATTAATTAAATATTTTTTATCTTATGTATTTTTTTAAGATATTTTTTTTTAATTTACAAATGAATAGTAAAAAAAGTTATGGATAAATAGTGTTAAGAATATAACAAAAAATTTTAAAATGTTAAAAAAGTCTTAAAAATATATGATATAAATAATAATTAATTAATTTTAAAAAATTATCAAATTATAAAAAATACAAAAAAACAAAATTTTGGATGTGGCTGTAGGATAGACCTACCCTTTTATCTAATGGTTAATGTCACCGTTAACTATGCTTATATATCGGTAGTTGGGTACTAGTCAATTCAATTTTTTATTAGTAATTATATTTTTTTATATAACTAAATAGTTATGGGGTTATTATCAACTATTTATTATTTTTTAACATTTTTACTTATATTACTTAAAAATAAAAAATAATTTCATTTTATTTAGATAGTTATTAGGAGATCAAGACACCAAAATCCCCATAGCCATATATAATAGTATAGATAATTATCATAGAATTTCTCATATTTCATTTTTAAGATTTCATTTTTTTTTGTACTGATTTGTCTTCTTAAGTTTGATTTGTTCAATCCATACTGTCTTAGAGAAGTTTTTCAAGGATGTTACAGCCATACTTACATGTATTGCCTAATTGGTTGGTTATTTATGGAAAATACTTATACTACTATAGTATAGTATTATTATATTATTAAGGGTAGATCTAGACAATTCTCATTAAAGAGAAAAAAAAATTAAACAATTTTCATTGAGGAGACTAAGTTATAATATCTTTTTTTTATATAAGAAATAATATACAAATATTACATTATATTAAAAAAAATTAAACATAGCCCCCACCATCTAGTGATGGTTCCCCCCTAATGTCATTTATATGTTTTCATGTGATTTATTTTTAAATTATAATTAAATTAATTATTAAAATTTATAAAAGAATTATTTATGTATCAAAATATTTATGACATTAATATTTAATTTTTTAGCGTTACAATAGTACTTGAAATGTTCTCTTATTTATGAGTAAATATGTAATTTCAATCATCCACGACCACCCTGCTCTAATTTTTAATATTTATTATTTAAATTTTAATGCAACATAAATTCATCCACATATATTGCGTTATCAAAATGAGCCTAGTCGGATTCAATCCTATGGCGAGGTGAGATGGGCCCCCAGAAATGCCAAGATCTTTTAGTCCTGCCTACTTCAATATTTGGGTTGAAGTGGGCTAACCTGGCCCAAGAATGATTCATATGAGCCATTCAATTTTTTGTCCTTGATTTTAATACATAATGATAATTTTTTATTACTAATTTATTAATTGATACTAAAAAAAATTTAATTCTCTATGGCTAACAAAAAATATTTTCACAAAGTTTTTGAAATTTTTTTATGTAGAATATAGGAGATTTAAGACTAAATTAAACAACTTTGTATATGAATTTTGAATATTTATCATGTTATTTGATTAAGAAAGAATAATAATATATTTGATAAATATAATCTTAAAATATATTTACACCATTTATTTAAAATTAATTTTAAATTTTAACTTTAAATTGTAAATAATAAAAATTAACTATATATGTCATTATGTAAAAAGAAAAAAGGAACCACCTTGGCCTAACTTTAAGGGTGGGTTAAACAGAACCTAATGTGAACATATAATATTGAAATTTTAAGTTCTCATATATAATGTATCTATTTATATTTGCAAAGTATTAAAACTTTATACTATTATATCACACCTAATAACTTTAATAATTTTGATTCAAATTTTAATTTAATTTTTGGTACAAATGAATGAATGATAGCACGAATGTTTGAACTTGAGATTTGAGATTTCTTACAAACTGTCAAACCCTCACTATTAAATCACCCCTATTAAGTATTATCTTTGATATTCATAAACTATCAAAATTTTTCTTAAATAAAACCAATTAAAATTTTAAATATTTTAATATGAGAAATGATGTTTGTATATTATAAATTCTTATACCAAATATATACGACTCATTATATTCTCTCTTTCTTTTTATTATTGTGAGTCCTAAACTTTCATACAATTCTCCTTTATTACAATTTTTTTAATGATGTATACTTGGTATACAAATTTAGGTATACAAATATTAACTCTTTTTTTATAAATGGCATGTCATTTGCTAATTAATAAATAAGATATAATATTGTTATTTAATTAATTTAACTTTTTTATAAAAAAATAATAATACTCATATATTATTTTTTTCCATCTCTTTTCATATTTATTATTTTATTATTATCTATTACCTAATATTATTTATCATCATCATTATTTTATAATATATTAATTAAAAATTAAATATAAAAAATATGTAAAAAACAATAATTATTATTACTCTTTTATATGTATTATGGTAATTTCTCCCCTACTCGAAAAAATGTAATTTAATTTATTTTTAGTTTTTTAAAAATTTTATTTTAAGAAATAATTTAAAAGAATTAAAAAAACTTTATAAAAAAATATTTAAAAATAAATCAAGAAATAAAGTGAAAAATAAAAAATAAATAAAAATAATTCTTTTAAATTATTTTTTAAAATAAAAATTTAAAAAGAATAAAAAAATAAAAAATTTAAATTTAAAAAAATGAAAAAGCTCTCAGGAGGAGGAATCTCTATTATTTATTCGAGGGCCTAAAGAATTTTCTCCAAATAAAGAAAAAAAATTCAATAAAATTCTGCTCTATTTTGTTGAGATTAATTTATAGATCGCCGTGCATATTCAGGCGGGGATGTAGCTCAAATGGTAGAGCGCTCGCTTTGCATGCGAGAGGTACAGGGTTCGATCCCCTGCATCTCCATTTTATATTATTTTATTTTTTGTCTGCCCTTTCTCTGTTTTCTCTCGTTTCGTTGTCTTCCACAATGAGCATTCTACAGAGCTTCTGCTTCAACTTCCAGTTTCCAATTTCAACTGATTCTATTCTATGCGTCTATCTATGAATACCCACGATGCTCCTTCGAAGGACAACGGTCTTCTTCTCTAACAATCTCACCAATCATCTTCTTCGCCGCTACCATCTCCGTCTGCTAGCCACCCACTCGCCACAACCCCCGCTCACCAACCCCATTACACCGGTGAACCCAGCTCACCTCCTCCGAGTCTGCACCATCCTTTACCAGCAGCAGAACTCGCCCGAGTCCAGACTCCACTCCAAACTCCGCTCTTCCGAGTTCGAACTCACCCACGAGTTCTTCCTTCAGGTTTGCAACAAGTTCCCCTATTCATGGCGGCCCGTCTACCGCTTCTTCCAATACACCCAAGAATACCCACATTTCAACCACACCTCAGTTTCCTTCAACAAGATGGTCGATATCATTGGGAAGTCACGGAACATTGAGCTTTTCTGGGAAGTTCTACAGGAGATGGGACGGCGTGGTTTTGTAGATGATAGGACTTTTCGGATTGCGTTGAGGACGTTGGGTGCTGCGAGGGAGTTGAAGAAGTGCGTGGAGTTCTTCCACCTGATGAGTTCCAATGGCCACGAGTACAATTTGGGGACTTTGAATAAGGTGGTTGAGATGATGTGTGGGTGTAAGCTGGTTGAGGAGGCTAAATTTGTTGTTTTCAAATTGAAAGAATGGATTGAACCGAATGGGGATACTTATAAGCATTTGATTCGGGGGTACTGTGATTCGGGTGATTTCATTGAAGCTTCAAAGATTTGGAATTTGATGGTGGATGAAGGGTTTAAGCCTGATATGGATGCAGTTGAAAAAATGATGGAGACCCTTTTCAAGATTAATCGGTATGATGAAGCTATGAAGCTCTTTCAGACAATGAGGGTGAAGAGGATGGATGACCTTGGTCTTTCAACATATAGGCTTGTGATAAATTGGATGTGTAAGAAGGGGATGATTTCCCAGGCACAGGTAGTGTTTGAAGAAATGCGCAAGAGAGGTATTCAAGTTGATAACTTAACATTGGGATTTATTTTATATGGGCTTCTAACAAGAGGTAGAGTTAGAGAGGCTTATAAGATTGTAGAAGGGATTGATGTACCAGATATTAGTGTCTACCATGGATTGATAAAAGGTCTTTTGAGGTCGAGAAGGGCAAGTGAAGCAACTCAAGTGTTCAGGGAGATGATCAAAAGAGGTTGTGAACCAACTATGCATACCTATATAATGCTGTTGCAAGGTCATTTGGGGAAGAGAGGAAGGAAGGGGTCTGATCCACTTATCAATTTTGACACTATTTTTGTGGGTGGTTTGGTGAAAGCAGGAAAGTCGTTAGAAGCCACCAAGTATGTGGAGAGGATGATGAACAGAGGACTTGAGGTACCAAAATTTGATTATAATAAATTCTTGCACTACTATTCAAATGAGGAAGGTGTGGTTATGTTTGAGGAGGTAGGGAAAAAGTTGAGAGAGGTAGGGCTGTTTGATTTGGCAGACATACTTGAGAGATATGGGCAGAAGATGGCTACTAGAGAGAGGAGAAGAAACAGAGCTCCATAGCATCATTGAAGATGCTAATGACAGAAAAATGGCTGTGGAAATCAGAGGGCATCATGAAATTTGTAGTGGCTTCAGAGTGACAACCCAATATATAGTATATATCACTAATGTGCTTGTTCATATGCCCAGAATTGGTAATCAGAGTATAATCAAAAAGAACATTATAGGCAAGAACGATAAATTCTTTATATTAGGACCTTTAATATGAGCCTATTATATGTCATTATTTTGCATAGCTATTTGTTTGCTGGAATCTAGTTTGTGCTTATATTAATTTGATGATTGACAGAAAAAAAATAAAATAAATGAGATCACTTTAATTCAGATGCAACCTCCTTAACAATTCATGCCAAGTTTGTGTAACATTATTCTTATTGAAATACCAGATTGTGCAGAGCTCGTGGTCTTCCCCTCACAGAATAGCTTACCAGTGAAAGGAAATGGTTGATAATAATTGTGAGTGGCATTTATAAGTAATAACCAATTTTACAATGTTATCCAAGATTTCGACATTACACAAATTGAAGATGGTTTTGTTTTGATCGATGTTCTTTATAGGAATGTAGATGGGAAGGATGAGATGGTTCCGGGAAGATATCCTACATGTAAGAGTCAGCTCCAATCAATAACGAAAGCAAGTTTTGGTTTTGGGATCACTTTAGATCAATTCAGGAGACCTCGTATGTATGATTTGGACTTGTAATGGCGAGGCAGGTAATCGCTGATCTGATTTTGTTGTTGTTGACTCGTATGGGGTAAAAACTTTTACTATACTTATAGGTTGTCTTCTTAGCCATACTTGAGTTGTGCTTTAATATGACCACTTATGCACAGAAGTGAAGGAGTCGGATCATTTGTAGTTGTAGATATGTTGAACGGTCAAGCGTTACAATCTCAATTTCATTCTTGAATTTCATGGCCATTCATATTCTTTTATAAAAAAACAAAAACTGGTGATTGTTTAACAGAAAGGCTTGAAGTCCAATGGATAATGAAGAAATCATACAGAAAAAAAAAATTGCTAAAAAGATATTAGAAGAATGAATTACTACAGATACTTTTGACAAAAAAATTCAACTGTAGCTAACTTCCACGGAACCTTAATCTACAGCTTCCTCATTCCCCTGATCCAGTTGTGGAAAAGATGGAACACATCAAGGCTCTGAGCACTATATACATGCTGAGCCGACCAAACAATCCATCCTCTGAAATTTCGTTCAATTAATTGCATCAGTGCTAACACAAATCACTGGAGTTCAGAGTACAGATAAGCTGCAGCATATTTTGGTAAGCTTTAAGTGAATTCATTTCACAAACTTGCAGGAATTGGTTCCTGGCAGGTTATCAACTTAACATCATTATCCAAGCACTCTGTTACCAAAGTGTATTGCAGTGCTTCATGGAGAATTATCAATTAAGATTCTAAGGAAACGCATTCTACCAAAAATAAATAAACCAAGTCATTTATAAATAAAAGTGTACATAGTATATTTTTTAGTAGGATCTACTTTTGACATGTATATTTGTTTATTTATAACTGACTAAATTTACTAATTTTTTTTTTTTGTAGAATTCCTCTTCCCGATTCTTTAATTTGACAATTTTTGAGATGGTACATGGGACCAGTTCCCAAAAGAATCACCCTAAGACCAATCTAGAGCCTTATGTTGGAGTCCCACAAGAGGACTCCAACATAAGGCTCTAAATGCATCCATGACATTTAATTTCATACTAAATTAAATGCTACCCGTCATACTGACAAGTACAGAGGAATTACCAGAGCAAAAAATTCGGGTTCTTCAGCCATGGCGAGACTTACTGGCGCCCAATCAATTACTTTTTCACAAATGGTTTCTGGCAAACAAGTAGACGCTGTTCACTGCCATTTTGAAGGTCAATTACCCTTGCTTCCCAATGTACTTGTGTTGCAAGCGTGCGGGCCATCTCTATAGCTCCCATATCATCAGAAAGAATCACCCATCCCTATCAAGCAATTATAGCTGTAGCTCAATATATTATGCTATATATACACCATTCCAGTATACTGACAGAGACAACTACTAGATGTGACTTAACATTTTTAGAGGATAAGCTGAAAAGCAAGATGGAAAGGGAAACGTTGAAGGGACCAAATTAATGTTCTGCTTTTAGATGAAACATTTTCTAAATGTTCACGATGCTACGTTCAACATGTCACATAATGAAAATTTACAGCAATCGTGATAATGGATAAAGAGACTTGATTACCTCCGGACGCAGTATTCTATCCATCTCCAAGAACAAGTCTGTCATGCTGCAGCTCTCCGAAGCGAGATGTGAGACAAGTCCATTTGCATGAAGCATATCATATGTCCGAGGGTAAGTTGGGAAAGGTTCACACCTGAAGATCAACAGCAGATCACAAAAATGAACTTCCTGAAGCTTATAAGCATCGACTTTATTTTAGAAGAGTTTCTTAGATGAACTCCAAAGAAAAGAATAGAGAATTTAGAGATGGCGGTCACAATCACGTGGAATTTTTCAGAATTGGATTTTGAAATAAAATAAGTCAAGTAGTTTCAACCCAACAGATCAATGCAAGCATGTATGCTACATTCTATCTCCATATTGTCTCAAAAGGAAAACCCAAAAAAAAAAAAAAAGGCTAAGTCAGAAATCATGAACATATTTTGAAGTAACTAACAAAAATGACTATTTCTTCCCCAGCTAGCATAGATCACTGATCTGTTGTTTGACATAAGAGTATGCTAATAAAGAGGGTTGGTATACAGTATACATTTATCAGGCTTTAATGGTCTTACCAGCCCCCGTGGCCTCCCCCCTGTCCCACCTTCCAATCATATGGAATTTTGTCTAGACCACATTCAACATATTGCCTAGACTCAAAAGAACAATAAGCAACTTACCAGTCATGCATAACACCAGCAAAACCTCTATATAGTATGAGGGGAAGTGTATTAGAAGCCTTGACAGGAACAACGTTCATAACCCACACCGCTTTTTTCTCCTCCAGGAAGGCATCATTCAAACCCCCATACTTAGCACTCATGTCCATCACATTGCGTATCATGTTAAATGGAGGAAGTGGATCTTCATCTCCGGGTCTCTTTGGATGGTCGGAGAAAATTAAGGGTGTAAGCAAAGACCAATAGTTCTTGAGAGCTGATATCCAGAATTGTGAGTCTTCATAGAAATCTTCAGGCTGAACTCCTGCAATGGTTAACAAAATTGAAATGAAAATTAAGAGGTGACGCAAGGAGAAGGATATGAGCAGAAAGCTGTTAAGAAGCAGCACTTTCCATGAATTTCAAGCTCAGCTGAGCTCAGACCAGATCCAGAAGATCTCTTCTGTATTGGAATCCAGCGCTTGTTAGAGGTCCCACTTATACATGGCACAAGAGGTTGATAATATGACTGATCATCTTCCCCTTTTTTACAAAGAGGTATAGAGCCCTGCTGGCTACAATGTAAAAAAACATGTCACTCAAAATCTGTAAACATAAGTTATAGTAGTACAATCGAACAAGTCCAAGTGTTCAATAGAGCATAAAAATATGTTGATATCAATAATCTCAAATAAACAGTCAATGATTATCATCAAACAAAGTAGGCAATCACATTCGTACAATTGTCCTTACCGAGACGCATAGCAATTAATATCAGCAGTCTTCTGCCAGACAAAAGTCTCATCTTGCTGAGCTAGAAGAGTCCAACAGATCTTTTGGGTCAGCTCTTCCATTGGGATCAACATGATTCTCTTTTTCACCTTTGATGAACTTCCCTGCGGCCTGCTTGTGGGTGAGGTTAAAATAAAGTATCCTCCAGGTTTAAGAACTCGGTCAACTTCTATAAGGAACAATCCATCTGTAGGATGAAGTCATTGTTAGAAAGCAAAAATAAAGACAACAATTCATACAGATGCTAAAAATTAGAAAACCATTAAATTAACATATTCACTATGGTACACATAAAGTCATGGCAAGATGGATAATGTCAAAAAAGACATTGATAAGGAGAGGAGGGGAGTAAAAAGGAAAGAAAATGAGTCAGTTCTTCATAAAAACATTTCAAGTATCCATTTCACCACCTACCTAATTGGTGGAAGACAAAGATTATTATAAATGTAAACCTAGATATATGATTTAACTAAATCTAAACACATTTTGATATGCCAAACCAAGATATTAATTCAGTCCTAGAACATAAAACAAATCCATAGAGGCTACTGGTCAAAAGCTGTCAAAAGCCAACTAGAAAGTGACCCAGTTCTTGACTCAATGATTTCCACTCAATGGTAGGTTATTACCCAGATATTAGTTCCACTCATAGAAGATAAATAAACAAAATAATGCATCCAGGCTGCTGGAGAAGCTGTCAAAAACCAACTAAAAAGTGACTCATTTCTTGACTAAATGATTTTCAACATCTGTCATTTTGTGTTTTATAATGAAGTTTATTCCACCTCCCTCATCAACTATTAAGTTTTACCCCTTAACAGCATTCACCTAACAACAGCATAATAAATTCCAGAAACAACAGGTACTAATAGTAATACCCCAAACTCAGAGTGCATTGGCAGTGGATTCAGTCAACACAATCAATACTCGTGCTCCAAGAAGCATGGACACAGACACCAACATGGGACACAGTAAAATGTAAAGAGAAGCGTAACATCATTTCTAACACTCATGTCTGAAATGTGTCATACAATGAATTATAAGACTGTACTAGTTCTCCCCTTTGTCTTCCAGTAGAACCAACAGGAATTATAAGGATGCTGTCTCCTATTTACCTAACCTCTTGGTTCTAGCTTAAATTTGTGCTTTGATATGCAAGGTCATCTCTAAGGCATAAATGTTGCATATCCATGAGGTTTCACCTTCCATCTCGCACTTGCTAACTATATAGAAAACCATAAGTATGATATGTCCCACATCGCCAGGAACTCACTTGGCATGGTTTAATAACCTCTTGGGACCTCCCCTCATGAGCTAGCTATTGGGAGTAAGTTCTACCCGATGAGGTTGTTCGAATCATTGTTGCTTTCATTGAAAGTTGGTGCGTGTTACGGAAGAGGGCTACCCGGTGCTTGATAAAGTTCGGGGCAAAGGGCCGCCGATGTCAAGAAGAGAATGGAGTGAGAGTCGCCCGTGGGCGTCCGGCCTCTCAAAGAGTGGGCAATGATATGTCCCACATTGCCAAGAACTCACTTGGCATATAAGTTTAATAACCTCTTGGGTACCCTACCCTCATACGCTAGCCTTTGAGGGTGAGTTTTACCTAAGAAGGTTGTTCATATCAAAGTATCAGTTAGAACTAGCTAACTTCATCAGGACCATTAAAATTAAAATACGCATCAGTTGTCACTCCACCATCAAGTATTTTGTCTACTAAGTCCAGTTCTACAAGTTCAGCTCAAACATTTTCCCCATTGATAAATTTTCCCAATAAATTTTTGGGTTAAACATACTTTTGTCCCTTAACTTCGCATGAAGTTCCACTTTCACCCCAAACTTTTATTGGCTCCAATTTCATCCTTTTATCTTTCAAAATGTTGTCAAAGTTTTCCTTAGACCTGATTCCATGAGAATCTCTAATGGAATATCCTGGACACGTAAGAAGACACATAAGATAATTCCGTTAGCGATCCTCATTGTTATATATGAGGAAAACATTGACAATATTTTGAAAGACAAAGGATGAAATTGAAACAAATCAAAGTTAAGGGACGAAAATGATATTTCATAAATAGTTAATGGAAGAAAAGTACATTTTGGCCTAAAATTTTTCATCAAACCATATATATTATTTCAGGGGTTAGTGACAATGTAATAACTATTTTGACCACCAAGTGACAACATTATCATATATCTTTAGTCTTACAGTCTACAACAACAAATATGCTATACCTTGATCAGTCTATTCTCTCACCTGTAATCCAATAAAATTTCTGACAACTATAACTTCAATCTTAAAATAATAAATGAACTTTGAATCTGTTCATCAGTATGTAACGCAATGGGCCACAAAAACTAGTTTAGAGACAACAAGTTAAGCAGGGCAATCTAGGAAAGAAATGGAACTGAATTATAGTAAGTAGGTCAAAAGGACTTCTACTGCCAAGGAGGACAGATTAATGCCCATTATTTCTATGGTTACCTTTTTCATCCCAAATGATACCACACTGAGCACAGTGAACCATGTCAAATGATAATGATGGATATGGAAGCTGTCTTGTAACGAAGTTGCCAATCATTGCAGGAAGACCTCTCTCAAGGGCCAATTGAACCTGGCTGCCAGTTGCCTCATATGCCGCAATACAAACCGCCATTAATTTTCGGGTGGTCAAATGAGCTCCAAAGCTACCAAATCCACAATTAATGTCTAGTATAGTACGAATCTGTCATCATGTGAACTGATCAGTATGGATCATTCACAATACATGATGCGACAAAATGAACATGGTCCTTGATGACAATTAAATAGGCAGCTGAATAATATAATGTTTCCTAATTTACTATACACAGAACAGTTTTGAACAAATCCTACCCCTATCAAACATTATGGTTCACCAAAATACAACAATTTCTGAATGATAATATAAGGAACACTTACACCAGCTTGAGGAAATTCAGTGTCACTTCCTAACCCTATCATCTCTGCGAGTTGGTGAGAGTAATCTTTCACACCATCAAAGATCAAACCATCCTCTGAATGAAAAGCAATTTGATTCTCCTCTAGTAGCATTAACCTAGATAATTTGTTACAAAAGCTTTAGAAAGTGAAAACTTATTCATTATAAATCACAACAGAGAAAGACCTTGTGAAAGCCGTGATACTTTCACTCAACAGTCAGTTGTAAAGGCTGAACTGATGTGTTAGCCAAAGGAGGTCAAGTCCCCACTCTAGCAATTAACTTAGACAAAGAATTACCTTTTGGTCATACTTCCAGATGAAAGAAACTGGTCTTTGGTTATCTTCACGTTTCCGCTCCATATAACATCCCTTCCAGCCGGCCATCTCAAGGGAATCTTATAGTCCTTAGGAGGTCGAACCAAACACCCCCCACCTGTGCTTGACAATTCACAATGCCGATCAAACTCCTCACCTGCTTCAAAGCCTGCTAACAAGTTTGCTGAAACATTGTAGCAAGGCACAAAATTTTCTCTTTCCTTGCCACAAAGGTCAAGTTCTCTTTGCCGAGTGGCACCCAATGATACAGACCTTAACTCCAAATAATCAACAGCTGCTCGCTCTTTTATCCTCCTATAATTTGAATAGATGAGAGATACAGGAGAGTGACGTACTGAGTCAATGTTATTTGAAGAAGATGAACCTAAGACTAAAATTAGTGCGAGCAGGCTAATTAGGCACAAGATTAACCAGCTCACTGGTGGTCTAGTGCCAAAAATGATGGACAATTTATTATACCAGGAGCTTCTCATGTCCAAATCGTGGAACTGCTTTTGATGGATAGATTCAAAACCCACTAAATTGTAAATTATGTTAGCCTAAATTTCCACGAGCAGTAAAAACCATAACCTGTCATGACATAGAGGCTTCTATATATGTTACCATGAATGCTCACTAATCCTGCAAGCATTGAAACAATAGCTCGACTTCTTGCCCAATAACGCGCAGATCTTTTGCCAAGCTCTTTACCTTCTCACTCATATAATAAAGAGAAATGCGGCACAGATTTATCATAAACCGATCATGAAGGTACTGAAACACGTAGCTCATAACGATGCTGAAAATTCGATACCCAATTCTAAATTAACAAAATAGAAGCAGGCAAGCGCATTAAACAACGGCAGATTCCAGAATTTCCGAAGATATCAGAAAACATCCACTGGACATGATTGAGCAATGCCAATTTTTATAGAACCGATCTCCGGTAACTAATCAATCAATCAGATCGCCTGCAACAAAAGTTCGAGGAGATTCCCTTCATTAATCTACCACAATTGAATGGTACCCATTTGGCTGCTGAGTATATTTAGCTGAATCCCACAACCGATGCCTCTCGGAACTGCGACCGTAAGGATCTCTACCCATTTGTCCTAAGTTTCCTACAACTCCCAGGAACCAAACAGGGAACTTTTCATAAGAAGATAAATAAAATCTCAAAAAGGAAGAAAATCAAACCAATCAAAATCACGTCAGCCAAACATGAAACAAGCGCGATTGGATTTGAATTCAGTTACAAAAACTGAACAAAAAAAAATGGGGAATTAGGGTTTTTTTCGTACCAGTTAAGGTCGTTAGAGAGTGAGATTCGGAAGCAATTTGGGATTTGGAAGAGCGCTAATTCCGGTTGAGTAGAAATTATTTGGATGCTAGCTGTGTTTGCATTTTTCGACGTTTTCGTTTATATACCAATGATTAATCAGATAAAAATATAAAAAATTAGAAAACCAAATCTTAAAAAACATATATTTGTCAGCTAACAAAAGAATAAATGCCATTAAGGATGTTTACTCTTTTCGCTTTGCAGAAATTTTTAGATATACTAGTTTACAAAAGTCACATAAATCAAAACTAAGAATAAATACACCGACTCATTAAGATCCACCTGTATTTTAGAGTCTGCACATTTTAATCAATTAAACAGTATCATGTGGGGAAAGCTATAGCTAAGTTACCTTACCAAAAAACCTATAGGCTATAGCTAAGTTCTGCTCTTACAATATTAGATTCGAGCTCATAGGATTTTATTTTTATTTTTTGAAAAAATTAAAAGTTCAAATTTAATAAATTCTAACAAAATAAAATTTAAAAATTAGTTCATGATTTAAATTAAGAATTTTTAACATATATATTCTTCTAAAATGATTCATCATCGGCTGCTGGGAAGATCAAATGAAGCTAAACACAAACTCAGACCACGTTTAAGACAACTGAATGATGCCCTGAAGAAGGATTGCAAGCCCAAGAGATGGTGCACAATCTTAAGAGGAAAAAGGGTGGTTTGATCGCAGAAAACGTATGACCGTTCAATGGAGTTTTATATCAGCAGTTCAGAGAAGATATCGTTGAGGGGAACAAAAACTATAAATTGCTTTGAGCAGTGTACTACCTGTCTTTGTTTTCGAATGGAAGCTCCTTTGGCATTCAACGAGTGAATATTTCCCAGGGAAGGTATTGCAATTATGTTTGCTGATGATGATGTAATAACCTTCCTTTAGAGTCTACAAAAGTGAAGCATAGGCTTTAAGAGAGAGCATTGATAAATATTAATCTTGGTCCGGGCAGAGAGTGAACAAAGCCAAATCTGGGTTTTTCTTCTCTCACAACACACTAAAGAGAAACAGAGCAAATATATCACAGCTTCTAAGTCTCAATCCCATCAGTTTGAATGCTAAAATACCTTGGATTCCTTCATTTCTCACGCAGCAAAATGCAGGACGTTATGTTTTTGGTGGAGAAAAAGAAAAAGAAAAACATAAAGAGAACCATGGGATTTGGTTAAGTAAAATAGTAAAATCTACATCAAGAGACTTCTTATGAAATGAATTTGTAATTTGTAAACTCAAACGAGAAAAGAAATAAACAAATCCACTGCATGGCAAGGCAGCGTAAGTAAAGGCCTTGCTGAAACAAATTGAATGAAGGCCAAAGGCACCTCGCTACGACATTTCCCTTTCTCATTTCTCTTTTCTTTTTTGCCCAGATAGACATATTTCCCTTTCACTCTTTTCTTTAGTCTCTTATCATAGGGTTATTGAAAAGTTTAAACTTGATCCAAAAGTCTTCAGCAGTTTGTACAAGCTCTGAAAGAATTAATTAGAACATCTTCATTCAGATTGTGACCTGAATCAGAAAACAAAATATTAGTCCATGAACAAGCTGAAAAAGGCCTTTCAATCTTTCAATCTGTGCTTGCAGCAGAAAAGTTCATCTTTTTACCTATAAAGACTATCTTATTCATCCGATTTTCTTCCTTTTCCCACCTGCGAGCTGGAACAATATCATATAATTCCCTCACCGCCTGCCAGATTTTCAGGAATAAATTATTTGAGATTTACACCCCAAAATTAAAAAACAAAAATACATCACATACTCAGACTTACATAACAAGAATGATGATATTATCAAAAGCAGTGTTAGACTATACAAATCCTTGTATCAATCAGGCTTGGATAGAGTTTCTGAATCTACAATTGTCAGATATGACTAGACAATGCAGAATATAAGATTTTACTTTCTCTTTCAGCATGATAAATCCTTAAATAAAAGGTAGACACAAATCCACGTCAACAACTCATACTGCACCATGATAAACTATATTCTGAAGTTTTGTTATATCAAGAAAAAAGTCTATTATGTAAATCCAGTCGTTGATGATTAAGTCTCAGCGTGATATTTTCCATATACAAATAACAACTTAAAAATCAACCTGCCTTAGTACTTAACAACAAATTACAGATGTATCAATTGCTGCAGATTTTACATAGGAATTGCAGGCAGATAGCTACATAGCTACAGATAAAATGAGTACAGCCTTCTTGGTCTTACACCCCATAGTACAGGAAAACTTCTGGGGAAATCTTAACATCATTAAGTAAAATAATTATGAAGTTACCTGTAAAGTATGCAGTTGATCAGAATTTTGAACACTTAGAACTCCTTTGCAGCGATATACGTCCATATCATATTTCTTCTCCCAGAGAATCTCCTCAAGCCATATACGGGTCTGTAAATGTTGAGTAAGATACACAAATATATGAGGAGAGAAAGAAAGGTTTATTCGTAAACAATAAATTAAGTAAAGAGATTTTTTTTACCGTTATGTTTTAAAATTAAACAGACAAGGGATTTGGGATTTAAGTGAAGGAAAAGGAGTATCCTGGTTGCATAGTGGACACGAGGGAAACTAGAGAGGGCACCAATTTATTAGTTTTCCTATATTAAATATATACAAGGTACTGCTTATCATAAAATAAACTATGTTGCTAGAAGCCACATAAGAAGGCGAAACTTCAAATGATTTACATATCATGTATCTACAATAACATGATGCGCTAAAAATGAAAAATAAAACTACCTTTTCAAGATCAACTCTCTGTGACTCACAAATGCATATGGTTCTCACACCACTACCATGATGCTTTTTAGTGGACAATGAACGGCTTTCTTCCAACAACATCTCTAAATGTGTGGCGCGCTGAAAAGAGAGAGAATAATAGATAATATTAGTCATATGTAGGTAACGAAGATTGAAGCAAAACTATGGACGAACAAAAATATGTGAGGTTAACTGTGGAATCATAAGCTTGGCGGTTCAATATCTTAGACAAGTCAACTTGACATCGGACAGAATAAATTATCTCTGCAAGGGAGTTAATGTTATGAATTTCCTCCTCCAGCTCCTCCAGAATACTTCCAGAACCCTCTGGACAGACCAAATCAACCTTATTAAGAATTATCAAGTCCTAAAACAAAGAACAAAGTTATTAGTGCTCAATCCCACTATGTTGTGAATATCAGAATTAGAGTTATGAGAAATGGGAGAAAAATATTATTCATAAGAATCAATAAGATGCTGCATGTGCTGGTCAAGCAGTCAGAGAGTAGCAACCAAAATTTAGTTATATAATAAACAATTACCGCAAATGCTATCTGAAAATATGCTTCAGGGAATGAAGTTGAGCCACGATACTCATCAAGCTGGAAGCGAAGATTTTTGGCATCCACAACCTGTTTATGCAGGAACTTAATTTAAAAATATGTATATTTATTGAGAAACTAACAGTAGCTATTCATGCAACAAGGTTTGCACACTCCTAAGCATAACATAATAAAATTGAAGAAGAAACTTGTAATGATATTCATTCAGAAAATATACTTACAGTGATGATAGAATCAAGCTTTACTTCTGACTCCAACTGTTCATCCAACCAAAGAACAGATGCCAAAGGTGCTGGGTTTGCCAATCCTGTGGTCTCTAGTAAAATATGGTCGAGCCTTGAGACACACAATTGAAAAAATCAAAGTATAGCTCAATTGCCAAGATATTCGGCAATGTGGGTAAAAAATGCAAATTAGTAAATTATACAATATGAGAATGTGTTACTGCTATCTACTGCATCAATTCGTCATAAATTGAAAATGAGGTTCCATGAACGTGAACTGTCATACTTAGTCACCTGCCTGTCACTGGTTCCTACTTGTAGGTCTCAAGACACGACAAATTGTAAATTTTAAATCTTTTCTTTGTTTTACCTTTCCTTTCTCTGTACAAGCTGCTCTAGTGCCTGAACCAAACTATGCTTGACTGTGCAACATATACACCCATTAGCAAGCTCAACCCATTCTTCAACAAGTGCACCGCCATCCCCTTCATTTATCATTGCTCTTTCCACTCCAATTTCCTCACCAAACTCATTTAAGATGACCGCAATCCTCTTTCCGTGGTGAGAATTCAATATATAATTAACCAGCTGAAACAAATAATTCGATTTCAAGCTCATACTTTGACACCATGAAATATAGTAATCCAAAAAGTAACAAGCAACAACAAGAACAGAAACTAAAAAGGGCAAAAGCACACAAATATAAATTACCCTAATTCCCAAAACTTAGAAAGTGCCAACATCTTACTAAATCATGTGCAGGAAAAGATTTGGGTCTTTGGGATGGTGACACAAATGCAAAAGGGTAAAAGCTTACAGTAGACTTGCCAGCTCCAAGATATCCGGTGATGACAGTAACCCCAACTGAAGCCTTGCCCTCTGGGTCGGACAGTTGAGAAATCGATTCCTCTTCTTCAATTTGAACAGCTAGAGGCGGGTCTTCTTCTTCGTCCTCCATTCTCGACCTGATCATTCTATTCTGTGTTTGCGTGAATCCTATTCCAACTGTTGCTGCTCCTACAAATGAAATTCCAAGAATTTTCGTCTATTTTTTCCGAGGCGTTAACCAGAGAAATGAGCGAGGATGAGAGAGGAGAGCAATGGTTGGATTGGGCTATATTCCCATGAATGATGGCCCTGAATCTACGCTCCACAGAAGGTAGATAATGAGCTGGGCCTGACTGAGCCCATGAGAAAATGTCCTGCATTAGATCGGATTCTTTCGACCGTCAAGCCTGAAAAATTAATTTGAAAAATTTTAAATTCTAATTTTTTTTACTAATATATGTATTTCAACCTAACACAAAAGATCAAAGAATTATAATAAAATACGGATAAAATACCATCAACAGAGATGAGCAGAATGACGCAACATCTAACTTTACCTCAACAAGGACAACACGTTTAAGAGTAAGAGTTTGAACCTCAGTTTGATTTTAAACTAACATTTACGGGAGTATTTGGGGGAGGAGTTTTTTTTAAATATAATTCTTGTGAGTCATAAAAAAATATAAAAATTGTATTTAGTTGGTCTTATAGATTTTTGAGAATAATAAATATATTCATATTTGGTTAAGAAGTTATTTTTTTGATAATCTAAATAATTTTTACAAAAATACTCTTATATATAAATTTTAAAACATTTATATTTTAAAAAAAAATAAGAATTGTGATTGATGATTTAGGGTTTGGAACTTGGAGATTTAGGGGTTGTGGGTTAGTTTGGGGCTTAGGGTTTAAGTTTATGGTTTGGGTTTGGGGTTTGACGAATTTGGGATTTGAGGAATTTAAGGCTTGTGATTTGATATTTGGAGTTTACGATTTGGAGTTTGGAGTTTAGAATTTGGTAGTTTGTAAGAGAAGGTAAAAAGGTTATTTAGATTTCTCAAAATTTTTCTATGGATTGAGAATATAAAAATATCAGCCCTACCGATAAAATTTTTTTTATAAAAAATTAAGATTCTTAACTAGTGATTTTTGAAAAACTTTGAAGAATTCCTGTACTAAATCTCCCTTAGAGTTAAGAAATGCACTTTTTGAATTGATAATCAATGCTAAAAAATGTGAATAAAAAGAATAATAATATTTATAGAAAATATTGAAATAATTGCATGATTTTAATATTAAAAAATTTAAATATGAATACTTAAGTTTAAACTATTTGTTAAGTTATATCTTGACATATCGATACATCTGAATTTTATTTTTTATAATTTGTTTTAAGAAAATAATCAAAAAAATTTTAAAAAATATAAAACAAATAAAAATAAACTTAAAAAATACAAATGAAAAAAATAAAAAAATAATAAAACACACAAATATATTAATCCATCATATCTAACCTAGAAAATACTTAAGTTTAAATATAATCGATCTGCCTAAGCCCATAAGCCCAGCCGGGCAGCCTAACATGCCAAATGGACCTAAAGCACAAGCGCATAGCGAGAGAGCACCAAAGAGCTCCGACAGGGACAAACAATGTCAGATCTTCAACTGTATCTCTCCCAACGGTTTCCAGGAATTGCGCCGTATCTCCCGGTTTTACGTTTATTTAGACGTTATTTTATTTACGTTATGTTTATATATATTATTTAAAATAATAATAATAATAATATTTTTATTTTATTTTTTATATATTTATTAAATTACATTTAAATGTATTGATATATTGATATATTTTTTATTTTTTATAATTTGTATTTTAAAAAATATCAAAAAATTTAAAAAATAATGAAAACCCAATCCTTTAAAAATATAAAAAAATAAAAAAATAATGAAAAAATTCAAAAATTTAAAAAAAACTTTAAAACTTTAAAAATATAAACTAAAATAATTAAAGAAAAAAGAACAAAAATTTAAATACACTGATACATTCAAATGTAACTTTAAAAATATTTTTTTATTATTTATTACTTATTATTACTATTATTTTAAATATATCAATAATTAAAAATATATAAAATATATAAAAAAATGTCTGTTAAGCTACATTTGGACGTATTAATATATTCGGATGTTTTTTTATTTTTATTTACTTATTTCTTGAGTTTTTTTATTTTTTTATTTTAATAAAAATTTAAAAAAATAATTAAAACACAATACTTAAAAAATGTTAAAAATTAAAAAAAGAGTAAAAGATTAAAAAAATATAGAAA
The DNA here is from genome assembly GCA_034509205.1 of Ceratonia siliqua. Classification (NCBI taxonomy): domain Eukaryota; kingdom Viridiplantae; phylum Streptophyta; class Magnoliopsida; order Fabales; family Fabaceae; genus Ceratonia; species Ceratonia siliqua. The sequence goes on along the minus strand of JASKGM010000011.1, from coordinate 1,026,131 downwards.
TAAACTTTAAAAAACAAATGAAAATAATTAAAGAAAGAAGAAGAAAAAGCATAAATAAAAAAAAATAAAAAAAGTATCTTAAATGTATCGGTACATGAATGTAACTTAGAAATAAAAAAAAAAAAAGGTTAACGAGTATCATTGAAACTTCTAATTTATCTCCCCATTGTCCTACCACGAGTATATTTTTAGTGATTCTGAAAATATGGTACTCACATCATTATATTTAAGCCATGTGGCATTTTTCACTAAAAAAAAACTGCTACATGGCACATATTCAACGAAATAAATAGCATACATGGCACATATCATGATATTCATCATTTTAAGTTGCTTTAGGATTTCACAATATTATTAATATATTTAGACTAAATTCATTTTTATCACTAAATTTACAAGTTAATTTAACTTTTAGTTCCTATATTTTTACTAGTGCATGAGTTAGTCCATGAATATTTAAAACTCGTTGCCATGTTAGTCATCATTTGCTTTTCACATTCTAGAGCCAAATTTATCAAAAAGACTAACTTGCAATGAATTTCATATATTCAAGAATTAACTTATGTTAATGAAAAACGAGTTGCATCTAGGGACTGAAGCTAAATTTAGTGAATTTACTCATATATTTATGGTGGAAACAGATCCTCTAAAGTGGAGGGTGCACTTTATAAAATGAATCATGTTAATGAAAAACTTACTGGTTAAGATTTGTATATAATATGAAATACTTGATAATTATATATGAATGTGTAAAAATAAATTTAAACCTTTTGATAATTGTAACATAAGTTGGAATATTATTAAAGAAACGAATCTGAAGAATGAGATGTATGAACTAGGCGGAACCTTGTGCAAATTCATGTTAAAATTGACTGAAAGTAGTACATTGAAGCAGCTCAGAGAGCCCACGATTTTCAGCTTGCCTTACCAGTCATAGATCCTTAATCCTGTATACAATCCGAATGTTTGAGTTATGAGTAGAAGGTTTAAGATTAGTTTTATATTTCAAACACGCCTCTTAATGCAAAGTTTCTGAACTTGAAATGTGAATGAAAGAGACTTGTATGTAACAGGGCGAGAAGAATTATATTTCTAACACGCATCCTCAGGCAAATTTCCTTTTGACCTTGAAGCATGAATGGATGAAAGGACTTTCATTTGAGGGAGCGGGAAGGATTATATTTGTAACAAACCTCATGGGAAAGTTCTTTAGACTTGAAGTGTGAATAGAGACAACAATAATTGAACTCTTAATCATTTACTCAAAGAGACTCTGATATTATGTCTAAAAATTTAGGCTAAGAGAAGACATTAATTTTATATCTCTAACACAGACTGAGCTTTTGTTTACATTTGAACCTACATTATGTTGCCACCATATTTGTGTGTAACAATAGGAAAAATGTAAATTTGTTTCAAGGCGGGTTTCTTCATCCTTGGATGTTCTCATTCTTATGTAGATTTAGTTTATTATGTATAGAAGTGGAATTCACCTCTATAATATATATTTTTTTTATTTGAACAATATTATGATATCTTTAATGTACGGTGTCGTTGATGCATTTGACACATGTATTATTATTAGATGAACATGTCCTTTTTCATTTATCGATAATGCATGATTCCACGTACGTCATCAATAATACCATATCTTAAATGTGCCATAAAATTTATTTTATTTATAATTAATTTGGTTTCTCGCTATATTATTATTTTCACTAAAAATGTTATTTGTGTTCTTTTTTGCTTTCAGCATTCAATGGTACAAAAGCTAGCAAAGAAAGGATAGTGCTAGAAGAATTTGGATCCCATGCAATTGGAATTCAATTGCACGGAATCCAATCAGTGAGATCATGGCCGTCTAATATGCGTTGGACAACCACGAACTATCATAAATTTTTTTTAAAAAAATGTGCATCAAAATCAATGCCATAACAAAAATTGAAAAAAAATAGACAATTTAATCCTAACCATCTAACATGCATTAGATGGTTAAGATTTAACTAAATCTTGTATAATTGAATCCCAACTGTACATATCCGAATACGTGTTAGAAGGGACAGAGGATGCTCTAAAGATGAGAAACGGATTGGATACCTCGGTGGCTATTTATCTAGCTTACTGGCTTCTATGCTTGTAATAATCTATTATTATCTGTTAATGTGTTTTTGTTATTATCTGCATTAGTCTGAGAATTTTTTTTTTACATAAATTTGATCTATTAAAAGATAAGTAAATTGAATAACGATAAAAATATATAAAAATGTGAATCCGACATAAAAAATATGTCTAACATACTTAGGGATTGTTTTTTATTATATTTTACAAGAAAAACTCTAATTACTTAGCTTCTCTTCTACACCAAAAAATGGATTTTCTTATCGTTTAAAAGCATTTTTTGGATTGATAAAAACAGATAAAAGCAAATAAAAGCAAATTTTCTTCTTTTGCAGCACGATCAAACAAATATCCACATGTCCCTTCTTTATTAACTAAGTGCTCCTGTTATTACTTATCAGTAGACTGATATACTTAAAAATTACTCATGTCTATATATATAGTTAATGGAGTTGTTAGGGTATTTTGTATGGTCACTGCGAAGTACACTTCTAGATTTGGTCTGTATTTTGTTGATTACAGTTTATGATTTAAGGTACGTGGTTGTCTCATAAACTAATGCAATCCTAGTATTCTACGTTCACCTCATGAGCAAAATTATATATATATATATATATATATATATATATATATCTCTCTCTCTCTCTCTCTCTCTCTCTCTCTCTCTCTCTCTCT
>JASKGM010000011.1:994962-1023238 GCA_034509205.1 Ceratonia siliqua | reverse complement strand
ATATATTTTAAACACGATAGTCTCATATTTCATGTTAATGGAACATGACATTATTTCAATCCCTTATTATGTGTGAATTCATAAGTCTAATATTTTTAGAAATTTTTAAAATTTAATAATTTTTTATAATTTAGAATAAAATTTGATGAAATTTTTGGTACAAAAATATATTGAATATCATGGTATAATTGGAAATTATCAACAACAAAAAATATATAATTGTTATTTTATAAAAGTGGATAAAATTTAAATGATGCAACATAAATAATGTTATTCTATGATGCTCTGATAGCTTGAATGTTAGTAGGTATATTAGATAATAATATATTAAATATAAATATTTTAAATGTCTTTTAACATTTTAATTATCAACTAAATGACAAAATCAATTGTTACTGTTATACTCAATAAAAAAATGATAAAATTGTTTAATTTTTTGTAAAATTTTAAAATGTTATACTTTTATATAAAATAAAATTTAAAATTGGAGTGATGATTATGGTTTTATTTAGGGAGAAAGAGACAAAATGAGAGAGAGGAAAATGCCTTAGGAAGCACCCAAAATCAAAGACTTGATCAAAGTATAAGCACCAAATCAGGAGCCATTGGAGCATTAATTATTGGGAACTTCTTGTTTGTTGCACTTCAATCAAATGGGCCCCATTATCGGATTCAACTCATTCCACATCTCCTCGCCTAACTCTAGGATCCCCCCCCCCCCCCTTTTTTTTTTCTAAAACAAATTAACAATATTATTGAATAATTTGAGTGATAATTGAAATTAAATTTTTTTGACCACTTTTAAAAGTTCACCTCTTACATCAAAGTGTACTTAAAAAATTATCTTTTTAATAAAAAATAAGTAGATAAAAATAAAATTTTTAAATACATCAAATTTTAAAATAATATTATATAATTTTTCTTCTCGTATCATTATATAATTTTATTTAAATTTATTTTAAAACATTAAAAATAAGAATAGGTTTTAGGAATGGTTATTTTAAAATATAATACTTTTTAAAAAAATCTTTAACCGTTATTTTAAAATACTTTTTAAAAAAATCTTTAACCGTTATTTTAAAAAATAGAAACAGCGACGCCCCTTGTTTGCGTCACGAGATGTAGGGTGTCGCAAGTATTTTACCATAAAGAAATGTTGATTTTATAACCGCAGCAGAAAAATGGGAATATAAGTTCGCCTCCCTTCGCTCGTGGACCCTGCTTTAGTTATATACCTTATTCAACCAAACCGTTGGCCTTCAATTTTAAATCATTAATTTGATACGTTAATATTTTACGTGATAAATAATATTTAATATATTATTATTTAAAATAACATAAAATATTATAGAATTACATAATTTTGAGTAAAATCTTATTTTGTTTAAAAATTATAAGATTTTTACCTTATAACTTTTATAAAATAATAATTATATTTTAAAAAAAAATTTTAATTTCATATAAAATATTATAATATTTTATATTATATTATTATGTAAGATATCAGTATACTAAATATTTTTTTAATTAATATTTAATTCAGGTCAATGTAAAAAAATACTATTAAAATTATTTGATGAGAAATTTAGTCTCAATTAATAAGCAAATTAACTAGATAATAATCATGTACTGTTTAATTATCACGGTAACATTTAATAGTCATATGATCATTTTATTAATTTATATCAATAAAATTATTAAATGATGATTAATTGAATTAACAAATGAATTAAATTAGAATAAAATTATTTTTTGAATAATTAAATTAAAAGGCTTTAAATTTAAATGATTAAATTGAGAAATATATTACATTTGATGACTAAATTATTAATTTACTTTTATATTATATTATCAATACAATATCCAATAAATATAATTAAATATATATTTTAAATAAAGTAGAATGAGTCTCACCTAAATTATATTATATGTTATTTATTTTATTTTATTTAAAATATATACATAACTTATATTTATTAAATATTACATAAACAATATAATATAATTAATGTATCTATACAAATTTCTATATGTACCTTTTGTTTTTTCCTTTTCTAGGCTGAAATATTTAATGTTTGTTATATTCTATTTCTACCCTACTAATGCAGCTTCCATGTTACTCAATTCCTCTGTCCATGTGATAGAGGACCCGCATCCCATGAATCCTATATGTTTACCTTCTTTGAAGCTTGGTAAACATTCTAAATTCTTCTTATTTTTAAAATGATATTCCATCTTTTTATAAAATATGAATATATTAATTGTCTTTAATATATATTAGTCTAGTAGGAAACCAAGAATAATAATGTGATGAAGATTTATTCACTAGCATCTATATTAATATATATATATATATATATATATATATATATATATATATATATATATATCTTTGAGAGGTAAATCAATAGGTTAAATTAGTTATTATTATTCTTACATTATCATTCTAATTTTTTTTTATTTCTTATAGTTATAGTTCTAAATATTTTAAATAATTAATTTATTATTTAGAAACCAATAATTAATTAATAATGTATATTCATGCAAAGAATGAATATGCAAAATATAATAAACCATGAGAGATAATATAAGAATAAGGCTTAAAAACATATGATAATCAAATAATATATTAAGACTCCATAATTATTTTGTTATAATTTTTCTGCAGTCTTTCAAATAATGGAATTACTAATAAAGATAAATTATCACGAAATTAAATGTGAAATAATCAACAAAAAATTCATACAGAGATGCAACAAACAATAAAAGCTACAATATTTTGAAGATCTTTATTTTAATTTTGTTAAAAATATTTTGTATTTTTTAAAAACATCTTTCTAAAGATACTTTTCAAAATTACTTTAATTCTAAAATATATGAAATATTTAAAAAAATTAATACTCTAAATTATTTTATTAAACAATTATAATATAGCAACTTTTAAAAAATTAAATAAATATTTTACGTAGATTCTTTTATCAAAAAATGATATACTATTAGGAATTAACATATATAATAATTTTTATTTAATCAACTTAATTATTATTATTTATTTATCAATATACATGTTATTTATTAATTAAAGAATCTAATAATAAATATTTTAAAAAATTGCTTAAATTTTATATTCTTACTTTTTAGAAAAAAAAATTAACTTTTCCGTACGGATAAACGGGAAGGAAGAGAAGCTCACGAGTAATAGTATTCTATTTTTGCAACTGTTGGACGGTTTCTGTCGGTGGAGCATAAATTATATCCTCTTTCTGTTTCGCAAAAATCAAAATCAAAAGAAAAAGAAAATTCCTACTCATTTAAATATTTGCAATTAATTAAAAATATTTTCTCTTAGTAGTACAATGATGATGATCTAGAAACACAAAGTTTATTGGAATTTTATATTTGATTGTACTGATGACATTGGATCCACGAGCTAACTAACTTCAAGTTTGAAATTAATAAAGTATAAATCTAATTAAAAATATTTTAATAAAATATTTTAATCCTTTTACAAATATCTTATTCTTTTTTTTTTAAGTTGCATGATAAAACTATTCCCAACTGATATAATAATTGACATTAAGTCAAAAGGAGTGTTCTCCCACATTCATATAATATATTTAGAATAATAATTTCTTTTAAATAATGATCTTAAGATTTAAATTGAATTTAAGTTTTTTCATATAATCAATTAATATAATATTACTATATTATAAGAAGAAAAACATAATGCGTAAATCTATTATTTAATTAATAAATTATAATTTCTTTGGATATATATTTTATATTTTTTTATCATAATTTGACAGTGTTATTTTAATTACTTATAAAAAAATTCATATTTAACCTTTATAATCAAAATAAAAAGTAAATTTTTTAGTTGGCAAGTCAATCTCTTGGAATTACAAATATTGTATTTTAAAAAATTTATATTTTTGTATATTATAAAACAATGTTCTAAGATTAATTAAGCATTAAAAAATAAAAGTAGACTTTACTAGGTTATGAAATATAATATCTACAAATTTACATAAATAAAATTATCTTAAACTATTTTAATATCTCACAATAAAAATTGTTTTTAGAATATAAAAAAAAAGTTAAAACCTTGCATGATATTTCATAATTCTTAATTATCTAACAATTAATTAGTGAATGATCAATTGATCATAGAAACTAGCAAACGACGACGAAATCGTGTTGGGCATAATGGTACTAATGCTTTCCTCACGGAAACCTGAGTGGGTAATTTCTCGGTGACTGGGTTGGTGATTGACTGTGTATATATAGACGCTGGTCTTCATTCTTTGTCATTCCTCGCAGAAGAAGCTGGATCCTTCTTCTTCATCTTCATTTCCTACTTCTTCTTCCGGATCAGATCTCTTGGGTTCTCTTTCATCGATCCGAAGGGAGAACCCAAATCAAAGCTGCAGTAGGAGGTAATTGATCTGTATGTGGGTATGCTGAAATTTGGTTCATTTCTTTGGTTTCAGTAAGATTTGGCACGTGGGCAAGTGGGTTTTCAGTTTTGCTGTTCTGGGTTTTGCTTGGATTGGTTCCCACACCATTCTGCGTTTTCTGCCATATGGGTTTTCTTGTTTCGGCCTGAAAGGACGTTTTTTTTTTTCTGCTTAATTTGTGTATGGCGGGTGAAATTGTTTGCTTGTGGAGAGATCTGTTGGCTGATTTCATTTAAATTGTCGTAGATCTGGAAGCTGGGATTATTATGGGGATTAGATTCTACAGTTTGTCTTTTTCTTGCATGTGTGTGTAGAAACTGTATATGAGCTAAGCAGTAGAATATATAAATTCCATTTGAGCGTGTTCGTTTCCTTCGTGACAAACCTCTGGATCTACAGCCCTTTACTTACTGCTTCATGTTGAAAACTATAGATCTCGCTGTGTATATAAGTTATTGTGTATGCGTATGTTCATCCCACTCTAAACATACCCGTATGATTTTCAAAACCCCCCTTTTTCTGCAAATATTGTATCTGTCTATATAACTGCTAGGATGAATCTAAATGTTTTTCTCCTATTTTCTCCCCTAAAGATTTATCCCCGTTTGGAGTCTTCAATTATTTAACTTTGATCCTTAGTATAGTTACCTGTTAGCCGGTTATAAACATCAAATTTGAAATTTCAGTCATCTATGTTATTTGAGTTTAATCCTTCTCTCATACAGGCTGCTGAGAACAAACAAAAATGGTGAAGATTTGTTGCATTGGAGCTGGATATGTTGGCGGGCCTACCATGGCTGTGATTGCCCTGAAGTGCCCTGAGATCGAAGTAGCTGTAGTGGATATTTCTTCACCAAGAATAAATGCCTGGAACAGCGAGCACCTTCCCATCTATGAGCCTGGACTTGATGAGGTGGTGAAGGAGTGCAGAGGAAGGAATCTGTTCTTCAGCACTGATGTGGAGAAACATGTTGCTGAGGCTGATATAGTCTTTGTCTCAGTTAACACCCCTACAAAAACTCAGGGGCTTGGAGCTGGCAAAGCAGCTGATCTAACCTATTGGGAGAGTGCTGCCCGGATGATTGCTGATGTTTCAACATCTGACAAAATTGTAGTTGAGAAATCAACTGTTCCTGTTAAAACAGCTGAGGCAATTGAAAAGATTCTGACCCACAATAGGAAAGGTATCAATTTCTCAATTCTGTCAAATCCTGAATTTCTTGCTGAGGGTACAGCAATTAAGGATCTATTTCATCCTGACCGAGTCCTCATCGGAGGTAGGGAGACCCCTCAAGGTCAGAAAGCTATACAAGCCCTGAAAGATGTTTATGCCCATTGGGTCCCTGTAGAAAGAATCCTTTGCACCAACTTGTGGTCTGCTGAACTCTCAAAGCTTGCTGCCAATGCTTTTCTGGCACAGAGGATCTCCTCTGTGAATGCCATGTCTGCACTCTGTGAGGCAACTGGTGCTGATATCTCCCAGGTATCACACTCGGTTGGCACAGACTCAAGAATTGGACCCAAGTTCTTGAATGCCAGTGTTGGTTTTGGTGGATCTTGTTTTCAGAAGGATATACTGAACTTGGTTTACATCTGTGAGTGCAATGGCCTCTCTGAGGTAGCAAATTACTGGAAACAGGTGATTAGGGTGAATGACTACCAGAAAAATCGATTTGTGAACAGGGTAGTTTCCTCAATGTTCAACACAGTCTCAGGTAAGAAAATTGCTATTCTTGGTTTTGCTTTCAAGAAAGACACAGGTGACACTAGGGAGACCCCAGCCATTGATGTGTGCAAGGGGCTGTTGGGAGACAAGGCTCGGTTGAGCATATATGACCCACAGGTTACTGAGGATCAAATCTGCAGGGATCTTTCATTGAAGAAGTTTGATTGGGACCACCCAGCTCATCTTCAACCAATGAGCCCAACTTCCATTAAGGCAGTATCTGTAGTTTGGGATGCCTATGAGGCAACAAAAGATGCTCATGGGATTTGCGTTCTGACTGAGTGGGATGAGTTCAAGAAACTTGATTTCCAGAGAATTTATGATAACATGCCCAAGCCTGCATTTGTATTTGATGGTAGGAATATCTTGGATGTTAACAAGCTGAGGGATATTGGGTTTATAGTTTATTCCATTGGCAAGCCACTAGATCCATGGCTGAAGGACTTGCCTGCTGTGGCGTGAAGTAAACCCCCAATCTGGAGTGGCCTTTAGGGTTGAACTTAATAGTATCCTTATATATTATGATGTTCTTATTGTTAGGTTTCTTATGATGTCTGTTTCTTTATACTACTTGTATTTGAGCAGGTTTTTATGGTATGGTAGCGCCTAAATATGTCTTTAGCTTAGCTAAAAATACTTATTTGTTGACCTGGTTTAATGTAATAAATGAGTAGTGAAGAAATTTTATACAGTGAAATATCATTTCATTTTCTTCTTCTATTGAGATGCAAAATTTGTCATTCTCTTTCAGTACCTCTCTCCCCTTCTCCCACTCTTTCTGGGTATACAAAAAAAAAAAAGAAGCAAATAATTCGAAGAGTCTTGCTTGCATTGAAGAACAGAGGACTAGTGCCAAGAAAACGATGAAATAATAAATCAATAACTGGAAGAAGCTAAATCACGCTTATATGACAGGGAATTATATGAATTTAGATGTTTGCTACATTATTGTCTTTATTAAGACAGAATTTTTAGATATTATATATGTCTGAGTTAAATATTTTTGCTTGATACATAAGCACACGATTATAATATCATTATGTTACAAGTCATATGATTTCTTCAAATCTTAAGTAAAAAGTTTTCTTCATTTTTATAAATTATTAATTTTCTCTTTTTGTAACTCAAAAATTTGAGAATAAATTCCTTGAAATTCCAATAAAGTAATGTTATGATCCCAATGTTGAGATAACAAGAAGGCAAAACGAAAAAAAAAAATTACTATTTGATGAATCACTGTGTTTGTGACTGACCAGACATAGCACAGCTCTATTGCGACGATCCTAGATCTTCGACACAAAAGATACTAATTCGAATGTTGCCATTTGCGACGACCTAGTTTATCTGACGCATTGGATTTTAGCTGTTAGACACACATAAATAAATTAATCCTCTAGAGAATAAGTTGTATCATATTATATTATTATACCCGTTTGATTTAATCCTTTTTTTTTTTTATTATTCTCCTCCTCCTTTAATATGCGCCATGGTACTTCTGCCACATTTGATTTTTTTTTTTTATCCACAATCATTGTGGCCTGCAAAAAAGATAATTTTATATGGGTGTCTCGTAATCATAATTCATCGTGATTCAAATTATTTTATAAAGGTGGCTTTAAATAATATTAAAGAAAATAAATTTTATAAAATATAGTTTTTAAAAGCATAAGAAATAATTTATTAATAAATAAATAAATTATTTTGTAGTGTATATGTGTTGTATTATAAAACAATGCTTCATAAAATATCATATTTGAGAACATGTCTCATTAAAGTTTTTTTAGTATTATTATATGTCACTATTATAAAATTTTATGAAGAAATTGAATAAAATTATTTCTAAAACAAATTGTAGTTAGGTGTAATTAGTTGTTTTTTTTAAAAACTTGGGTAAAAGAATTGTTCTGCCATTAACTTGCGGAGAAAACTGCCTTTGTACCTCTCAAAAAGGAACAAACTTATGTTAAGACTCATTCTTGCAAATATATAAGAAAATAAAATATTTAAAAAAAAATCAACTATATATATAATAACAGAAAGATGACATAGGAATAAGCTAAATACTTTATCTTAAGAACTAATACAGGCTGTGGCAATGGCAATGGCAATGGCGTCTGAGAAGCAAACTCTCTCTTCCAAGGAGGAGGCGGACCTCCTTCACCGGAGCAAGAAGAAGGTAAGCAGAGATCGGAAAGCGTTTGAAGGCTCGAGTTAATTGTATCGTCTGTTATGAGGATGGTTTACAATATGACAAGCCCTTATGTCCAAAGGAAATCGTATAAGGAGTCCTTGACTGCAGTTTTCAAAGGGATGGAAAACTCAGATGCTGAGTGGGGCAGTGATGATATTGGTATGTCTGCGTCAGATTCTGAGGACTCAGTTTTCAAAGGCCTTCATTTTGGGGTGATAACCATTCTGGGAGGAGTTAAGCCTCATCTCATTAGTTGGAATACCCTTTGCACGCCCTAGTGGCAAGGGGGTCTTCAGTCTTGGCTTTCGTCTCCTCTCTAAAATGAGTGAAGCATGCCTGGCTAAGCTTACTTGGAAATTATTTACTGATCCTTCCCTTCTTTGGTGCAGAGTTTTAACGGGCAATTATGGCAATCTGTCCTTTGAGGGTGGTGATTTGGTGGCTCCCTCGTCGGCCTCTGGTACTTGGAATTAGGGATATCATAGCACTGTAATCCTTCTGGTACTTTGGTGATTGGTTACAGTAGATGCTTGGGTCTATGCTCTTCCTTCACTACAGAAATTGGAATGGGAGAAGGGTTCTGATCAAGTGATTGTTGAAAGTGACTCACAAGCTCGTCTCTATGCTTCAGAATCCCCATAGGCAATAGTGCTGTTGTAGTATCTAACCAGCTGGCTGCTGGCCCATGAGGTAATAGACTGCCTTCCTCGGCCTTGGTCCATTAATTTTTATATTAATTAATTATTTAAGAAAATCCTAAATGGACAGGATATTTTTGCAAATATCTGGCAGACAATTTTGCTTCATGTGCCACATCACTCCAAACTTGTTAATATGGGATCCAATTTTGTAGAGCCCACATTTTTAATGTTTTCATACTTAGCCTTATCTCATGAAAACTGAAAACACATCATTCAATATAATTTTTTTTATATGAATATAATATTAAGATAATTTTTATGTTATAATCGATGATCATACTTGTCAAATTTTATTAAGTTTAATCGTACTCGTTAAATTAATTTGTTAATTAATTATTAAATTTTCATAAATTAATCTTAATCGTTCATTATATTACTATCAAGGTTAAAACAGTGATCACCTATTGATATCTAACCATACACTTTTTTCTGTACTCAATTTCAATTTTTATTTGGTTAATTGAAGTTTGAATTTGTAACTTTAATTTTGAAGAAAATCCTAATATCATTGAATCATTGGTGGTTGATTTATATTTAACTTTTTAGTTCATAACTTTTTTTAACAAAAAATAATTTTAAATATATATGCTATCTTTTTGTTGAATTTATATATTGATGACATGTTCCTCTAGCTATATTATTTTCAAAATTTATATTCTCAGTACATGGTATTATTTTATAATATATTTGTTTTAATTTATATTTTTTTAATAAAAAAATTGTATTTTTTGAGTCAAGTTGTAAAGAATTTTTTTAATTTTTATTTCAAATTAAAAAAAGGGAGAGAAAGTAAAGACAGAACAAAACTCCCAAAGCAGCCCTTCTATTTCCTATTTTAACATTTCTTTAGGTCAAAATTTCTAATTTAACTTTAATATATATTTGAAAAAAAACAAAGGGAGCAGAAAGGGGCGTTATTGGAATTTCAAACCTGGTCTGGTTTCGCTTATTAAGGGTCCGATCCAGATAAATCCTACGGACCTACAGAGTCGTTCAGCCCGATTATTTTTTTCCTAACCATCTCGTGTACAAAAAACACGTGAACCGTACCTCGTTCTTCATCGTCTACCTCATTCGATCTTCATCCTTTCGATCCTCGATTTCTTTCTGATTAGTGCTTCTAATCCTTGAATCAACATCGGATCGTTCAATTCTCGTTATCCTCTTTTGTTTGATCCCAAAATCGACTCCGTTTCGTGATCCTTATCATAATCTAGGGTTAGGGTTTCGATTAGGTTCTTCACGATTCTGTAATCGTACCATCCCTTTGTATATTTCGTACATATTTTTGGGTTTCCTTCTTATTCATCTCTTGTTTTGCTCCGGTTTGACATAATTGTTGGACGCGTTGACAAATTTAGGGTTTCGAAGCGTTCGATTTTTTAGGGATTTTCGATCTGTGAATTTCCCGAGGGTTTTCTGTAAATTGTTTGGGGGGTTTGATTCCTTCCCTTCGTTTATGACTCTTTCGTGGTCTTCTGGCTTTTGATTTCATAGTTTGTACGGTGACTCGAGAATCTAGGGTTTCAAAAAATTTGGGGCTATTCTATTTGCGGAAATTCAGTTGGGGTTACGGTACTTGACGTCAAGAAATTACCTTTATTGTTCATTTCCTTGTACCTTTCTCGTTAATTGAGCTTTTAGGGTTCTCGTTTGACCTTAAACTGTTCTCCCTAGTTTGTGTGAGCTGGTTGCCTGAAGTGTGAATTGGAAGAAATTAACAAGGTGAGAAATTAGTATTATCACTGCCATCAGTGCCATTGTTATGGATGTAATTGAGAAGGCATTCAGGCGAGGATATGTGTCTGTGCTATTAATTGTATAATTTATCATTGTAGGTTTGTAACACATGGTAGGATGTAAGACAAAATTAGTGCAAAAGAAAAAAAAAATCAAAGAAAATAAGAATGTTACATAGCATGAGTGTGCCGGGCAGTGTTTATTAAGCATGGTTTTTAAAAATTGACACATTAAACTTATGAAGTGTTACCCACTGTAAATTGAAGAAAGATACCTGTTTCATGGTGTTTATATCGGGCTAGGTCCATATTAAGAGAATAGAAAGCAAGCCTGCTCTCTTAGCAGTTTGCATTGCCAGGTGGGTGAGCTAGATGTAATCATAGTCCAAAGTCCTTCATGTTGATATTAGCTTTAATTATTTCTTTTAAAAAAATGCTTTGTTTTTCCATTTGAACATATTTGGGATTTTCAGGAGTTTGTTATAATCTTCTATCAAAAAAGAAAAAACAAGAACTTTGTTATAATATTTTAGTCTTTCTAATGATGAGATATTACCAGCTCTGACAATTTCAGTACAGGTTGAAAACTGTTAATTGTGCATTTTTCACGGAGATTTTATTAATTGTGATATTTCAGGCTCTCTCCCTCTCTCTCTATCACACACACACACACACACACACAGACAGAGAGAGACACAGTCGTTTCAGTCTGATTTCTTTGTTCATGTGATTAGTTTTTGTTTATTGTTATTAATTCTTATGTTTTTCTTTTGCAGAATCAGAATGGGATGCAAACGATTTCTTGAGGAAAATAAATTTGAGGATCTTCCTTTTAAAAAAGTAAAACATTTTGAGTACAACAATGAACTGGCTTCTTTTGCTGATATTGATGTTCCCAACAATGCCACTGTGAAGCCTCTTATTTCAGGTTAGTGGTGTTCTTTTGTTGTTTATAATTTTTTTCTTTTACAAACATAGTTTGGTGTGCTATACTGCTATTAAGCTGATTGTAATTTATTTCACATAGTTGAAGTATAATAATGAATATTCTTCATTTTGTACACAGGCAAAGTTGTTGAAGGCTTCTACAATATTCAATGGTATGATGCACTTGAAACAGACGCTGTCGCTGTAGTTCCACATGCTGGTGACAAGGATGCCAAGACCAATGGCCACTGCAGCAGCAGTTCCAATGAGGATGAGACTGGCTCTGGGGAAGCATCTTTGTCATCTGTTTCTTCGGATTGCTTGGGATTTGATTATCCACGGGAAGCATTTGTTTCTTTGGATGACGCCTATTCGGCTCTTGATCGCTCCCCAAGAAGACCTGTACCTGTTGGACCTAATCATCAAGCCACTATTCCAGTCTGGAGGGGAAGAGTGAATAAGATATCAGGGTTCACTGGCACGTATAATCATGACAGTCCCTCCTCTGGTCTGGTTTCAGTTAATACTGCTGACGACCTTGAAGAGAAGCTGATGGGGACTTCAGTGATCTCAATGCCTGATTCAAACTTTAATTCTCTTAAGAGTAACAAGGTTGGAGAGGGCAGGACAGAATGTAATTGCCTGGATTGTGGCTCCATCAGATGTGTTCGACAGCATGTCAGAGAAGCACGTGAAAATTTAAGAAAGAACCTTGGGAATGAAAATTTTGTCAGCTTGGGTTTCTCTGACATGGGAGAGGAGGTCGCTCTGAAATGGAGTGAAGAGGAAGAAGAGGTGTTTCATGAAGTCATCTACAATAATCCTGCTACATTGGGTAGAAAGTTTTGGAAGCAGTTGTCAGTAACATTCCCCTCGCGAACCAAAAAGGAAATTGTCAGCTACTACTTCAATGTCTATATGCTTCGAAGAAGGGCTGCTCAGAACAGATCCAGATTTCTGGATATTGACAGTGATGATGATGAATGCCCTATGAGCAATACAGGCTTCTGTGGTTTTGGAGTTTCAGAAGAAGATAACTCTGCCATTGAGTCAGTTGACGATCAAGATGTTCGTGATAACTATTCTGAAGAGGATGATGATGATGTCCGTGATAACTATTCTGAAGAGGATGATGATGTTGATGACAACAGTGACGATGGCACTAACACCAACTATGTTGGTTCTGCTGGATATGATATGGGAAACATTACTGAGGAAGAGGGTGGGGTTGATCAAAGCCCATTGGAATGCAAGGGGAACTCACAGATTGAGCGCTGGTGTGATGGGATTTCAGGGATTGCTAAAGAGGATTTTAGTATCCAGGATGACTCCTGCGTGTCTTTTGAGTGTCAGACCAATATGGATGAGTCTTGTGGTCCCATGGATGCTAGCCGTACTTTGCAAGCAACCGGATTTAAATGTGATCAGAGCCCAAACATACATGGCAAACTTGATTTGTCCTGTGACATGATGGAGCATGTTTATTTGTTGGATCAATGTGATTCTAAAGATTGGTATCCTGGATACTCAACAAGTCCAACTACAGACACTGACTTTTTACCTACATCCAATCTAATCGAAGAGTTTTTTGGCCAAGGTACTCCTGATAAGAAGACAAGAAATGACTGATGCATTAGCTTCAGTGATTCTTATGTTCCAGCAGGTTTAAGTTGTGAGGCTGCTAGACTTGGTCTAGGTTTAGTTGTAATTTGTAAAAAAATGTCCTTAGGCTGGAAAACCATATATTGGCTGGAAAACCATATATTCTTTCTTTCTACCTGTTTTATTTTTTTCTCTCTTTTTGGAAAGTGCATTTGGTGTCAACTTGTATATACTAGACTGGACGACACCATACAGTCCATACCCAAGTTGTTGGGTTTCATCCATTGCTGGTTTATCTATGGCTCTAATTGGTATTGATGGTCTCTGTAACATACAAATCTCAACAAAAAATATATATTGTATTTAGTGTATAAATATTTGAATTGTTAAAACTCATCTTTTTATTTTTTTTAATGAGAATAAAATATATAAAAATAGATTCACATGTGCGTGTCAAGATGCTAATTATGGTTACCCACATTTTATGATAATTGGAAAAACGACCTTGATCATTATCTCATTCTCTATCTCCAAATCATTTTAAAATGAGGAGTAAGTTCTTATGACATTGACTCATTAAATGTTCTAGAGTTATTTTGAGCACCAATTTGAAATTGTTCAAGACATTAAAATTTTATGAGAGTTTTTTTTAATCTTTTAAAGATATTATTTTTCTCAATTGAATATCTCAAAATTAAATTATCTTAATTTAGTCCTTCAAACTTCAAATATATTCTAATTTTATCATTATAGTAGCTTGACCAACCTGAATTGATGAACTTGAAGACGTAGAGTGACTTATTACACATGGCCGATAAATGTTGTATTGACACTTGGTGCTTCATGTTATCATATACCATTGTTTTTAAAGAATCTTTGAATTATTTATTTATTAGAGTTTTCAAAAGTTAGCATTTTAAAGTAATGCCTTGTGTAATTTTAAGACAGTATCTCATACTCACACCAAACAAAATATTAAATCTATAAAATAATATCATTTTGATGCTTCTAAAAACAATATCAGTGAATCTAATTTCATCACTAAGAAACTTGAAGAATTTAATAGGTGTTGTATAAAAAAAATTTCAATGCTACAGTCGCACTCAAATCGTATTTCACAAATATGAAATGGGCTCCACTTTTAACTCTCTTGAAATAAGACTCACCTCCATATTTATAAGATTTGGGTGCGCTCATGGTACACTCACCTGTTAATATCATTCTACTTAAATGAGAATGCAATGCCACATATCATGTCACTATTAGGAGTTGATGAGGTCATAATGCTGACTTCTCCAAGATTGATCTCTTTTGGCATTTTTTTTTTTTGAAGTAAACTTTTGGGCATATCTTTATGAGGCATGCTATTCTCACAATAATTTTTTTTTTTTACAAATTCTTATATTTTTTTTAAACCATATATCACTAATTTATTTTATCCATCTAACTGAGCGGTCAAACAGTTTTTGTGAAAAAATATTAGAGAAAATTTTGTGGGGGGAGAATTTCTATGTTTTTATCATTGTGATTTGAAGAGAGACAGAAAGGGAGAGGCTTTAGGTCTTGTGGGTATGATGGCCATTTCATTTACCTGCAACCTGTCTTTATAAAACTTGAGCAAAATTGGTCAAATGCTTATACTTTTCATGAAGAAGATGGAAGCCTTTGACTGGTCAAACATCCATTTGTCTAATTGGCATCAAATGGAATAAAAAATTATAAGATATTAACTGAGATTAATTATAGATCACTTTGATTCTAGTCAGCCATTCTCACTGTTCATAATAATATAGTTTTCTGAAGTTCTTGAATTTCTATTAAATGTTCATGAGCTTTTATTTTGTTAAAAAAAATAATTTTCAAGAGATTAAAACTACATCCTTTTTAATTGAGATATTCTAACCTCTGATAGAATCATGTATATCTTTGTGGAAAGTAATATTTTGTTATCATAGTGAAACGAAGATTACCTAAATTCTTTATCATTAATTTATTTTAAAACATTACATCCATAAATTTATTTTTAATGAAATATCCTTTAAATTTTTTCTCACTAAAAAAAAAAACCCATGGCCTGTGCAGGATACTATTGATTACCACCTCTAATATCAAATTCTATTATCCTTTTTATCTAATTTTTCTGGTATTCAAATAGTAAAGCAACATTAATAAGTTAATATAAATATAGTTATTTATCTATAACTCTCACTTAAACATTTAAATTATTAGTACTTTTTTTAGCCACCTTTCACTCAAATCTTCACCCGAATCACTTAAACTAGTCTTAATTAATGGCCAATTATTAATATAGTTGATGGTAATTTCAATAAAAAATTTGTTAGGATTTAGAAACTGTAACTTTTTATTTTTATGAATATATTAAAAAATTAACTAAAAAGTAATGTAAATAAAATTCAGATTAACATAAATAAAAAAAGTACTAAAAAACTGTAAAAAGTAAAAACATGATTTTAGAATATACATATATTTTTTTTATTTTTTTTCAGTTTAAAAATTTTTTGAAACTATATTTTATCAGATGTCTAGAACTCGTTTTGTGATAATGGATTAATGGTTAAGCCAATTAAATAAGTATGGAAAAAAAGGGAGATAATTTCAAGATTCGGAGCTATATTTTTAATTTTTATTGCTTACTAGAATTTTAAAATTAGAATTTAGTAAAAGATGGGTATAAACTTTTGAAGTTAAAATATAAAATTCAACTTCAAACTTTTATCACGCTTACAAAAAAACCTTTAAATACACTTTTCATCCTTATAGTACTTTAAAAGTCTTAATTTGATGTTCATGTTTTTTATTTTAATAATTTCGTCTTTTTATATTTATATTTTTTTAATTAAGTTACCTTATCATATTTTTATACATAAAATAATAATATTATTATTAATTAACATGGATAGTCATATTGTTATTCATACAAAGTGATTATTTGAAAAACAAAATAAGTGAAATCACTGATTTCACCATTCTCTTACTTTTCTATGCTTTTTAACATAATTTTATTTAATAATTTGTTAAATAATCATTTAATGTGAATAATAACAGATCCACTTTTACTAATTAATTGTAATGCCATAATTTTTCACTTAGAAATGGATGAAAATATGATAGGGAGACTTAAACAAAATTTTTAAAATATAAAAAATGAAATTGTTGAAAATATGGGGATTAAAACAAAATTCTATATTAAGGACCAAAATATATTTTAAAAAATTGAAGATGTTATAATTTAAAAGGTAGGAAGACAAGATAAGGAATCTAATTACGAAATTGACTATTTTTCACAATTGAGTAAGGCCGTAATACAAAAGATATCAATGTTATAAAGATAATATTTTGGAACTTCTATACTATTGGCTTTCACTTCTTTACAAGAGGTTTTAGTACCTATACTCAAATAACACCATTTAAATTAAAACATTATCAAATGGATCTCATCTTATACAATTAAAAAAAATTATCTTGAATTTCTATTGTTAAAGAAAATGGACATAATTAATTCACTGATTAAGATAGACATGATTATTGGATGAGTTTTAATTTTATTTTATATAAAAGGTTGTCAAATTTCCAACTCAAATCTTTTAAAATTAATGAAACATTGAAAACTAAAAACCTGCAATCTATTTGTATATATAGGAATTGTTCTATTTTTAACTGTTTAGCAATCTTTATACTTTTAATTAGACAATTTGTTTTTCTCTATTTAAAAAATACTAAATATAAAAGTATTTTAATTATTTTATTTAAAGGACATAATAATGTAAGATTTTTTTTTATAATAACACAAATATCTTAAATATTCTTATATTTATTTTATTTTTTTAATAAAATAATTAAAATATCCTTACATTAATTATGACTTTTAGAAAGAGTTTGCCTAATTGAAAATATAAAAATTATTAACATGCATAACATACTAAGAAAGTTAGTTATATATATATCAACAACAAAAATGGAACCAAAAAAGCAGTAGCAAACATCAAGGAGGCCATATGGAATATGCAGAAGAAGTGGGAAAACAGAGCCACAATGTTACAATAAAGAAATATCTTAAATGCAATTAAATACCCTTTTCAAACAGTAAACGTTTGGAGATTCTGACCTTTCAATTGTGTGTGAGCTTAGAAGCAAGACAATTTAAGGCATCGTTTGCATGTTTCAGTTTTGTGTGGTGCCATTTCTGGTCTGGAGATCCTCAAATCTCCCTCAAATCCTGGCCGTCCAAATCAACACCGAAGGCTTCTCAACCGAGTCCACGTGCCGCCTATCTTCCTTTGCCCTTTTCTTCCATGCATGGAATTCTCCTCCAACCACAAAACAAACAAAGAAGGAGATAAATCCAAAATACAAACACTCATGGTTTAGGCTCTGAAAGTTCTTCAAACCTCTTCAACCCCACCACTGGTATCAACCCATTTCTTCAAAATTTGATATTTTTTCCATTCTTTACCTATTAAATCTTGAGCATTCTATTGGGGGGGTTAGAGTACTTCGGGGTTTTGGGAAACGCAAATTAAGGGGTCTCTCCCCTTTTTGTGGGTCGGATCTTGTACTTATGGAACTGTCACATCTGAACACTTTGATTCTCTTTCTGATCATCACTGGTTAAAAAGCAAGAAACTTCGTGATCTGTTTCTGAGCTCGATCTGAATTTTGTCCCTTACTTCTTTCTTTCCCCTGTACCTTCTTCCCCATTTAGGTGTGTTCTTCTCAGAGGGACATGATCATGGAATATATTGTCCTTTGAGATTTGAGGTAAGTCATAGTTTTCTGATCTTGTTTTGTTTTCTGGGTATATTTGGATCAGATTCAGATCAATCGATGGAGGAGAGGAAGTTTGTGTGCAAGTATTGCTTTAAGAGGTACCCTTGTGGGAAGTCTCTGGGAGGTCACATCAGGACCCATATGACTGAACATTCAGCTGCTCAAGATAACGAAGGTAAACGCAATGCTGGTAAAGTCAAGTTCGATGATGTAAGAAAGAGGAAGAAGAGGGATTTAGGATCAGAAGAAGCTGGTGGGAACTCCATTTATGGCCTCAGAGAGAACCCCAGAAAAACAACGAGGTTTGTGCATTCCAACTCTACTTTACATCAGGAGATGTTCTGCAGGGAATGTGGGAAAGGTTTTCCTTCATTGAAAGCTCTCTGTGGCCACATGGCTTGTCACTCTGAAAAGGAGAAGGGAACCAATAAGTTTGAGAACAATTCCGGGCTCAGCGAGAAGAAGAAATCGGTAATGGATAGTCAATCTGATACTGAGACTTCTTCTGCTCCAACCCTTCCAAGGGGATCGAAAAGAATGAGGTTCATGACCCTTAATAATTATGGTTCTTCATCTGTCTCAGAGGTTGAGCAGGAACAAGAAGAGGTCGCTAGGTGTTTGATGTTATTATCCCAAGACTCTAGCCATAGGGGTCGTTTTGCTTTGGTTACAGAGTCTTCTGATAACAATTCTGTTGTTTTAGAGGCTAAATCGCCGTCTGGTGATACGAGAATCACTATCAATAATGGTAAGAACTCTGTCTCTAATGCTTCTGAGCTTGTGAAGAAGAAGAAGGTGGAGAAGGACATGAAGTTAAAGTCTGCTGAGATTGATGATTCTGATAATTCTGATTCTGGGTATTTCAGATATGGTCCCAGAAAGTTAGACTCGGATGTTTCAATTGATGGGTTTCTCAAAAATGATTACTTTAATCAGCTGAAATTGGAAGACTATAATGCTGAATCGAGGAAGATGCTGCATAACAGATGCAGAAGCAGGAACACTGAATCCAAGAAACCAGTGATGGAGGATTTGGACTATGCTAGGAAGTTTGATTCGAGAAAGAAAGCCAACAATGATTATCTTAGTCGCAATCTAGATGGGGTTTCTTGTAAGAAGATGAAGAATGGTTTCCCCAATGATGAAGTCTACAAGAATGGTAGAAAAGGATGGAAGTTTGAGTGCTTGACCAGTGAAAGAACCAATGGCTGCTCTTATGATTCAGCATATGATCAGAGTGATGAAAACAGCACAGACACTGAGTCATATCCTGCTCAGAAGCCTCAAACCAGCAAGGCAAAGAAGAAGCTGAAGTCAAAGAAATCAAGCAAGGATCACGAATGCCCAATCTGCTATAGGATTTTCAGGTCTGGCCAAGCCTTAGGAGGTCACAAAAGGTCCCATTTTGTGGCAAGTCTTGAAGAAAACACTCTGGCAATCAAACAAGATTCTCCTGCTGTTCCTTGTCTAATTGATCTTAATCTTCCTGCTCCTGTTGATGAATAGGGAAAAGGGTATCCTGGGTTTGCATCGTTTTGAAGCATCTGACCATAGTGTGGAGGTAGCTCGGTGTCTGGAATTCTGAAATTCTGAGAATCTTTTGTCATTGACACTGCATGAAATATTTGGAAATGTACAGACGAATGGGTAAACTTTTTTCGTTTTTGCTCTTAATGCGTTATATTCATTATTTGGTAGGAGGTGGCTGTTGCCTTTCTTGTTAATGGAATATGACAAATATTTAGTCTCTCAATTGATGGGTTCAACCCTCACTGGGATTCAATTGCTATGAAGAATGTTTGTCTTTTCATGTTCATCTTATTTTGGGATTTTCCAAGGAAAATGTAAAAAACAAAGGTTTTCCTAATTCTTAATCAATAATGTCTTGTTGGTTATAACCAATTACTGAAAAAATACTGTTGATCTTTGAGATCTCAGTTCAGCTTTTGCAATGATTATGGAAAAAGTAGTGTCTTTTATACTGCTTTGCTTCCGTTTTTATTACCCAGAAAGCATTCCCTGTAACCTCACCCAAACTTCTTGTTTACGTGTTTTTCTTTAAAGAAATCTGGGACCACTTGCTTTAAACACTGCTGTGGCCGTGAAAGAGGTTAATTAAGAAAAATAAACCCTATGGAGAGAGAAGCATTTCAAAATTCACAGGTTGAAGATAATTGTTTTTTTATTATTAAAATTAAGGGGAAATTACATTATGTTTTTATGATTCTGTTTGAAATTAATTTTATTATTTACGTTCCTTATGCTTTCTTTTATTACTCAATTATTTTATAGTATTTTTTTGTCATAATTTTAATATATATATATAATTACCTAAATGTTAAAACAATAATTGTCAAAAGTTTATTTCACTTCTGCCTTAAATAATTTCATAATTTTTTGAAGCCCTACTTATAACTTTAAAATTTTATAAAATTATTTAAAATATAAATAAAAATAGAATTTTTAAAAAGATGTTATGTTACCTATTTTGTATTGCTGTCGCGCCAATATGGCAAAAACATCCACCGTTATATGAAAAATATACTTTTATATCCAATAGTTGATATTCATATTTGGTGTTAGCATAATACAAGGGATGTTGATATATATATATATATATATATATATATATATTATTAATTTTATAATATAATTTTTAAATTATATGAGATATTATAAAAAATAATATAATTTCATAATATTTTGTTATCTTAAATATGGTATGTTATCTTAAATAACAATATAATAAATACAAGCATATTAAATATCATTTATCATATAAGATATTAGAATGAAGATATTAATATATCAAATATTTTACAAGTAGGATATCATAGAATTTATGATAAAAATGTTGTTTCTCTGTAATTGTGAAACAAATTACATAAGTTGAAGCACATGAAGTATAGTTTAATTTGAAGTCAAATTGCAATTTATATAAAATTAATATAAATTATTTTTAATACGTAATAGTCTTTTACCATTAAACCATAGAATACTAGAATAGAATTAAAAGAATAGTTTTTGCAACTTAGGTACAGTATAAATAAGAATGTCCGGTAGGATTGGGCGACAAGGTCAACCCGTAATGTCATGTCCGTGATATGTGGGCGCCTTGGGATTATTTCTGAGCCGTCGGATGCTCGAGCAAGGGAGCGGGACAAGAGGCTGTTAGATTTTATAAAGGTGGTTTCTCGGGGTTGTTTTTAATTTTTAAAATTATAAATTTTAGTTTTTTAATTTTTTTTTATAATTTTTATATTAAGAAATAAATTTTAAAAATTTTAAAAAATTTTAAAAAAATAAAAAAAGAATCAAAAGATTTTTTTAATTTTTTTTTAGTTTTTTAATTATGTTTTTTGAATTATTTTTTGATTAATGTGTTAAGTAAAAATTTTTAATACTTTTTAATCATTTTAAATTTTTTTCAAATTTTTTTAATTTATTTCTTGAAATAAAAATTATAAAAAAAATTTAAAATTTAAAAATTTAAAAACTTACTCTTAAGTATTAAATACTAAGGAATAGGCTAACATACATCTTTTATAAAACTCGATCTTATACTTAATCGGATTTGAGTTTAGAAATATACAAACTCTCCCTTAAATCCTCTCCCATTGAAAAAGAATTGGTTGTTTGATTTTGTGGATAATTAATTATTTGTTGAAGTTTACTATGACCAAACAAACCCTTTTGAGGACTAATGAAGAGACGGCTTGAATTTAATTTTGTGATCTTTCAAATCAACTCTAAATTCAATTCACAACTTAATCATCTCCATTCCATATATATACACTATATGCCAAAGATGAAACGCAATATAAATATAATAATATTTAAAATATCCGACTTATTTGATTAGTACAAAGTCAATAATAAAGGGTCTTCCCTTAAAACTATTGAAAAAGAGATATAAAAGAAACTAGGTTTTGAGTGCATTTTTTATTTTTTTAATTTATTAAAATTATAATTTTAGTTTTTTTAATTTTATTATAAATAATATGATTATTTTAATTTTATTAAAGTTACAGTAAAGTTTTATTTTTAATCTCCTTAGTTTTATAATAAATAATATGATTCTCATATTTTTATCAAAATTATAGTAAAGTTATAATTTTAATTCTTTTAATTTTATATTGATAGATCAAAATTATAATTTTGATGAAATTAGTGAATTATATTATTCATGATAAAATTAAAAGGACAAAAACTATAAGTTTAATGAATTAAAAGGATCAAAAGTAGAATTAAACAAAAACTAATTCAAAGATCAAATGGGGATATAAGGGGGTTGAGGACTTGTGTATATGTGTGAGCAGCTTATTTGGAGGAAAAGCATTATCTGTGTTACTGTGTGATGGAAGAAAAAGTGAGAAGAAATGAAGGTTCTTTTCAGAACATAACGTGGAGAAGCTATTATTTATTATTGGTATAAAAGGAATTTAAGATTTTCCCATTTTTATTATTATTACTGTCTTTTAAGCTATCAAACACCCTGCTCTTCCCAGTTCCCAGTGATGATGCATGCAACTTTGACAGTGAGACAATAGGTAAGAAAGAAATCATCTTTGAGATTTCTGGCAAAAGGGTGTTAGGGAATTCAATCAATAAAGCACCATCTCTTGCACCTTTTTTTTTCTGTTTTTTTCCCCTCTTTTTTAAAGGATTTAACAAATTCTAATTGTCTTTGAAAAACAAAATCTTTTTATTTAATTCTTTAATGTGTATTTTGATAACAAAATAATATTTTCAGTAATAAATATACTAATGTGGCTTAACAATATGATCATTTTATAAATAAAATTCGTGTTTCAAAACTAAAGTGAGAGAAAAATATTTTGAAGACGAAATTAAAAATTTATAATTTATTAAAGACTAAAATGGTAGTTTAATCTTCTTCTTAGTCACGGGACTTAATTGTCCGGTAAGATTATAAATAATTCTCTTTAATTTTGAATTTTTTATAATTCTTTTGTAATTTTAATTTTGAAATTAACTGGTTTCAATTTTTAATATGTGACAAATATCCTATTCAATTTAAAAT
Source organism: Ceratonia siliqua (assembly GCA_034509205.1). Taxonomy (NCBI): domain Eukaryota; kingdom Viridiplantae; phylum Streptophyta; class Magnoliopsida; order Fabales; family Fabaceae; genus Ceratonia; species Ceratonia siliqua. Next base: position 1,000,063 of record JASKGM010000011.1, on the reverse strand, counting down.
TTTATAAATCTATGAATTCTAACTACAAACTCAGCTGCATAAAATCATACATTGAAAATTCTTTTTACTTAAAAGTGTACATGGTGAATCAAATTCTAATTTAATTGATTAATTTTTCTTATTTTCTTTTATTTTTGTGAGTGAAAACTGAAAAGGATTATTTGTCACCTATTGAAAATTTAAGCAATTAATTGCCAAAATTAAAACCACAGAGGTTAGGAGATCATTTATAAAAAAAGAAAGAAACAAAGTTGAAAATATTATTTGTATTTTAGCCATTATATTATATAGAAATTTATTAAACTTTGAACTTAGACAGACCCTTTTAAAAAATTTACAAAATTTAAGCTATCTCCTTATTAATTGTAAATAAACAATTGAATTAAGGGAACAAGTTTGAAAAGTGGAAAAGAAAAGAAGAAATTCATCTGGTGAGAGCAGGCTTGGGCTTGGGCTTGGACTTGGACTTCAAGAGATCGTTTCAAATGTGGGCTCAATGGATGGCCCTTTTCCATTCAAACTTTTATAATTCCAAACCGGCCTATGAAATGGCCTATTTGATTGGTACAGACAGGAAGCTTGTGATCTTGTAGGCCTGCAGATTTGAGGTGTTATATTTTAAAATAATACTTTATATAGTTTTTTTTAATATTTTAATTAATTTATAATAATATTTTTGAGATAAATATACATTAATATTATACCATACTTAATGGAAACTAGAGAAAAATAGATATAATATATGATATTTATCAATTAATTATTGAACCCTATTTATATTTATTAGTGTCTTAACATACACAATTAGTCTATTCTTTTTATTTTAATTATATTTAAATAAAAATATTAATTGTCATTTAGTAAAAAAATTTAATTAATTATTTATATTCTGTGTATATAGAATAAAATACATATTTTTAAATTAATAAAAAAATAGTGAGTAGTTACTAAATAATTAGCTATTACTTCTTTTTTTAAAAATTAAAATTATATATAAGAGACTCTAAAGATATCAGTTCTCCCAATTTCACATATAATAGCATAGATTATTTTTGATCTCATATAAATTATATCTATCATTCTCATAATATAACATCATGTCCCAAAGAATAGTAAATCTTTTTCTTCAAAATAAATTCAGATTTAAAAATTAAATAAATAGAAATATAATATTTTTGTATGAGTTTGTATTTAAAGATTATAATATCTTAACCATGTTCATTAATATCCTTTTTGTTTCTTTCTTTTTAAAAAAAAATTATAATGAGGTGTTACTTAAAATATCTTTTTACAATGTTTCATGACACCAACATTTTTATTTAATGCAAAACTATTATGTGTAAAAACATATAGTACCATGATATTAGTAAGTAAAAATTTGAATACAATAAAAAGGATGTATAAAAATAAGGCCAGATATGACTCACAAGTCACAAATAAATTTTTCTGTTATATAACTCTACTTTTAATCATTCATATTATAAAATAATAATAATAAAAAAAATAATAAATATAAAAAAAATATAAAAATGTAGGCTTAATTATATTTTTAATCTCCCTAATTTGTTACAGTTTTGGTTCTTATATTTTCATCTTAAACAATATGATCTCCTAGTTTTCTCAAAGTTACAGTATTAATCTCTCAGTTAATTTTTAATTTATTTTTTAATGGTCATTACTGATACTAACAACAACAAAGTTACATAGACACAAAAAATTTACACATTATTAAATAATTTTACATTTTCAGCATCCATGTTAAATTGGATGACACTCTCAAAATTTTGTGTGGGGATCCCATGCAGTTGGGCTTCCAACCGCATGGGATATGGTTGGAAGTTCAGGGTCGTCCAATCTGATTTGGACGGCCACGATTTTTTAGAAAAAAAAAACCTTTTTAAAATAGTATCTCAAAATACGTATAACATAAAAAAAGCAAGGTTGAATTGTGGCTGTTCAACACGTGATGGATGACCACGATTTGACAAGAACCCGTACAGTCGGCATGCTACTGTACGGGATCCGGATCCCAAAATTTTCATCTTCTCTCTCCCATATAAGCTAAAAAGATAAAATTATTTGGTGACATATAAATCTTTCATATTCACATAGTTTTTTTTATTATTCATGTTAGTAATGATAATTAAAAAGTGAATGAAAGATTAATTGAAGACTAAAATTATAATTTTGATAAAATTATGAAACAGTTAAAAAAATTAAGAAAAAATGCAATTAAACAAAAAAAGAGTAAAAATACATTAAAAAAGGAGCATTTTCTATAGATTACTCAATAAAAGTAATTGGCATTCCATTTACTTATCAATTAATTGTGGATTAAAAAATAAATTTGTTTATATAATTAAATGTCCTCTCCTAGGCACTGAGTAGGACAGACCTGTCCTAAAAAGGGAGGGAGATCCGAAAAGGAAAGGAGTGGAAAGCGAAGAAGTTGGTTGCATAATAAAGCGACGGTGCGGTGCCGACTCTGAAGCAATTTCGAATTCCACGCAACTAATTGCGTTGCCGTTGCTTTGCTCATACTGTTCCACACACTTTTTAGTAACCCTTTGCCCTTTTTCTTTCCCCTTTCAACCCCCTGGCCCCTACCGACCCTCAATTAATATACTCTGCATGTTTATTTATTTTTTATTAGTAATTATTTTTTTAATTTTAATATATTATTTAAGAATAAAAATAAGTTTATTTTATTTAAATCATTATTAACAAATTAACATACCAAAATTTTAGAACCATATATAATAATATTTTGTACTTTCACTATCTCAATTTTTCTATCACTTCATATTAATACAAAATCATCAAATAATTACATAAATTTTTATTTACATATTTTTAAAATATTGTAATTCAAAATAATATTTTATAAAATTTAATATTTTTAATATTATTATATTGTTTTAAAATTATTAAAAATATCAAAATACAATTATTTTTCTAAACTAGGGTACTTTTCAAAGAAAAAAGTATAAATAACTCAGAGCTTGAGGATGAATAAAGGGACTTGAATGAAAGGTGGGATTGGTTTTAGGGTTTCCTTCCCAGTTTGAATAATATATATCTGAAGCAGAACAACCTCTCAAAGGAAAGAGCTACATGAATACACTATATATACATATAAATATGACCACTACCACTACTAAAATGAATACATTCTCTGCAATGAATATAATCTTTAGCTCAAGGTGAAAATAGGATCCGAGATGGTTACCCATGCATGAATATAATAGATATACCTGAGACTCTTCCTGAAGAAAAAAGATGGTGGGGGGTAAAAGGGACTTGCTGCTCACAAAATTGATGCCTTCTGTGGCCTACTTGTTCAGAGAATGTAGATAATAAGGAGGCATATCCATGAGTATTTCCTTTCTCTATGCCCAGCTCGATCCTTCTCTGCTTGTTCATCAGCTGGATGAAATGACAAGAAAATTGACCCATCAAGCAGTGTTAACAGAGACATATTGACAAGTAGCCATCATCAAACACATGCAAGCCTAGCTACACCACTGTCAATAATAATATAATATAGATATAGATACAAATGAATGAACAGTGTCAGGTCCTTCCCATGTATTTAAAACAGGAAAAGCCAGACAAGGTTAAAGGCATTTATGGTTTGAGTTCCCCACCATGATGTGAGCGTAATGCACAGCAATTATTTAGAGGAAGCTGCTGGTAGCACTTCAAGTCCCTCACTCTTTTATTTATGATTCACATTCAAGTTTTGCTCGTACCAGTTGTTGATCTGATACCAAAACTAAGTAAAATCCCTCAGAGTTTTTCTTTTCTTTTTTAACTAACTCGTTCATGATAATGCAATGAGTAACTTAGAGTTAAACCCAATATCATGACTGTGTGAGTGTGGTGCTGATGAATAAAAGGACCTTTTAACATGAGTTTAAACTAGCAGGGAAGCCCATATGCATATGAACTCGTGACTTTAGCAATATTGAAGAGGAGAACTTCTATGGAGGAATCATGTCATGTTATCTTTGAAAGTGACAGACAGCGAGTACTCTCTAAAGAACAATATGTTATATAGATCTATTTATATATGCAACTGACTTTGTAAAGACAGATGAAGACCCGCAAAGTTTCTCGATTTTCTCAAAAAAGAGAGATGCAAGTGTTATGCTGTGATAAATTTTCAAGAGTGGGAGGAGATTCTTCCTAGCTCCCAAAAGCTAATTTAACAGTTAAAAGTAAAACTATAACTTTGTTAAACCAACAGTACCTGTATATAGAAAAAATATAAAAAAGTTAAGACTCCATTCGATGAATCCTTTCATGTTTGGACTTTGGACCAAAAGGAAAAACAAAAGAAGGCGTCTTAAGAGAAGAGAGGCAAAAAAAAAAAAAACTGGGAATAAAAAAAGTCAAACAAGAGTCCTACGACCATAAAGTTCTTTGAATTCAGCTAATTTAACGTGAGTAAATAAGGAACTGAGTTTCACATAGAATATATAGAAGAAGATGATTTCCTTTTTCTGGACAAATTAGAAAATCACTCTTTGTAAGGTTTTAGAAGCAGATAATCTAAAATCAGTCATTTGCGAAGGACTTCGTTTGGATTCATTAAAGTAGTGATCTGCAATCGTACTCATGATAAGAAAGCATAATAAAGTGGGTGGTAGTTTAGATAAGGTAGTCTACTGAGTCACTGACACACAATCTTTAGTAACACAACCACCAGAGAAGTTCATAGCCACTGAGAGGAATGCATGTTGGTAATGATGCATGACCACAGGTAAACAGGTAAAACTGAATAATAAGCATACTACTAAGCAAAAAGGATAGGCCTACACTATAAGAAACATTTCGAATAAGTTTAAATAATATATTTTTTTAATTATAAAAGATTTTAACATGATAATAATAATTAGATAACATAATATTAAATAATTACATTTTTATTCAAATAACATTAATATAATTAATGTTTATAAATTTTAAAAATGAAACAAAATGTTGGATCTATTTCTTTTTTCTTTTCTTAGAACATAGTAAAAATTTTAAAAATTAAAAGTAAGAGACAAAAAATTATTTTGATATTAATTTAGTACTCCACATATTTCTTTTTTTT
>JASKGM010000011.1:959091-988162 GCA_034509205.1 Ceratonia siliqua | reverse complement strand
TTGCCACAAGTTACTTCCTCAACCAAAAGAAGATAACGCCCAAGCAAGCTAGGTGGCAAGCTTTCTTGGCTGAGTTCAATTTCGTGATGGAGTATAAGCCGGGCAAAGCAAACTTGGTGGCCGATGCTTTGAGTAGAAAGGCCGAGCTCGCCGCCATCACGACACCCAGTTTTCCTTTGGTGGATCGCATAATAGAGGGACTCGAGCATGACCCATAAGCCAAGAGCTTAGTAGAAGCTGCGAGCAATGAGAAGACTCGCCGATTTTGGCTAAGGGATGGAGTGCTCATCACCAAGAGAGAGAGAGTTTATGTGCCAAAATGGCAAGGTTTGAGGAAGATAATTATTAAGGAATGCCATGATTCCTCATGGGTAGGACATCCAGGTGTTCGTCGCACATTGGCACTTGTGGAACGTGCCTATTATTGGCCCCAAATGCGGGATGATGTAGAGCTTTATGTGAAGACTTGTCTTGTGTGTCAATAGGACAAGACAGAACAAAATCGCACCCCAAGATTATTGAGCCATTGCCGACACACGAGAAACCATGGGAAAGTGTTTCCATGGACTTTATTACCTGCTTGCCAAAATCTGAGGGATGCGGCAATATCATGGTGGTGGTCGATCGCTTCAGCAAATATGGAGTGTTTATCCCTGTGCCGACAAAGTTCAATGCCGAGGATGCAGCTCATTTGTTCTTTCGGCATGTGGTGAAGTATTGGGGAATCCCAAGGACCATCGTGAGCCATCGAGATACTTGCTTCACAGGGAAATTCTGGATGGAGCTTTTCAAGTTAATGGGGTCCGAGCTTAACTTCTCTACTAGCTTTCATCCTCAAAATGATAGGCAGACAGAGAAGGTGAATGACTTGTTGGAGTTATATTTAAGGCATTATGTGAGTGCCAACCAGCATGATTGGGCTAAGTTCCTGGATGTGGCCCAATTCTCTTACAACTTGCAAAAGAGTGAGTCAACGGGAGCTAGTCCCTTTGAGTTAGCAACAGGGTAACAACCAATGACTCCTCATACTTTTGCTTTTGGGTACAAAGGCCCAAGTCCCGCCGCATTCAAGTTTGCCAAAGGGTGGCATGAGCAAACTGACATGGCAAGGGCATACTTGGCTAAGGCTACTAAGAAGATGAAGAAATGGGCCGATGCTAAGAGGAGACACTTGGAGTTTGAGGAGGGAGATTTAGTAATGGTGAAACTCCTTCCTCATCAGTCTCGACGGTTTGCTAAGGTGCACAAGGGGCTAGTACGGCGTTATGAGGGGTCGTTTCCCATCGAGAAACAGGTGGGAAAGCTAGCTTATCGGTTGACATTGCCTTCCCACTTAGAGATGCATCCCGTCTTTCATGTGAGCAATATGAAACCTTATCACAAGGATAATGAGGAGCCAAGCAGGGACGAATCAAGGAGAGCACCCACTGCCATCACCGTGACATTCGAGCGTGAAGTGGAAGAAATACTAGCTCATTGTGTCATTCCGAGACGAGGTACCCATCCGAGTTATGTGGAGTACTTCATAAGATGGAGGGGGCTTCCGAATAGTGAGACTAGTTGGGAACATGAGCTCACATTATGGAACTATAAAGACTTGATCGAAGCATACAAGGAAGATACGACGAGGACGTCGCCAGAATAGGTAGGGGAGAATGTCACGGTCCGCACCTTCACTGCAATTTTCTCCATGGAGGAGGCTAACCATGGAACATTCTAGATTTTTCTCAAGAGTTCAATAGCTCTCTACATGAATCTAGGTTTAGATAGAAATATGTAGAATTGTGTGGAGCATTCTAGAATGTTGTAGCATGTACATACACTTTGTAGAGATTTCTAGATGATGATTCTTAACCGTTGGATCAAATCGATCTTCACCATCCATTAAGGAGGTGGGAGGCTATATAAACCCCCATTGGGGTCTCATTTGCATCATCCAAGTCTTGTAAAGCATTCTTGAGTAAAGCATTTTCCAAGTTCTCCAAACTCTTTCTACCTTTCTTACTTTGTCTTTCTAAGTTCTTAGCATCTTTACTAGCTTAGCTAGCATTGTGCCTAACTCTTCAAGGAGAGGCTGACTTGTTTGTTGGAAGTACAAGCAAGTGCCGCACGGGACGTTGGTGAAAAGACCAAGTACATGACATACTACACTTAGGCTAGGCATTTCATCAAATATGTGTCTTGCAGCTTCCATATTACACAAAGTACATGGCCATCCAAGTATTACCCACAAAAATATCACTCACAAAACCAAATTTTAAACTATACCTAGAGAATAACTTTCCAGGCTTGCACAAGCCTTCAATGCATAAGGGATGGTATAGTTATCAGGAATCAAGCCATTCTGTAGCATCTTAGTAAATATATAAATGGTGTTGGTGAGTTTGCCATTGAGCAGGAAAGCTTTGATAATAGTATTACAGATGCAAATGGTGGGATGTTGAATGTGTTCAAATATTTTCCATGCATAGCTAAGGCTCCCATGATGTGGATATGAGCAGAAAGCTAAAACTCTGCTTAGAGCCAGGCTATTGTTTTCAAGTCCACAAGTGATTACTTGGGCATGAGCTTGCGTTATTTGCTTGTGTTCTTGCATTTTTCTAATAGCAGTAGACATCTCTTGCTGCAACTTGACATGGGAACCAGTTCCAATTACCAGATTCCTTAACATCTATCTGTTTTCCATAGAAATGAGTGCTGGCACTCTGCAATTTTATCACATTTCAATTTAACTGAGTAAATTAACGAACTCCAAATTTTTGTCTTCCCTATTATACTTTTTCTTAGGATGTTAAATCCGATATGGGGCAGATGCGTTTCTACAAATGCAGTACATATGGTGACGATCTTCAATCCGAAAGATGCAGACTTTTTTTTTTGGGTTCACGGATAATTTTATTTGAATGAATTTATTTTCAGATAAATACAACTAATTGGATACACTTTTTTTCTTTACTTTTTTTATTAATTTATTAATCTTCAATTATATTTTTAATTACATTCTTATTTATCTTTTATTATTTTTAAATTTTGGTTCAATTATTTTTTTATTTGTTCTAATTTATCTTTAGTTTCTATTTTATTATTTTCAGTTATTTTTGTTATCTTTTAATTTATCTAAATTTGTTTCAGTCACCATATCAGTTATATTATAATTATCTTCTTCTTTTTTCAATTATTTTTCGTTACCTTTCTATTTATCTCTTTTTCAATTAATTAAATACTCATCTTCCTATTTATCATGAGTAATTCTTATCAAGTTATCATCTTTTTGAAGGTTAAAAACTTTTTGAAATATTTATCATAAAACTAATCCTTATCAATAAAACAAATATAAGTTAAAATTTTTTTACTCTATTTGGAAAGTTTAGAATGACAAGCGCACAAGTAATTCAAAATTCCCGGCCAAAAAAAAAATAATCCGATTCTTTTTTACTTATTAGTTTTTTTTATCAATTTATGTTATTCATGATTATATGTATATCATTTACAATAATATATATTACAAATAATTAAAAATCATAAAATATTTTCAAAAATAGCATTTCATTATTTGGTTATTATGTTTAAAATAACATAAAATGAATTTTTTATAAAATTATATTATTTTTTTGGAAAAAAATTAATACAAATTAACACATTTTGATTGTAAAAATTAATATTTTTTATAAGTATTTTTAAAAAAATCATAAAATTTTTTAAATATAATATCTTAGAAATACTTAAATAATATTTTAAAAAAAATTGTTATTGGTACTTGAAAATTTAAAGTGAAAATTATTATTTCATGTTTATTTATGTTGATGGACCACTTTACATGATAAGCTGTAATTTCCACATTCTTCCACCAACAAGCTTTTACCAATAATGATTTGTTCCTTTTTTTTTTTTTTGCCGTTTATGCAAACTCAAAAGAAAAATAAAAATAAAAGGCAAAGAAAACCAAAATGAGTTCATGGTTATTTCCAAGTTTTTTTTTTTTTGCCATTTGGCCTGAGTTTTATTTAAGTATTTCTAAAATATTATATTTAAAAATTAATATTTTTTGGTAAGCATGGTTACTTTTACATCTAGTTCATTTTAGAAAAAGAGATATAGCTACATATCAGAATATTCTGTTTCAAAAAAACAAAAAAACTGGTTAGCACAATAGAAGAACATAATCTAAGGTGTTTTTTTGGGAGGCGTTTAGTAATACGATGTCTATACTGAATTTACACGTGTAAATTTTTGTATTTACATAAAATTTTTGTTGTCTAGTTAATTGAAAAATTAAAATTAAAATTTTAATAAAATTAGAAGAATTGTATTATTTATGATAAAATTAAGATAACCAAAATTATAATTAAAAAATTAAGGAAACTAAAAGTACACTTAAACTTTTAAGTGATAGAAGATTTAATGTCAAGAATTCGGTTCGTACCACATTTATTTTTTTATATTCTCAAGCATATTGTGCTTTTATATAATAAAAAATAAAAGAATTTAAGATTTAAAGTTGCCCTAATTAATAATTTTAATATAAAATTAAAATAAATTACAATTTAATAATTTCATAGTTAAAAATCTATATTGATATCATATTGAAACTGAGCACACATTTGAAAATTAAAACAAATCACATAAAGCTAATTAGTTCTCAACCAAACAATCCATTCACTCATCTCTAAACAAGAACTAAAACTTCTAAAAATCGAGTCAAAAATCAATTTCTCTAAAATATAAATCCTATTATTTGCAGATTGTGAAACTAGGAAAAGTATTCTTAAAAAAAAAAAAAAAAAAAAAAAAACCTAAACATAACAGGTTATAACTATATTGTTCCAGATCGTATGCATTCTAATTAATTAGGCACATGCAGGTGCATCTAAGTTCTTGATATGTGCAAAGACAATGGAATCAGCTGCCACTTTGATTGGAGAAGATGGATCCACAAGCTTTGGTTCCATTGCAGGGATCTCCAATGATTCAGTCAGTTTCAATGGAGTTCTATTCAACAGCACAACATCACTTTGAATATTGCCATCTTTGGGTGTCAAATGGTACTCTTCCCTCTTCTCTGTATTTGCATATACCTCCTCTGGGTTCAGATTCATGTCATTGGCAACTGAGAGATTGAAGGAAGTAGAATTCGACATGTTTATTAGAAGCAAAGTGACACCATGCTGAAATCAAAGATCAATGAATAAGCATTAAAATCCAGAAAAAAAAGAGCATGAATTTCCATCACTGAGAATGAAGAAAATTGAAACTTTGAGATGAATCAGCTCACCCCTTTCTTAGAACAATGAGCATATGCACGCAAATATGGAGACCCTTCATGAGAAACAGACAGAACTTTGCTTCCCATAAGCCGATGCCATAAAAGAGCTCTGTTCAAAACGAAGATTAAGAAACAAGATTGAACGTTTAGATAGAAATTTAATCACTTATAACTTGGAGAAATTGTAATTGTTAGTTTTACCCGTAATAATCTGGGTTGGGGATGAATGATGTTGTGTTAAGCAAAGCATAATTTCCTCCGACCAGAGCTTGTCTGCAGTAAACCTTGTGGTTGAAGGTTGAGGTCATGCCCAGTTGATCCAAGTACCTAGTTCATTCAAAGTACATTCAGATGTAAATGACATTTTTGAAGAGATAAAGGCAGAAAGGAAATGAATTGTATCAGAGATTAGACTGACCAGAAGCTATTAACAAAAGTGTGTGACACATCTTTGCCACCACTGTTATAAGCTCCACCAGATTCCCCAACCCATGGTCCTGCCCATGGAGCGAAGTCCTTGACTGCTGTTGAGACATCTTTGAAAGTTTGAGCAATTCTGCTCAAGAAAAATGGATCTTGGATCCTGTTGATAAGATCCTTATCAACACCTGCATTTATGAGAATTTTCTTAGAAACCATTCACAGGCATTTTCTCAGTCACTTGGTAGCGGAAAATACCAGAAGGGAGAAAGAAACCATATACTTACCAGCACCAAGGTTGTAAATGTGGTGGGTGATTCCATCTACCACACCAGGTGCAGTGTGCTGCAAGAAGCTATCAAACCATTCCTTGCCATAGAAACCAGCTGGGCCTAACACCTTTGGCCTTGTAGTGGCATTTGGGTAATGATGGTTAACTAGTTTTCTGAGCACAGTGATATCTTTAGCATATTGCTCACTTTCTATTCTTGCAGATACCCCTTCAGCACATAGCTCATTACCTGGTAAGATTTAAACCTCAATATGGATGAGAGATCAGGCAATGAAAACCTCTGAATTTGAAAACCTAGAAACTTTTTGTTACCTAATTCATATGAGTCAATTTTGTATCCTTTTGAAACTGTGTAGGCCATGAGACTATGGGCATTCCATGGATTCCAATTACCCTCCCAGAGAACCTTGTCCTCCTTGGATTTTTGCTTCCCAATGAGAGCATTCAAGCTAAATGTGAGTTTAACTCTGCAACATCAACAGATTATGTGGGATATCATCATATCATAGTTGCTGAAATTCTTAGTCATATTGAGAAGAAGAATGCAAGAGAAATAGATACTCAGTTTTGTTGAAAAAGTCATTGATTTGGTCCCATCTCTGCTTGGGAAGGCAACCTATGCTGAATCCAAACAAACCATCTTCCATCTTTCTGAACTGAGGGCACCTCTTTACCTTCCCAAATTCGTATACAACCTGATCTTGTAATGAGCCTCCTAATCTGATTCTCAGAGGATTAAATGCTGCCAAATAAACCAGCAATTAGACCTTTGAATGATAAGTACTGTAGTGGAATTACCCACTTGAACATCAGACACAAGAGCCAAATCCTTCTACTATAATGTCATTATCTTATTTGTAGGCCTTTTACCCATTAAATTGTCATCAAATCTCACCCCACCAAAGAATGAGGTTAAGGAAGAAAACCTCTAAAAAATTATCTTCCTAGACATGCAGAAGAGAAAGACTATAACTTAAGTATCAAAGATGAAGAAAGAAAGTTCTTACCCTTGACAGCATTTGATAGAATTTTGTTATTCAAATCCTACAGAAGTTGAAAAAACAAAGTATAGAACAGTTTATTCAATTTGATCATTCATATAAAATAGGCATGAAGCTGAATAGTGAATGGCAAATATACCAGATTCAGAATGCCTGCTTGTCCCCAGGGACACTGTTGGTAGTCGCATTTATCAGACGGCCACCAATCTAAAGTTGCACAAATGAAATTATCATCTGTGTTGGCTATTGATGTGGCCACCTTCACCTTAAGCTTCACATCATCTGTTGCAGAAGAGAGGGAAAACAATGAAAGGAGAACAAAACAGAAAGCTACTTTCCTATCCATAATGGAAAAAGATGGATAAGAAAGCAAGCATGATGAATATCAAAGCACAGCTTCTAGTAGTATTTATAAGGTTGGGTAGTATTATTGGAGTTGATCTCTACTTCCTACTAACATTAGGAGATTGGGTTCTTCTTAAATTGTTATTAACTAAGTAATCTGCTTTTATTTGTCTTCCACTATTATTCAAAAACTATATAAAAAAGTGGAGAACAAGATAAATATAAATAATTATATCAAAAATTAACAAAATTTATTCAATACAGATGCCTGTTAGAATGAATAACTGAGTTTGATTTACAGAATATATTGCACAGGAGTTTTTTAGTTAGCATAACTTTAGAGTTATCTCTAAGTAGAAGTTTCATATATCTCAAATTAAATTTAATAGTATTAATTCAAGTGATGTTTTTTATCACTACTGCTAGATAATTTCAACTATCTATAAGAAAATTATATAACTTTGATTATAATAACTTTGATATATATGTGAATATTCTAATTTTCTAAAATATTAAAAATTATTTACAAAATAATTGAGTATGAGATACATAAAAAAAAAATTGTGATTTTCATGTTGGTTATCACTTATCACATAGATCAAATATGATCATGTTGAATTTTTTAATTTTTTTATATACCTCTAAATGATGATGAGAAAGTGAATTATAATACCATTAAATATAATCTAAGGTAATTAAATTTTTTGATTATAATAGCATAACTCTAAAGTGGTAGTTACTAAGTGATAATCTTAAATCTTAATCATCAAAAGGTCGGAAAAAATATTAAAAGAAAAAACCTCAAAAAGGTTTAGATTTTCATGGGAGGTCGGTAAAACCCCACTCCACAGGATAAAATATAGGATTTGAATTTTGTTAATATTCTGTTTTAAATGAAATGGTGAAATATATCATAAGTTTTGTTTCTCCAATTTATAGGCTTTGTTTATTGTTGTTCACAGTTATATATAAATGAATGGAGTCGTTTTTGTGGTATATTTGGATTGGACCGGGTTTGAATTCATAAACATATTCAATTTTAGAGAGGATTTCAGTACTATTAAATTATATATTATTAATGAATAAAGTTGTTTATAAACTGTTTGACTTAGACTTGGTTTGTTTATATATATTATAAATCAGAGCGTGTTTATATTTTATCAAGCATTATACAAATTGAACTTGAAAATTCAATATTGTAACATGAAATAATAAATATTATTTTGAAAACTAAAAAAATATATAATAAAACTCACTTAAATTCAAGCTAAGTTCAAGCTTATTTTATTAAAATATATCTCCTAATATATTTTTAAATTTTATTTTGTTCATTATAATTTAAAAATTGACTAATTAAAATTTAACTTTAATTATTTTATTTATTTAAACAAATACCCCCGAAGATGGAACAAATTAACGAGGCCCAGCTTGGCCAGAATTTCTTTAAGTGTTCCATGATGTCTTAAGCATCTAATTTCAATGATGGTTTAAAGTCAGAATTTTTTTTACCAACCAAACAGTGTCTTAAGAAAGAAAGACAAACGCAGAGAACAAAATCTACCTCGTATCTATTATTAAAAACAAAGCCTTTGCAATGGACTTGCACAAATAGATGCATTTACCAAGTTTTATAAAACTCGTATTAAATACAATATAACATTTTAAATTAATTATACATTTTTTTAAAATTACTTAAAAAATTATATAATGGGTGAACAAATTCTTTTTATTAAGGGCGCAGTAAAATATATTTAAAATGTATAATTGCATTAAATAAGAGATAGAGGTAAAGTGAAATTCTTAATACTATTTAATTCAATTTAAGATATATGAAACTTCTAGTTATAATAGCATAACTCTTGCAAACTTATGTATAATGCTAACTAAAAAATCCTCTTTAATATATACCAACGCAAAAAGTTTTTTTCTTTGTTTTACCTTTAAATACTGGTTAATTAGTAACAATTTAAGAAGAACACAATCCGCTAATGTTTGTAGGAAGTAGAGAACAACTCTAATATTATTACCCAACCCTATATATAAATACTGTACTAGAAGCTGTGCTTTGACATCCATCGTGCTTGCTTTCTTCTTCATCTTTTTCCATTATGGATCGGAAAGTAGCTTTCTGTTTTGTTCTTCTTTCTTTGTTTTTCCTCTCTTCAGCAACTGATGATGTGAAGCTTAAGGTGAAATGGCCACATCAGTAGCTATCACAGATGAAAATTTCATTTGTGCGACATTGGATTGGTGGCCTTCGGACAAGTGTGATTACAGCCAGTGTCCCTGGGAACAAACAGGCATTCTAATTCTAAATCTGGTATATATTTACCTTTCACTGTTTAGCTTCATGGCTTCAACTGAGTAGTATTCTTGATCAGAATGATAACTATCCTATGTTTTGTTCTTTCAACTTTTGCAGGATCTAGATAACATGATTCTATCAAATGCTGTCAAGGGTAAGACCTTTCTTTCTCTACCAAAATCATAGAGCCCAGAAAATTTCATCTTTTATGCTTATAGCCTAGACAATTTCTTCCTTAATGCATGTATTATCTGTAATCCTCACCCTTCCTTAATCCTCATTCTTTGGTGGAAGTGAGATTTGATTACTATTTAATGGGCAAGAGACATACATATAATATAATAACATTAGACTAAAAGAATCTGACTCCATCGGTGTTTAAAGTACAAGTGGATAACGACTGATAAAAATAAAAAAATAAAAAGTTAGAATAGCTTCATAATAACTTGCATTATTCCACAGTACTTGTTATTCGAAGGTGTAATTGCAGGTCTTTTTGGCAGCATTTTATACGAATTTGGGAAGGTAAAGAGATGCCCTCAGCTCAAAGATGGAGGATGGTTCGTTTGGATTCAGCATAGGTTGCCTTCCCAAGCAGAGATGGGACCAAATCAATGACTTTTTCTAACAAAACATCTATTTCTCTTGCATTCTTCTTCTCAATATGAATACGAATTTCAGCAACTATGATATCTCACATAATCTACTGATGTTGCAGAGTCAAACTCACATTTAGCTTGAATGCTCTCTGCTAGCTCAAAGGTTTCACATCCCTAATTTTACAAAACTATTTTTAATGATGTCTAACAAACAACAAAATTTTAGAAAGAACAATTGACTATATTACACTCATTTTGTACTCATAGAATTTTCAGATACAAAACAAAGTACAAATGCCACTTAGAAAAATGCATGTCACTTTAAAAACTATGAAGAAGTTGAATTCAACATTGAAAAGTCAAAGAAGGAACTCTACCTTTGCTCACATTCCATTGGCCAACATTAGTTCATCTGAAGCAAAAGTATTGCAAGGGTTAAAAAGGAAAATGAAGAGTCAGGTGAGAATTCTTTATTAAAGAGAAAAACAATGGAGTAAAGACGAAGACAATCATTTAATGTTACGACAAAGATATGAAAGATATTTATGAAGAAAATGATAAAATTATTTATTAAAGTCTCATCCACTTTTTCAAGAGTCACTAATAAGGTACCACATCACCATTACTTGGAAGACGCAAAAAGAGTTCAAATTAAAGTGTAAACCTTCGCAAAATGTCTCGTTAGATGTACATAGTTGAAGCAAGGAGTATTGAAGGTAGAAGATGAAGAAGTTACATGAATATGGAAAGATTTCATCTGTCTACAAAAAGGATATGCAAAATAAAGACTTGAAGCTTACTATGTTGAATTGTGCAAATCACGAAATATCCGGTAAAATGAAGATTTGCTTCCCAATGGCTAGAAAAAGAAGATGTTGATAAATAGAAGAGCTGAAGGTTGGTGAAAGCATCGAAGAACCAAGAGAGAAATTGGTACAATGAAGCTCTCATTCCTCTCATTGAGCTTCATCTCTAAATCTTCTGAGAGTGAGATGCTCAAATCAGAGTGTTCTTTTTTCATCTGATTTTTTTTTTTACTATTATGAGAGATATTCTTTTCTTAAAAAATCAAAGTGTGCCTACTTTGATGTATTTGCTCTTCCTAGAGAGTATCATATCATCTCCATTTTCTTTTGAAGTTGTATTTTGTGATTTGGGGTGTAACCACTGTTAATATTGTTAGTGAGCATTTAGGAAAACTAACTTGTTTGTAGTGAGTAATGAAAACCACCTGTTGCTAGTTATCAGGGAAAACTATATTGTAATCTGATTTGATATTAGTGAAAAAATCTCTTACGAGCCAAGGCGAATCAATGTAGACTCGAGCAATGTTGGTTAAACCAATATAAACCTCCTGTGTTGATTTTCTCTTTGATTGTTTATCATTTTCAAAACATAGTTTAAATTTGAAAATCTTCTAGTTGGTCATTAAAACTGCTTTCAAGTTACTAAAATAAATTTTAGGTATCTAAATTATGAAAACTCTTTCAGGTATCTAAAAGTATTTTTAGGCAATTAAAAGAACTTTCAATTGATTAAAAATGTTTGAGAACTGTTCCTTCAAAAGCTTTTGTACTTCATATTTTATGACTTAATCTCATCTTGTTATAAAAAGAATCAAATTGATTTGATCAACAAAATTTTTTAAAATATCAATTCACCTCCCTCTTGATATTTTCCTAACTTTCATTCTCATTGGGAAGAAAAGATCCAAGGAGAACAAGTTTCTTTCGGAGGGTAATTGGAATCCATCAAATGTGAAAAATCCTAGTTTAAACTCAACTAACACCTAGAGGGGGATAAATAGATGTTACCAAATTTTAAATCTCCAGTAAACACTTAATCAAATAATTTAAAACACATTCAACAATTATGCATCGAATTAAAATACTAAATAGTAAATAAAGTGGACACAAGCAATTTGTTGATGAAGTGAAAAACTTTTGAAGAACCTCTTCAAAATAAAAACCACTCCAGGTGATAGGCACCAGTACCTCAAATCTACTATAGCAAAGTTAAATTATAAATTTATAGTTGATCCCAATAACGACATGCCAAATCAATAATACACATAAGATAACTTACCAAGCTATGACTAAACTTTAATCTGTGCAATACCCCAGAACTCTAAGCCTTCTATAGTATATCCACTTCAAAACCTTTGAAGATTTGCACCTAGAACTCCAGTCTTCAATGCTTCAGAACATTTGAAAATTAAGGTTGGTGTGTGGTTAATGGTTTTTGGTTTTCTCTAGTCTCACAATCGATCAAACAATATTTGAAGAACAATTAGCATCTATTTCAATAAAAAGGGGATTCTCAAAGTGGATGAATCAATTTTATCTTCATAGAAAATGCAATATGAGAGTTATTTCTTCTGCAATGTGGCTGCTCACCCTTCCTTATTCCACTCCACTTCTACAACCACAAAACTCTAATTTTTCAATTGGATCATCTCTATTTATATACAATCTCACTACCCCTTCATTTTGTTTTTATATTGGATATATCTTCCAAGAAACAAGTCCACGTGAAGATTGAGGTAAACCAAGCATGTTGTGTTGACTTTGAAACCCTTATTGTCAGCTTTTTATTATCACTTACAGACCGTCCACAAGCTAAAGAAAATCCCTTTTTAATTTTCCCTTTTTCAATTTCCTCTTAGTCTTGCAAGGGAAACAAAAAATGTGTGCTGTTCACGAATTTTCTGGTCAAGCTATAGAGTTTGAAATACAATCTCTATTGTCCAAATTGAAAAACAATGAGTGTAGAATCTTCAATTAAAATTTCACCTCAATCCAAGTAGAAATCACCATTCAATTATCAACTTATCAAAAGTGCCATATCAAGAGAAAAACTCAAAAAATACTTCCAATCTTTTTATATTTTATTATTTTCACATAAGGCTACCCACTCTCTTACATTTACGAAGGGAGTTGAGAGTGGAATGGCCTACACAGTTTTCTGTTGCGGAATGTGCCAATAAAAAATCTTAACAGAATGCCCATAGTCGCATGGCCTACACAATTTCAAAAGGATACAAAATTGACTCATATGAATTAGGTAACTGGCATAAAAGAAAGCAATTGGGATAATAGTAACTTTGACACTTTTGCTTTGTTACGGGATGTGCCAATAAAAAATCTTAACAGAATGCCCATAGTCGCATGGCCTACACAGTTTCAAAAGGATACAAAATTGACTCATATGAATTAGGTAACAAAAAGTTTCTAAAGTTTTCAAATTCAGAGGTTTTCATTGCCTGATCTCTCATCCATATTGAGGTTTAAATCTTACCAGGTAATGAGCTATGTTCTGAAGGGGTATCCCGTATCTGCAAGAATAGAAAGCGAGCAATATGCTAAAGATATCACTGTGCTCAGATAACTAGTGAACCATCATTACCCAAATGCCACTACAAGGCCAAAGGTGGTTTCTATGGCAAGGAATGGTTTGATAGCTTCTTGCAGCACACTGCACCTGGTGTGCTTGATGGAGTCACCCACCACATTTACAACCTTGGTGCTGGTAAGTATATGGTTTCATCCTCCCTTCTGGTATTTTGCACTACCAAGTGATTGAGAAAATGCGATTGGTTTCTGGGAAAATTCTCATAAATGCAGGTGTTGTTGATAAGGATCTTATATTCTTATCAACAAGATTCAAGACCCATTTTTTCTTGAGCCAAATTGCTCAAACTTTATAAGACGTCTCAACAGCAGTCAAGGAGTTCACTCCATGGGCAGGACCATGGGTTGGGGAATCTGGTGGAGCCTATAACAGTGGTGGCAAAGATGTGTCACACACTTTTGTTAATGGATTCTGGTCAGTCTTATCTGATACAATTCATTTCCTTTCTGCCTTTATCTTTTCAAAAATGTCATTTACATCTTAATGCACTTTGAATGAACTAGGTACTTGGATCAACTGGGCTTGACCTCAACCTTCAACCACGAGGTTTACCGCAGACAGGCTCTGATTGGAGGAAATTATGCTTTGCTTAACACAACATCTTTCATCCCCAACCCAGATTATTACGGGTAACACTTACAATTACAATTACTGCAAGTTCCAAGTGATTAAATTTCTCTCTAAAGGTTCAATCTTGTTGATTAATCTTTGTTTTGAACGGAGCTCTTTTATGGCATCGGCTTATGGGAAGCAACGTTCTGTCTGTTTCTCATGAAGGGTCTCCGTATTTGCGTGCATATGCTCATTGTTCTAAGAAAGGGGTGAGCTGATTCATCTCAAAGTTTCAATTTTCTTCATTCTCAATGATGGAGATTCATGCTTTCTTTTCTGGATTTTAATGGTTATTCATTGATCTTTGATTTCGGCATGGTGTCACTTTGCTTCTGAAAAAGATGTCCAATTCTACGTCGCCAATGACATGAATCTGTACCCAGAGGAGGTATCTGCGGATACAGAGAAGAGGGAAGAGTACCATTTGACACCCAAAGATGGCAATATTCAAAGTGATGTTGTGCTGTTGAATGGAACTCCATTGAAACTGACTGAGCCATTGGAGATCCCTGCAATGGAACCAAAGCTTGTGGACCCATCTTCTCCAATCAAAGTAGCAGCAGATTCAATAGTCTTTGTTCATATCAAGAACTTAGACGCACCTGCATGTGGTTAATTAGATTGCCGATGATCAGGAACTACATAGTTATTTCCTGTCATGCTTAAAACTGTTTTATTTATTTTTTTTCTTCTTTTTGCATTTTTTTAGTACTTTTAAGAATATTTTTTCTAGTTTCACAATCTGCCAATAGTATACTTAGATTTTACAGATTTTATTTTATGAGAATCCATTTCATGCAAAGGCTTTGTTTTTAACAATATATACGAGATAGATTTTGTTCTCTGCATTTGGCTTTCTTTCTCAAGACAAAGAGTTTGGTTGGTATTAAGCTAGAACCATTTTCCATAAAAGATGATTCTATGATATATATGCTCAAGACAAAGACATTATGATAAACCATAAAGAATTTGAGGTTGTTAATTTATTCCATCTTTAGTTTTCAAGGTGTCTTAAAATTTTCAAATAGGAAATAAAATAAAGGCACAAGTTATTCAATGTATGTTATCATATTTTTCAATTAACAACACATCGAGAATGTTGACAATCCCAATAATATTTTTACTCATCTAACTTAACTAATTTTTATTAATATCTATTGATACACGTGTTATTTATTAATTGAAAATTTTAATACAAACACTTAAAGAAATTGGATTTGAGTTTTATCCATATAATAACTTAAAGAAAAATCTGGCATCTTTTTAAGATTCCCAGGTTAAATAAGATCCCACATTAAAAGAATACCTATAGAGAAGGAAAGAATAGGATGTCTTCACCCAAAAGGCACTTCGAGTTCCAAACTCTGCAAGACATGCAAAGTATAGGTAACCTTGCTTGTCCTCCTCCCAGATCTCAGCCTATGAGTCTATGACTTACCTAAACAAAGCTCCTCCTTTCCTAGGTTTC
Organism: Ceratonia siliqua; assembly: GCA_034509205.1. NCBI lineage: Eukaryota > Viridiplantae > Streptophyta > Magnoliopsida > Fabales > Fabaceae > Ceratonia > Ceratonia siliqua. The sequence goes on along the minus strand of JASKGM010000011.1, from coordinate 972,446 downwards.
TTCGAATTCAAATAAGCACCATCCCAGTTGATAACAGAGAATTGCTCACAAAAGGGAAACCTCGTCAGAACTAGTTCTTCCCTGTACAATGGAAAATTTCATGGAGCAGACAAGGTTAGTACTTCTGGATTTTTGCCCTACAATTAGTTTGCTTGATTTTCTAGCACGTGGTTGAACATAAATCTCAGTAAAGAAACAGGCTTCTGTTCTGTTTTTCTTTTTCTTTTTCTTTTTAATTTAGCTCCTCCAACTGGAGTTGAACTTATAATCTTCAACTCTAAAGACAATTCCAATACCACTAAACTATTTGTTTTGTTTTCAATCTCATACAACTTTCATCATATCACGTGACTATGCCAATAAGATTGCATATTTCATGTTATCAAGGTTACTTTGCAATAAGTTCAGATCATCCCTTTTGAGGAACCCAGAACATCATTCCTCGTACCCATCAACATAAGTTGGAAGGTTACCAATCAAATCATCTTCATTTCTCTTTTATGCAATCTCGTTATATAGTGTACTTGGCCTTTTAGCATGTCATTTCTCTGTGCCTGTGTTCATATCACACACTAAAGAAAAGGTGATATAAAGTAATTTTGCTTGAACACTTTGGTTAGGGTAAAATTTACCGGCGAAGAACCAAAGAACAAAGGTGATGTGGGTGGCAGCAGGGTTCAGAAAATACCAATACAGGGATCCCAATCTTTCAAAGGTGATGCTTCTTTTCTAATATATACTTTCACCATATTCTTTGACAAGGACAAAAGGGGGAATAATATGCTTTTTCTACTAATCACTTCCCCATATCACAAGATAGCAAATATTCCATTTCAGGCTATTCTTTTGTCTTGTTTGTTTTTTGAATAAAATAATGAAAAAATTATTATTAGGTGCTGATTGAACACTAAATTTATATGTAGTATTTTATGAATACTAAATTCTCAATTGATGCTCGATACATGGTGCCTCTAGTATCATTTGAGAAAATATGTTTCATGGAACACTTATTAAAATAGGCGCCCCAATAGAAACTAAATTATAGTTTTTTTTATATAATTTCATATCTTGAATTTAGAGCAGTGCACATTTGAGACCAATCAGAACCTAGATCCATTGATTACTTGATTAATTTCAAACATCATTCATATCTACTTTTGAGGATGTTGAGAGTGAAGTCTTATATATTCTTTAGATTTAAAAATAACTTGATGAAGTTTTAAATACTATTAATCAATTGTATTTTAAATATTTGATCACTAAATTTATTTTTTTAATTGACTTTAATGTCTTAATTAACACTTTTGTTAAACATAATTCTTATTAATGTCTTGATTTTCTCTTTCTATGCGCCCAATTAGTCTCTGTAATTTTCACTTAGCATTTATGTTGTTTCTATTATTTGGTATGAACTATAGCTTTCTTCGAATATTATTTCTTCATTCTCTGTCTAATTTGTTCAACAATATTCATAAAGTTAACTGGTTATTCATCTTCTTTTCTTATCTAATTTAGCTCAGAACCAATAAACTTAAACCGAATTGATCGGCCCAAATGTTGAAGGTTCCTCTATGATCAGTTTGGTTGGACTCGTTCCTCAATATCGACCAAACTGACCCAATGTACACTCCTAAATAATAACATATTTGTAAAGCATACGGGAGATATTCAAAATAAATAGAATGTCACATATCTAACGCTAAATTTAAGGAAGAACCGAATATATTTTTTTGTTTTTGGCTAAAAGATCAATGAGGCTATTTTTTAACATACTGTGGTGGCAAAATTCTACAGTGAAGAAAAAGGGTCAGAACTGGTTCCAGAGACTGTTTGTAAGGAAAATGAGTCGGGATTATGATGATGACTCCAGAGAAATGGAGCATGCCACTGCTGTAGCAGCTGCTGCCTTCGCAGTTAGCTCACAAGAGGTCTCAGAAATCCCACAACAGAAGAAGACAGGTGAGGCCTCTGAGGCCTCATTGAGCAGGAGCAAAAGCAAAGGGGAAGGCACAAAATCTCCATTTTCCCAACTTGGTGGATCCAAGCGATTCTCAGGTACAGACATGAACACAAAAACTTGGGTGTTATAATATAGAGTTAATTTCATTCAAAGATGCATAGAGGCATCGTATTTTAAAAAGATACTTTGAGATTTTTTTTCTTTCTAATATCTCAGTTCCATAATGATGCCTTAGAATGGTATTACAAAAGACAACAAAATCTCGTGAAACATCATTATCAAATATAATACTTCTAGATAAATAGATTAACAAGACTGGTGAACTAACTGAATCATATGCAGGTTCATTCAAATCTAGTGACGGCCAAGGTAAGAAGGAGCCAACATCTGCTAGAGACGAAAAGAAGCCTGAAACGGCCATCACCCCTGTACCATCAACGAGAAATACCTTAAGAAATCACTTAAAGAACATTCTTGATACAGAACCTGATCCCACAGCACCAAAAAAGACTCCAAGTCTTGGTGATACGAATTTGAAGAACACTGATGATATAAAACCGGAGGCCCCAGCACCAAAAATTCCTCCACCAGGTCAGTCTACATCTTTGAGGCCACCTCCACCTCCACCAATCAGGGAGCCTTCAACAAGACTGGCCACCGGAGAAACAGAAGCAGATGCCTGGGAGAAAGCTGAGCTTGAAAAGATCAAACAAAGGTACATGGCAGTAGTATTACATTGAAGTTCTAGCAAAAAAATGGGTTCTCACTTTTCAGTCAAGATTTGAATAAACACTGCGAATCTTGCTTCATGAATTTCAGGTATGAGAAGTTGAAAGAGACAATAGATTCCTGGGAAACCAAGAAGATCAAGAAAGCCAGACGCAAGCTGGATAATCAACAGGTTTTAGTCGTCCGTTCTTTATGTTTAATAAAACATATTGTGTAGTGTGCTTATGACATTTCTAAAACATCAGAGTGAGATGGAGAAGAGAAGAATAAAATCCCTGGACAAATTCCGAAGTAATATGCAATATGTTGATCAGATTGCACGGGGAGCGAGAGAGCAAGCAGATATAAGACGAAGGAATGAAGAGCTTAAAGTAGAAGAAAAGGCAAATAAAATTAGAACAACAGGAAAGCTTCCAGAGGCATGCTCCTGCTTCTAAGATCACCAATTATGTAACATCACTGGGTTTCTGGAACAAGCAGCCATCTGTAAATATTTCTTTTCATAATTCTATCTACATTTCTAAATTTTCTATATTGTTTTGTGAAAAGAGACATCTTCTTCTGATAATTTTCCATTGTACACAATGATAGAAAAAATATACAAGGCAAATAAATAAACAAAAACGGTAAATTTGCAGTTTTCTTGCTTCAATCTTAGTTTTCGGCTATTACTGCAGAAGTTAATTGGTGAGGAAGCTACATACAATGGAGGTCAACAGAAAATGTCTTCTCTAAAGTACTTTGGTGTTTAATATTACCACAAAATATATAATATTCCAAATAAAAGAAAGCCAGAAAGGTATTGGGACACAATTTCTGCAAAACTTATGCAGAAGTTGCTATTGTTCCACAAAGAAAATTAAAAAAACAGAACCAGGTAAAAAAACAAAAGCTTTCAAATAAAAAATAAAGAAATTACCACAAGGTAGAATCATCAATCCAAAGGCATTATAATAAATTTTCCAAAGTTGGACTGACATTTTCTAATTATCTCTTGAAGTGAGGCTACATCTCAAGAAGTTATTTCTCTGACCAGCCTCTCTAAAGTAGGGTATGCAAAGTACAATACGAGGAAAGACGGGATAGCAAAAACAATAGTGACTATCAAGTAAAGGGCTAAAATAACAGCACTGCCTGGAACTGCAAAAAAGGCAATCAGAAGAAAAACGATGACCAATGGGAACTTGGATATAATACGAATGAAGAAATCCAGAGATTTAGGAAGGGAAAAATGGTGTCTATTTCCATCCCTGCCACCTTCATTACTGTTAGATCCCCACAGTCCAGAACCATGACTTGTTGAGGCCCTTCTAAGATTACAATTAGTAGCTTGATTTCCAAGAAGAAAGTTGCTCTTGGGAGAACAAATTGGTTGGCTGTCCATACTGGAGGAAACAAGCTTATGCCTATCACCATTCCGGCTCTCAACCATCCAAAGAAGTACGAAGTTCTTGTGAGGAAACTTAAGAATTCCTTTATAAACCAATCGGAATGATAACAGGTGGCACCATGGGCAAGAAATGAAGAACGGAATCTTGATTTGTTGAGTGGGAAATTTCAAAACTGCCCACTGAAGTCCCAGAATGCAATTTTTGCAGAGGGTGTGTCCACACCATAAGACATAAGGCACATTCTCAACTATGTTGAAAGATTCCCAGCATATTGGGCATTCCAGCCCTTCATCTTTGCTGGCATTAGAACAGACCTCATCATCTGAGCATTCTGAACAAGTTTGACTTGGCTCTCTGGAGCTTCTTTTCACTCTAATACTTGCCAGGGCATTTGAAGCAAAATTCCACATCATGAAGGACCTTGAAACTGAGTAGGGCAGTAATGACTAAAATATCAGTATATAAGCCATTGTCCAATAAAAGAATCACTTTGCCATGACACTGAGTCTCAGCAATTAGTCTTCCCTGTTGACAATCAAGACTTTTCAATCAAGGCCACCTGAATATGAAATCAGAAAGGCAGACCATCAAATTATTCACCAACCACTGTCAGTGTAGATTTGAACTTATAAACAGTATATTAAGCATTGTCTTTTGACATCCAAGGCATGCAGAACTATAGATATTATCATAAGATTCAGTTTCAAAATAAATAGGCTACAAATTTATATTGATTCTATAGGGAAATATATATTATGGAAAAAATAAATAAATAAATGCTGATGCAGTTGTTGACTGTAGTATATCCGCCATTCTTAAAGTGCATCCTCTGTGGGAAAACATATAATGTGATGTATTCTAAAATACTGACAATCCAGTCGAAGTCTTAATTAAGCAGAAGTTGCCAAGTTAAGAAAAGAGTAATATTATACCACGCCAGTCTAAAACATGGCTCTTCAGAAATTGTAAGGCCAAAAATTAGATACTGACTACATTGAAAAAATAACTTGGTCTTCATGAGACGCATAGAAACAGATCATGAATCACTGCATTATTATGGTGCATAACCCAAAGCCCTGAATGCATTCTTAAGCCATGTAGTACCATAAGCTCTAAATCACATTGGCCTTTACATTACGATATTGCTAAAACAAAACCCTGTCAATACCCCAATTTTGAAATGATGTAATATGTTTAACAATTACATTGCATGTGCTCCATTTCATAAAAACACAATCAGCACAAATTAACACAATGACATTGTTTCTTTCTCTTCTTGATGATCTGAGTAACAGCTCTTCAACTCAAAAGAGCACTATTTTTTCTAATACATACTTAAGGAGCAAGCCTTGCTTAAATATCATTCTGCCGAAGTGACCACCATAAATCATACTAGCTGAACTTCTAAATAACACCATCAGCTTGTTAACACATATTAAACCTAATAAAAATGATCATTGTAAAGAAATATTGAAATCAACAAAAATTAAAAAAAATTGTAATTGGTTGCAAACGAAGTTCTATAACGGTTCACAAACAAAAAGAACATAACGCAATCCAATTTGCTTCTTCTTCCACTTAAACTGACCAAATAAGCCAATCAAAACAAAGGGTATGGAACCTGATATACAGAATAGATAGGCAAAACGAAAATTACGAAGAAAAACATTACCTTTAATATCAACTGTAGGATTCAAAACCAAATCTAATGTGGTTTTACTTTGAATTTCCGAATCGATCAGAATATTCTTCGAATATGGAAAGAGGGAGGAAATAGTAGAGATTGATAGAGGAAGATCGGTTCTTTCTTTCTCTCTCTATCTCTCTGTGTCCACCCTCCCTCTCTACCAACCCACGACGATGCTATTATAGCTGTTGCAAAAGCAAGAAGGGGAAAAAGATGAATATATGAGCAGAAGAAGCGAGGAACCTCGTCGTTAAGGGAGCTCACGGATCGCTGCTGACGGAGACGACAATTGCAGAGAGCAACGCTGTTGCGGTAAAATCTCCATCTTGCACGGACTTGGAATCTGCCATCGATGTCTGGAGACACCTAAATATAACACATGGTTCCATTCAATGATAAAAACAATAACAACAATAATAATAATAATATTTTATTTAATTACCTCTTAAGTCTCAACAAAAATTATATTTTATAATTATGCCTTATAAAATTAATTTTAAAATCTTAAATTATTTTAAAATAATATTTGATAATGATAATAAAAAATAAATTTCATAAGACATAAATATAAAATTTTTATAAATATTATATAATAGTTTACTCAAAATAAATTTTTTAAGTTAATTATTTTTTTGGTATGTTCGTGTTTTATGTTAATGCCTCTTAAGATATTTTTTAATATGACTGATAGTTTTAAATAGTATTTTAAAATTATACTAAAAGAATATTGAATTTCATAAAGTGTTATTTCTTAAATATCGTGTTTTTTTATCAAAAAAATATTTATTATTTTTAGAGACAATTGAAAGAAATTAATTATATTCCTTTTTTATACCAAAAGTAATTGCATTTTTAAGTATATTTATATCAAGTACATTTGTACTAATGATGTCTAAAAAAACAAAACTTTATTTTTATGTAATTTTTTTCTACAAATGATAAACAACTGTGATAAAAGTTTTTAAATGAAAGAGCATTGTAAATTGAAAGAGAAATTTTTTTATTTAATGTTAATTCTAAATACCAAAAAATTATTATTGGTGTATAATTTTTTATTTTCTTTCTTCTTCAATTTGATCTTCTTGTAAACATCTATAATATTTAGGATGCATGGAAAAACTAAAAAATATTTAAAGAACTAAATAAAAAGGTAAAAGCAGAATGATCAAATTAAAAGTATTATATCTTTCAAGAATAAAAAAATAATTTACTTAATATATTTTTGGGCCTGTTAAATCATTTGTAGAATTAATTATGGAGCCATGACTTAAATTTTGAAAATATAGATAATAGAAAAAAAGATCCGGTCATGTCCTACTTTAGGACATGACCGTCCTTTTTAACAAATCTGGGCCGTCCGTTTTGATACGGACGGCTCAGATTAAAGTAAAAAAATATATATTTTATTTAAAAAATTTTTCAAAAATCATGTTTAATCGTGACCGTTCGTTTTTTAAACGGACGGTCACGATTGAACTGGACCGATTATGTTACCCTGGACATGACCGGATCCGGATCCAGATAATGGCAGTTTCCATTGATTGATTAATTAAAAACTCTTTCTTTAATTGTTGGAGCTTTTACTTTTTATGAACCATACTTTATTTGCTATCAATATTAATTTTCCAAATTAAGAAAATTGGTGCTCAATTATTCAGATTTTCCTCTCAGGAATAAGTATTTTCATTGTTGTAAAATTAATATTATTTTTAATTTAATATTAATAATAAAAATAAAGTCAAAAGTGAGAATGGAGGATGAAGCCCCCACCCAAATTGAAAGGATAAATAATGAGTAATATCTTTTTTTTTTATATATAAAAGATGAGACTAATACTTGTCATATGAGATTTGACAATATGATATGATATTTTCAATTATTTTATAAACTTTCTTTTTAGAGAACCAAACGTAAGATCATTTTATTTAGAATTGATTTTTCTCCATTTTGTGTTGAAATTTACAATGTGATTTTTTAAAAATAAAAGATAAATCAAATGAGTAAGTAAATCTAATATTCCATAAAACAATATGTATATTGAATAAAAAATGAAAAATAATCATTTCGTTTATTAGTATTTATATAGTGAATTAAAGTTACTTAGGGCTAACTTTTAAGTAGAACCAAATAAATAAAAAGAAATAAAAAAGCTACTTAGGTTGAGAAAATATCTACAAAGAACCCAGGCAAGCAAGGGGTTTTCATAAGTAAAGACCTATTATGATGACATTTAATTATAAGGATTAAGTAATTACACAATGTGATTATTTAATTTAAAATTAAATTGAATAACTACGTCATATGATTATTAAAATTTATAAATAAGAATCATTATGATAAAGTTTTTGTTTTTAAAATAATTGCCATTAATTGCATAAGGCTGCAGACATTGAATTCAACCATGCCATTCTTATCTCTCAATCCTTGGAGAAAACAAAATGAGATAGAATGAAGTTTTGCAGACAAGATTCAATAATCTCAAATTCATATTATTGCATAAAGATAATAGATAGAAGGTGCCAGATATGAAATTTGTACAAAATGTCAAGAATGATTTCAATCTATAAACTTAAGTTTTGAGAGGAAAGTTATTGAATAATTTTTAACATATCTCCTGCACTTTTAGACCTAAAGCATAAATAATTTTATAAAAAGTGAGAACAGCACTCTAGGTCATAGTGGTTATATTACTATTTCAAGAACCATTTTAATAAAAAAATAAATTTTTAAGAAAAAAACATATGAATAATTTTTAGGAATTTTTGTATTTTGTATTTTAATATTTAATTATCATTGCAATCTCATTTCTAATCTATTAAATATAACATAATGCATTTTAAACTATTATAATTAAATTAAATTACTTTCATAATTTAATTGAATGTTAAAATTAATGATTTTAATTAATATGGACTAGTTATATAATTAAAAAATTTAATAAAAATAAAAAATAATAATTTTATTATGAAAAATAAAATAAATATCCTAAAAATAAATTAGGGTCATATTTAGGCAATGACTATCATAATCCTAAGTATTGTTACTAGGAGTGGGCTTTTAATTTTTAAAATTTAAAATTTGTTTTTTAATTTTTTTTATAATTTTTATTTTAAGAAACAAGTTAAAAGAATTTTTAAAAAATTAAAAAATTTTATAACACAATAATTCAAAAATGATTCAAAAAATAAAATAGGATACAAAAAAAGTTTAAAAAATCTTTTATTTTTTTAATTTTTTTCATATTTTTTAAAATTTTTATAACTTATTTCTTAAAATTAAAAATTAAAAAACCTACTCTGAATTATAGAATGCTCTAAAGTAGGTTAGTCATCCCCTAATCTTTAACTTTTATTTTTAGCAGTAAAAATTAAAGTTAATTAAAATTTTTATCTCATTTATTTTTAAGATATTTATATTATTTTGTATAATAATTTTTTTATTTTTATCAAATTTTGTTAATTACATAACTAACTCATGTTAACTAAAAATATTAATTTTAATACTTAATTAAATGGTAGAAGATAATTTAACTAAATAGTCTAAATTATAATAATTTATGATATAATGTATTATAATTAATAGATTAAAAAAGAAATTACAATGACAATTAAAAATTATGATAAAAAAGTATAAAATTTTCTAATTTTTTTTATAATCTTTAACACAAAATATGGTGGTGGTGTTCCTCGTCAAAATAGAGAAGCTTCAATCATCATCAACAATCTAAAATTGAAGGATGATACAACTTTAACCTACAAAATACAAAAGCTTTCCCATATTCATTAAAAAAAAAAAAGGAAGGGGATTGGTATATTAATATATTATATTTTTTTAGTATAATAGATATATTTTGGTATAAAATATTTAAAATTTAAAATTATTTTTAGTATGATAATTAGAAATTATCAAAAAGCTTATATTTCATAAAAATTAATAAAACTAAAAATTCATGGTGTGAAATTGTTAGATCATACGCGATATGGTCTAAAATAATATGATATTACGCAAATAGGAGTCAACTAATGTATATGCATATGAGATATATGCCTAGGGACAATATACCAAAGGCTCCTAAACAAAGTGATAGGGTGAACCCAACATTAACATAGTTCATAAAAGTATGGGCAAATTACCTTTTAGTTGGTATCTTTATTAATTTTAAAATTATTTTTTATAAAAATATAAACTTATTAATTTACCATTTACATTAATTTGGTAAAAAAACTAAAAAATTAAATTAAACTAATATATTCATAAAAAATTAAATGGTATTTTAAAAATAAGAATTTCAAGTGTTATATTATGATTCCTTATTCTCAAATCAAACTTAACCCTCACGAGAAATTGTATAAAAGAGTTATCAAATTTTAATTTCAAAATTGTTTAAAAATTAACAAAAATATCAAAAAGTCTATCTCAAAAGAAGCCTTTGGGCATCTTCATGTAATCCCCAAGCCCACCTTCAGAATGGCGATCATCATCCTTGGAATCTTTTTCCGGTGAGTGTTTCTCGTCTGAATCTTATTTATTCATGAACCCTTGAGCCTTCTTCAAGTAATCTCCAAACCCACCTCCATCATCCTCGTCATCGCCATGTGAATCTGATTTCTTTCTGTGTGAGGCCTCCTCTGAATCTGACTTCTTACGCCCTTCATTCCCATGCTCTGTACCCAATTTCTCAGGCTTATGCGACGGTTCATCGTCCGGATCCGATGTATGGGATCCCTCAGGCTTCTTCGTCCTCTTGGATGGATCAGTGCCAGTGCCGCCGCCGCCAAACTTCTCCAGGTAACCCTCAGCCTGATCAACGTACTTCCCGTAGCCCTTCTCTTCCAGTTTTCCGTAATGACCGGCGGCCTCTAGAAGATCGCCGGCAGCATCGGTGAGCTTTGCTTTGTCCAGAGGCTTACCTTCTTTGCGCAGAGTGGATTGAGCCACGTCAGCCAAATACTTGGCGCTCGTCATAATCTCGCTGTTGGAAGGCAAATCGAATTTTTTTTCAGCCATTAGAAGAGATGAAATTGTTGGGAAAGATTAAAAATAATAATAATAATTAATTTATGTTTTTATGGTTTGATTCAGAAGATGAGTTTATTATTTATAGGTGAATAATTGGCTAAAGAATTGTGGTTGAAGATAGTGTGGGGCTAATCTATGGCCACAAAGTTGTGTGGTGGCTATGAGTTCTTGAGGTTTTCTTGACCTGTTTGTGAAGCAAATTTATTTTTGAAAATTGGAAATGTTATTTGTAGCTGAAACTTGTAAAAACTTATGTATTTTTTTTATTAATTATAGTAACATTTTTGTTTTTAAATTTTAGTAACTACTTTAAAATAAAATACTAAATGAGAGTTAAATTTAATGAAGGATTTAAAGGTGATTGTGAAAATAATAAAATAAATTAATGATTTAAATTTTAAATTTTTTTAAATTTAGTCATCTAATTTTTAAAATTTTCAATTTAACCATTCAATCTTATTAAGTGGTCTTTTCTAACAAATTTTATGATATAAACTAATTAATTGTCACGTAACTATTAAGTAGTTGAAGTCAAAATACATTCTATTCAGCTGTGAAATTGAATGCTAAGAACCCATTTTTAATATATATTTTTTCTTTTTTAATATTTTTAAAAATGAAGGATGAGTGAAACAATGAATAAGAGTTTACTAAATTGAAACAAAAAAGAAAAATCTAGCACATTCATTTTAATGCATTTTCGTTACCTTAGATGAAAATATTTTTTATTTTTTTCAAAGACAGTATACTTTAAAAATTTTCAATTGTGTATGATAATAACATTAAGGAGATATACTAAATATTATGAAGTATGATTTTTCAAAATAAGATGCCTCTAAAAATAATAAAAGAAATTTTCAAAAATTGTGGCTAGAAACTCAGTTATTTCGTAGAAGAGAAATTTAAAAAATAAATTATCCTTTGATATTTTTAAATGTATTTTGTTTTAAAACAATTTGTTATAAGATTTTAGTACTTTTTTATAATTATAAAGTACTGTTTTAAAATAGTTTAAGACATTAATAAACATATTCCAAAAGCCATTAATTTATTTTAATGATGATTTTATAAATTTAGATTTATAACTCTACACATAATAATTTTTTACAATAAAAAAATATCTTTAAACATTTTTTAAATACGATTTGTTTGTGAAATTTTCATTCATGCTGAATGTCTCAATTTATTATACAGTATTTCTATTTCTAGTCAGTCTTGAATAAAATATTCAAAAACAAATAGAAAATAAAATAGTATCCTAAAAATCATAATTTTTAAATTTACTCAGATAAAATTCCATATTTGCCACAAAAAAGGAGTTATATTTCGTTTAAGGCCGTAAAACCCTGAAGTCCAGCTCGAGCAGATAGCGACCCTTGGACATGGAAATGGAAGTAGATCATCCAAAACCAGAGCAGCAAGATATCGAAGAAGGGGACCTCTTCAAAGCCGCTGAAAACGGCGATTCTTCAACCTTCCAAGCTCTCTCTCCAGAAAGGCTCTCCAAAGCTCTCTCTCTCCGAAATGAAGACGCTCGTTCCCTTCTCCATGTCGCCGCTTCTTCCGGTCACTCTCAGGTCTTTCTTTTGTCGTACTCTTCAATTACCTCTTTGCAATTTCTGGAAAGTGTGGGTAAATTTACTATTGCTGAATCATAATGTTAAGGGTCTGCTCAGTTTTGGTCTATTGGTGAAAAATATGATCTTTTTGCATTTCGTTTCATCAGTAGTCAGAAGGAGAATTTGGGGATTGGGGTCTTGTGGATTTTAGCTTGGTAGTAGCCCAAGATCCTTCTTTTTTCAGTAGTCATTTACAGTTGCCCACTATTCGTGGGGCATGTGTTAGTCGTGGAGGTGGCTAATATGCTTTAAATGGTTTTGAGACATTGCATTAAGCAATTTTTTTATTTTTATCTTGATAAAATCAGGTGGTAAAGATACTATCATCTGCTGAAGGATCAACAAGTGTGATAAATAGTGCCGATGAAGAAGGGTGGGCACCAATTCATTCTGCGGCTAGCATTGGGAATTTGGAAATAGTGGAGACTTTGATGGACAAAGGTCAATACTTTTATAAGTATTTGGAATGAATTCATTTTTCAGAGAATCAGAGATATTTGTTCCTGATGTCAAGCTTCACATCGTATTATTGGCAAATTTTGTACTGTTCATGTCACTCTAACTTGTCTTGCTTTAGTAGGGAAAGTATCGTTGGGTTTTTTTTTGTCAATTTTTTTTTTTATTAACTAGAGTTGATCTCCATCGACATAACGTGAATTGGACATGTAGGCTACTGATATTATGTCTTCTAAATGCTTTTTAATCTGTGGAATAGTTTTTGAAGTTTCAGAATCTGTAGGGATATTCAAGTAATAAAATGTAGTACCACTGATCTATGTCTTTCATGACTATATTTTGTTAACGAATGTAGAAAATATGCATAAATTATTTCAAATATTCTACTAATTTTTAACAGGAGCTGATGTTAATTTAAAAAATGATGGGGGTCGTACTGCTCTTCACTATGCTGCCAGCAAAGGTTGGTTGGAGATTGCTGAAATTCTCATCTC
>JASKGM010000011.1:946850-958991 GCA_034509205.1 Ceratonia siliqua | reverse complement strand
CCTTGGGAGTCAAGGGGACTGGATGTAGACTCACACAATGTGGGTTGAACCAGTATAAATCTCTTGTGTTATTTTTCTTTCCTTTTCTCTTTGATTGGTTATTTTTTTTAAAACTTAGTTAAATTTGAAAAACTTCCGGTAGGTCACTAAAACAACTTTCAGGTGACTAAAACGAGTTCTAGGTACCTAAGTCTTAAAAATATTTTTAGGCAACTAAAACTTTCAGTGCACTAAAACTGTTGTGTATATTCTTTCAAAATCTCTGTGCTTCATTTATACTTTTAACTTTAGTTTGTCCAACTAACGTTTACTTGTACAAATTTTTAAAATACCAATTCACCCCCCTCTTGATATTTTCCTAACTTTCAGTAGTTTTCTATATATGAAGTTTAAGAAAAAAAAGTTATGATTTGGCATAAATCAATCTAACCATATCGAGAAAAATCTATAATAAAATACTTAAACCCACCCATGGCAATAGGAGCGATGGGCCCATATATATTTGTATGAATTAACTGCAAAACTTTAGTACTTCTAGTAACTTTACCTTTAGTTTTCCCTTGACACAATTAATGCAATTTCCAAAATTAGAAAAATCCAGATTATGCAGAACACTTTCCATAACAAGTCTTTCCATTCTTTCTTTAGAAATATGACCCAAACGTCTATGCCAAAGCATAAAGGAGTTTTTAGTAACTCTACCATGCTTTTTCTCAACAACATTATTAACAGCGAAACAACACTCACCATGTATAACCATCACACAAAACACCATAGCCAATCACAACAAAATCATAAAGCAAAGAAACTTTTCCATTACTAAAATTGAAAGAGTATCCACATACATCCAAAAAAGAAATGGAGATTAAGTTCCTTCTCATGGAAATAACATAAACATTAGCTTTCAATTCCAAAATATAACTAAAGGTCAAATTCAAAAAAACATCTTCTACAAACTTTACTTCAACTTTTGTCCCATTAGCTACAATGATCCTCAATTCCTCATAATTTGGCTTTTTTTTTTTTTCCTTTTGAACACCTATAATGAGTGCGTAATGTAATAGTAGAACCAGTATCCAGCCACCAAGTATTTCAAAGACAAGATACTTCTCTCCCATTTTCAAATCCTTGAATTGTTAATCGTTTCTTGGGGAAACCGTTTGTGGAGATAAGTCTCAAGCTTCCCTTCATATTAAGAGCTTTTTGAAATGGTCCATAACTTCCCTCAGAGTCTTCATCATGTTCATGAAGCAGTTAAAATGTTCCCCATGATAATCTAAAGTAGTGGAATACTTGAAGATAACCATCATAAGCTTGATGGAAGCTTGGCTATAAATACTACGGTTTGGTCCCTAGACTTGACACTCAATCCCCTTCAGCATTACACCATCTATCAGAGTGAGTAAAGTTTGGAAGTGCAAAACACAGAGAGAAAGTAGTGTTCTAAGCGTGAGCAGCATCAATGCCTGGAGGTACTCTTCTTAAGCATCATGAATTCTTGATTCCTTCTTAAGTGTTTATTTGACATTAAGAGTCCTATATATATGCTAACAATATCAGAGCCCTTTTTATTCTCTGCCTTGGTGTTTTAGTGATGCTTTGTTTGTCTCTCTGGTTGTCTTTGTTTTGGCTGAATTTTTTTTAATTACGGTTTTGATTGTTTGGGCGTTTTTTATTCGAAACAAAATTAGAAATAATGTGGAAATAGTTTTTATATGCTTTCTGTGATAAAAAAAAACATGAATTTTGATGCCAAAAACGTCCATGGAATCCTGACCTACAACTAAGCTTGGAGGTTGAAGACGAGCTAAACGACATGTCGTTTAGTTAGAGGAGAATTCATTCCGTATAGAGTAAATGACACATCGTTTTCATTTCAAGAAAAATGACATGTCATTTATTTGGATAAGTTAAAAAAAAAAGGTCCAAAACAGAGACAAATAGAATTTAGCTTCACCTTCATAAATGGTCTGGAAAGTGGGGTTTTGGGCCCACAGCTTTTGTGCTTTTGTAATTCATAATTGTTTTCATATTAAGCTTTAATTATTATGCTCATATTTAGTTTGCATGAATTGATTATTTTTGCTCTATATTAATACATGCAATTCTTGATGAGTATATATATAGTTAAAGGCATTAAATTAAATTTTATGCATAATATTACAGTTTTAATTATGTAATTTTATGTTTGCATTAGTTAAAATTATGTTAATTATTCTCATATTAAGCTAGACTTAATTTGATATAATGTCTAAGTGATCCATATAATTTTAATTAATTAGAGAATAGCCACAACATCTTTAATTAAATAAAATTATATATTATGACTTATAAGGATCACATAAAGAATATTTATTATGTTTGTTATTAATTAGGATAAAATATCAAGTTATTCATAACTTACCCACAGGAATTATGAATTTAGTAAATACTTTGATAGTTTTATCATCATGGTTAATATAAGATAGAACACATATCAAATTATATGTCATTTTTTATGATGATAGTTTTATCATCATAACCTACTTGAATTAAAATTTTAGTCCACATGCATTTTTTATGTCATTAGATTCAATTTTAAAGCATGAAATTTTATTTAGACCTCAGTTTTAACGTAAGCATGTGATTTATAATGCAGTTGTACTACTTGTAAATTTTTCTGATTTTTGTTATGATATCCTTGAACTTAAGGGATCTAACTATAAGGTTTGGAATGAGAGAATTCTCCTTCATTTAGGGTGGATGGGCATAGATTATGCTTTTAGGAAAGACGAACCACCAGCACTCACTGATACCAGCACTACAGCAGACATCGTGCTCTACAAGTGATGGGAGCGATCTAATCACCTTAGCATGATGTTCATCAAGACTAGAATTTTTGCTGGTATTTGTGGTTTTGTCGATCAGCATGAAAAAGTCTGAGACTTGTTGAAAGCCATTGATGAACAATTTGTCACTTCATACAAGGCACTAGCAAGCACCCTAATCATGAAGTTCTCATCCCTAAGGCTCACCAATGTGAGAGGTGTGCGCGAGCACATCATGCAAATGATGGACAATGTGGCTCAATTGAAGAAACTCGAGGTTGATATATCAGAGTCCTTCTTGGTGCACTACATTTTGAATATCCTTTCACACCAATATAGACCTTTCAAAATCTCTTACAACACACATAAGGAAAAATGATCAATTAATGAACTCATGACCATGTGTGTTTAAGAGGAAGATAGACTGTTGATGGAACAGGGAGAAAGTGCAATGCTGGCAACGCATGGAAATGGCAAATCTCAAGCCAATAAGAAAGGGAAAGGTAAAATACCTCCCCAAGCTGGTATCAAGAAAGATTCTAAGTGTTTCTTTTGTAAAAAGAAGGGGCACATGAAGAAGGAATGTACCAAATTTCAGAAATGGCTTACAGACAAAGGTAATCCAACCTCATTTATTTGTTATGAATCTAATATGGTTAACGTCAATATTAACACATGGTGGATTGATTCTGGTTCAACAATCCACATTTCAAATTCCTTGCAGGGTTTGCAAAACCTAAGGAAGCCAATGGGAAGTGAGCAACGCATCTTATCAGGAAACAAGATGGGTTCGCATGTGGAAGCTATAGGAACTTGCTATTTATGTTTAACTAGTGGTTTAGAAACTTGATTTCAGTTTCAAGGCTTTATACCTTTTGAATATTCCTTTAAATTTTCAGATTCATCATTCAGTTTATTTTATAAATCTGATTGTGTTGAGAATGGTACTTTGTCGATGGTCTTTACTGCATTAATTTACAAAACAATGCCACTTATGATTCAATGCATGTTCACACTGGCACTAAAAGATGTATTATTAATGAGGATTCCTCTAAATTATGGCACCGAAGATTAGAACATATCTCCACAAAAAGAATTAAAAGATTAGTAAATGAAGGGGTACTTAATACTCTGGATTTTACGGATTTTGAGACTTGTGTGGACTGCATTAAGGGAAAGCAGACTAACAAGTCAAAGAAAGGTGCTAAAAGGAGTTCGAGCATATTAGAGATCATACATACTGATATATGTAGTCTAGACATGGACTTACATGGTCAGAAATACTTCATCTCTTTTATATGTATCTCTATATACCTTTAAGATCTTTAAGGTTGAAGTAGAGAAATAATTCGGTAAGCAAATTAAGATCGTGAGATCAAATAAAGGTGGAGAATATTATGGTAGATACATAGAAGACGGACAAGCACCTCAGCCATTCACAAGATTTCTTCAGGAGCATGGGATTGTTGCTCAATACACCATGCTTGGTTCACCATATCAGAATGGTCTAGCAGAAAGAAGAAATCGAACATTGGACATGGTGCAGAGTATGCTTAGCAGCTCCAATCTACCTAAATCATTAGACGACAGTGTATATATTAAACTGAGTTCCAACCACGGCGTTCCTAAAACGCCATTTGAATTATGGAAATGTTGGAAACCAAGTTTGCGACATATTCGCGTTTAGGGATACCCGTTCGAAGTAAGAATTTATAATCTACAAGAAAAGAAGTTGGACCTAAAGACCATCAGTGGGCATTTCATTGGATATGCTGAAAGGTATAAAGGTTACAGATTTTATTGTCCATCTCACAGCACTAGGATTGTGGAATCAAGAAATACAAAGTTTCTTGAAAATGACTTGATCAGTGGGAGTGATCAAACCAAGAACATAGTTTCTGAGAATGATAATTCAGAATCTCAACCTTCCACCTTGAATGATAGAATGGTTATTGTTTACAGCACCCTTCAAGTACAAACTGGTGTTGTGATGGTACAACATTAAGTTGAACCACATACTTCTCAGGAATATGATGGTACACCATTAAGAAGATCTATTAGACTAAGGAAATCAATAATTCCTAATGATTATGTTGTGTATCTGCAAGAATCTGACTACAACATTGGAGCCGAAAATGATCTTGAGCTCCTTTCACAAGCCATGAGTTGTAAAGAATCTGAATTATGGTACAATGCCATGAAAGAAGAGATGAATTCTATGAAGAGTAACGAAGTTTGGGATCGAGTTGCCTAATGGTGTAAAAGCCATTAAATGTAAGGAGGCATTTGGTATAGGAAAAAAAATTTTTCCTTAAGAAACATGATTCTTGAGAGTCATGTTTCCTAAGAATCTTGTTCCTAGGAATGTAAAAATTGTGTTTGGTTAGTTTCGTAGATTCATGGAAATTATAGACATTTTCTCATTTGGTTCAGAAGTTATTTTCTTGTAATTTTTACAAATATACCCCTATATATAAATAGCAAAAAATTTATTTTTTTTAAAAAATGGGGGTAATGATTGAGGTTGGTAATTTAGGGTTTGGAGTTAGGGGCTTGGGGGGTTTGGAGTTTAGGGTTTGGAGTTTAGAGTTTAGAGTTTAGAGTTTAGGGATTAGAGTTAGGGATTTGGGATTTGAGGGTTTGGGCTTTGAGTCCTAAGATTTGGGGTTTAGGGTTTGGGAATTGGAGAATTAGGGTTTAGAGATTTGAGAGTTTAGGGTTTGAGTCTTAAGATTTGGGGTTTAGGGTTTCAGAATTTATGGTTTGGGTTTAGAGTACTTGTGGTATGATGGTTTGTGAGGGAGATAGTCATTTGTATGCCCCGAAATTTCCCATGGAGCTAGAATTTAAGAATACCACCCCCCTACATGGAAGAATTTTTGTGGGAAACTTGCTTAAAAAGTGCTGCCAGGAATCCTGATTTCCTGGGAAAATTTTTTTAATTCTTGTACCAAATGTCAGAAATTAAGATTTTCGACTAGTGATTCTTATGAAAGTTGGAATAATCCTGATACCAAACGCCCCCTAAATGGATTTTTAAGACAAATAAAGACTCATTGGGCAACATTGAGAGATACAAGGTAAGACTTGTTGCTGAGGGATTCACTCAGAAAGAAAGAATCGATTACACGAAAACTTTCTCTCCTGTATCTAAGAAAGATTCCTTGCTCGTTATTTTGGCATTAGTAGCCCATTTTGACTTGAAGTTGCAACAAATGGATGTGAAAACGGTATTTCTCAATGGAGATCTAGAGGATGAGGTGATTGTGAGCAATTGGTTTGCAAGCTCAAGAAATCCATATACGATTTAAAACAAGCATCCCGCCAATGGTATTTGAAATTTCGTAATATAATTTCTTCATTCAATTTTGTAGAAAACATTATGGACCAATGTATATACCAGAAGGTTAGTGGGAGTAAAATATGTTTTCTTGTTTTATATGTGGATGACATTTTGCTAGCAACCAATGAGGGTTTGCTGCATGAAGTGAAACAATTCCTCTCTAAAAATTTCGATATGAAGGACATGGGTGAGGCATCTTACATTAAGATCCATAGAGACAGATTTCGAGGTATCTTAGGTCTGTCTCAAGAAACTTATATTAATAAAGTTTTAAAGAGATTTCATATGAAGGATTGTTCACCAAGTGTAGCTTCCATTGTGAAGGGTGACAGGTTCAATTTGAATCAATGCCCGAAGAACGACCTTGAAAGGGAACAAATGAAGAACATTCCATATGCTTCTATTGTAAGAAGCCTCATGTATGCTCAGGTCTGCACAAGACCTAACATTGCATTTGCTGTATGAATGTTGGGACAATATCAGAGTGATCCAGGTTTAGACCATTGGAGAGTTGCAAAGAAAGTAATGAGGTATCTTCAAGGAACCAAAAACTACATGCTTTATGTATAAACGGACAGACAATCTGGAAGTAATTGGCTACTCTGATTCTGACTTTGCTGGCTGTATTGATTCACACAAATCAAACATCCTGATACATTTTTTTGATGGCCAGTGGAGCTATATCATGGAGAAGTGCCAAGCAGACTTTAACTGCCACTTCCACTATGGAAGCCAAGTTCGTCTCTTGTTTTGAGGCTACTTCACATGGTGTATGACTTAAAAGTTTCATTTCTGGGCTTAGAAATCATGGATTCAATCATTCAATCTCTAGTCCATTAAGAATGTATTGCGACAATTCAGTTGCTGTTTTTATGGCTAAGAACAACAAAAGTGAAAGTCGAAGTAAACACATCGACATTAAGTATTTAGCCATAAGGGAACATGTTAAAGAAAAGAAAGTGGTCATTGAGCACGTCAGCACTGAGCTAATGATCATTGATCCTTTGACTAAAGGTATGCCACCGATAAAATTCAAGGATCATGTAGCAAATATGGGACTTGGTTTCGTTATGTATTGTATTGACAATGTTATTTTAGTGAAATTCTTAATTATTCTGATGTTTTTCTCATATTGATGTGCACCTTGTTTATTCATTAAGAAATTGTTTCCACATAAATTATAATATTTAAGAAATAAATACATAGTAATACATGGAATACTCGTTATTAGAGGACTTATCACCATGATTCATGTACTTATCAATGGGATTAGAAGTATGGTGGTGTGGGAGAATGTTAAACGTTTCTTGCGGAAATCGTTCGTGAAGTAGTGGAATACTTGAAGATAGCCACCGTAAGCTTGATGAAAACTTGGCTATAAATACTACGGTTTGGTCCCCAGACTTGATACTCAATCCCCTTTAGTCTTACACCATCTATCAGAGTGAGTAAAGTTTGGAAGTGCCAAACACAGAGAGAAAGTAGTGTTCTAAGTGTGAGCAGCACCAATAGCTGGAGGTACTCTTCTTAAGCACCATGAATCTCTTCCATCTTAGTTTAATGTGTTGAAAACCACATAAAATGCCTAAAAGGATGAGTGGAGTATTAATGACCTAATTTCTATTCTCATACAAGAAGAAGAGAGAATTAAAAAGGAAAAAGGGGGATAGTGTTCAAATAGTTTCTCATGGCCCCAAGAGTAAAAATGAAAAGAAACCTTTCAAGGGCTAACCAGAAAGGTATATGGCTCTCATTTGCCATATACACGCCAACATATTAAGGGAAGGAGAACAAAAATTGCTTTGCTCTCAGTTACTCTCTTTTGCCTAAGTTTCATAGTTGGATTAAGAGATTTCTGTCGTGGCTTCTACATCTTCAAGTATGTTAACACCATCTTCACAAGTACTCTCTTCCGCGTAGGTTTCATAACTGGAATAAGATATTTCTGTCATGGCTTCTCAACACCATCTTCAAGTATGTTGAGTCCATACTTGAGTAATGTTTGATGGATCATGTGTGGTGTTTGTGTGTTTTTTTTGGTGTTTTTTTTTCTTTCAAAAGAAACATAAGAGAAAAAATAAATCAATCTAGTAGATTATTTTTCTAGTCTCTAATATCAGTCTAGTATATTATTTTTCTAGTCTCTAATCAGAAATAACATTCACAAGCATTGATGTTTTTAATAGAATGATAAATTAAAAGATAATTATATAAACTGAATTAAAAAATAATAAAAGGTTTTTAATGCATATACTGAATTTATTATTAAAATTTTATGAATTTAGTTTATAAGTATTTTTTAATTTATTATTTTATTAAAAATTTTATTATGTAATTCTTTTTATTTATTTATAATAATTTTTTTCAAATATTTTTTATATAAAATTTAAATTCAATAAATTCAATAAATTAAATATTTCTATTTAGGAATATTTGATTAAAATTTGTTTGTCAAATTGGTCAACTAAAACGAAGCGCAATATTTAAGACAAATTTAAGTCACTTAAACAAAATAAAAGTCACTTAAACAATTATGCATGCTGATTTTCAAAAATCAAACAGATGATGAGATTTATTAGAAACACAAAACATCATCAGTATATAGACTTTTGTGTCTCAAACACAATTATGAAACGTTTTATTGCAGCAAATTCACATCTTAATTAGAAAAAGATAACATGGCAAATATGAACCTTACTAAAAAGTATGAACATATAAAGTATACTGTATCCATTGATGGCAAGCCAGACATTAAATAGTATGAACATAGCAAAATTTACTTTCGGTCTTGTAAACATAATTTGGGAAACAGAACTATAAAATATCACATAGGCAGTGAATAGCAATTGAAGCAAAAGTAGGGAAAGGAAAGTATATAATAAATAGGGTGGGGTATACCTTTGTTCAATGATAGACCTAAACTGACCAACGAGTGCTCAAGAGAACCAACGAAGGGGAATCCAACTCTTGAGAGAGGGATGCATTATTACTGGAGGTAGAAGAAGAAGGAGAATTTGATGTGTAGGAGATTTTCCTTTGGTCAAGCATTTGCGTTGAAATTACTGTAAGATGCAATGAAAGCAGTTTTGGACTAATCTGTCTTGACTAGTCCACCTTGTACCACAGTCATCTGCTTTCAAGAGGTTGAAGTATATTCTCATGGGCTGGTTCTCTGGAAATGGTACCAATTGGTTCCATATTCTCTCTGATAGGAGTGCCATCTACAGAGAAGCTGAAAGAAATACAGAACAAAAGCAACTGAGTTACGTTACACACATATATAAACCCAACTGCAATTTCAGAAGATTGGATAAATGGGTAATAGTTAACTTACACAATGCGTTGGGGATTCCAGAGGATTGAATAGGTGTGGAAACCTGCAGTTGGGTCAAACCAGTCTGTTGCCTTTGCCTTGGCTATAAACTCACTAGTGTGTAGATTAGGAGGGTTACTAATGAAAATGAACAGGATAATATTGCAAGAGTTTGGAGACGTTATTCTGACGTCATTGTAAATCTTATGCAGAGCTCAAAGAAGTAGTGCAAATCCGAAACAAAGACACCCATTTGTGACGTTCAACAGCGAAACAGAGACACCCATTCTAGAAACAGAGCAGCGTCAGCATACTCTGCATACAGAACAACTCCGACATACTAGAAACCCAAAACCAGAACCAGATTTTTCTGAGATATTTCGTTTAATAGCTGATTGATTTTATACAGATTAGGCTATGCTTATATTATTCTCCAGATATTTTTCCCTGAAGCCTCAGTATGCTTGCATAATTTAGAGTTCGAAATTTCATTTGAAACACGAGAGAAATAGAACAGAAAACAGAGTGCTTCCATTAACTTCAGCTCCTTCATTTCCTTCATCTTCGTCATTCTCCTCAGTTACCCCCGAAATTCCCCAGGAATTCAAAGTCAACTCATCCCAATTTGACCCCTTAGAAGAGAGATGCCAGAAGAGACAATTATCTGTGAGTCCTTGTGAACAAAAAATCCCTTGGAATATTGCAAAGAGAAGTAGAAGATGTTTAAACTTACATAATAAACAGTAAGCAGAGTTTCCTGGAACAAGCTCTGCTCTGGTATTCGACAATGGAGTTTTTTGAATCTTGTTCGCACCCCTTCTTCGATATGACCAACGAATGCTCAAGATAACCACTAGTTTTTATCAAATCCTTCGTGGGCTTGCTCTGGGAGTTCCCTATTAACGGACGCTTAACAGAAACAGGAATCTACCATCACAAGGTTCAAATTCTCTCTGCTATAATCAGAATCAAGTTCAAGCGAGTCAGGCTGCTTCTCAAACACAGGCTAAATGTCATGCCAAGAAGATGGTGGGCTACGAAAATCCTTCGGAATCCTCACTGTCAAAGGCAGCATTGTTCCACACCTGAATCTCTGCCTTCATGGCTTCTGGGTGCTTCAGAATACTCATGTTCCGAGTTTAGAAGAGAGTATACTTCTGGAGAATAACAGGGTTTTGGGTTTTGAGTTTTGATTCTTAGATGGCTCTTTGGGTTAAAAGAAGAAGTTCAGAGAGGGATTGTGACCGTTGGAGGAAAACTAGCCGTTGGCAAACGGCTACTACAGCGGCTATGAATTGGAACGTTTTAACCGTTTTGCAACGGTAATCTCACGGTACCTTAGTTTGAAGTGGGGTTTCAAACCCTGACTTCTTGGTCTAATTAAATGTCAACCCGGATGATTTGTGGGACCCACAAGATTTTGCACAAATATATAATCCAAACTTCAAAAGGGATCCAGCTTCATTTTGTTGCTATTGACCTACTGTTTCTGTTCTTTATAATTTGTGATTGACTGTTGGAGCTGAAAATGAATTTTGAGAAAGAAGATCCAGTTTTGAGTAACGTGAGTCACTTGAGAAATATGGCCTGGTTTTATGATTTAGTACAAATTTGATGAGATCTTCAATCATGCTAATTAACTGTTTTCTATGCCTGATAGCCCTTTTAGAGAATAACTTGGAGAAGGAAAGTTCGAACCCATCATGGAAGCTTTCTTTCCCACATGTACTTGTGGCCACCATATCTTCATTCTTATTTGGAGGTACCACCTTGGGTTGGATTGAGAATGAACCGCTTGAGAGTATATCAGTGGATCTTGGCTTCAGGGGAAATAAATTGGCAGAAGGTGACAAAGAATATTCCAACTCCCTCTTTATGCTTTCTTAGTTTGATGTTTTCTTATTATAAGACTTCTAGTAAATCAGAATTAGTTTTTTGTTTCAAATGAAGGTTTGGTGGTGAGTATATGTCTTGGTGGTGCATTAATTGGATGTCTACTGAGTGGCTGGATTGCTGACGGGGTAGGGCGTCGTAGGGTTTTCCAGTTGTGTGTGCCTGCCAATGATAATTGGTGCTTCCATGAGGTCGTACTTCTAGAACCAAGATATGATGTGTGATTAACTCTGTTGTTCTCATGGAACTTCTATATGCAATTAAGTTTTTATCTTTCGGATTAGGGCAATCAATAAATTCATCATTTTATCTTTGCCATATGCTATGAGGAAGATAATTAGTACAAGTCTCTAAGGTGCTTTGTATGTAGAAAGTAAGCTTGTCTATTTAATACTACCAAACCATAGCCAAGAGACATCGTTATTTCCTATCCCTGCAACATCACATAAATTAACAGGTTACGTTGGCATACATAACTAGTTAGATGATTACTGTATCAATTGCTTGATGTAGTTGCACCCAGTTTTGATTGATTGACATTCTAGATTTTGATTGTCATTGTTGACAGTTTTTAAGTTGCCTACTTTGGAAGTGCAGGATAGATTATAGGGAGAATCACAATATAGGAATTCCTGACAAAAATATTTCCAGTTTATGAGTAATCAATTAGATGAGTGGTTAATGAAGTCAATATATGGGGTTAACACATGATATAGAACAGTTTGCTATGGAATTAGAAAGCTGGAAAATGATTCAGCATATGTCTCAGTGTTGTTGATGTTTTA
>JASKGM010000011.1:906545-946750 GCA_034509205.1 Ceratonia siliqua | reverse complement strand
GCTAATATTTCGTGACTCCATGTCTCTATATTATATATATATATATATATATATATATATATATATATATATAGGAAAGGAAACATATAGGGATGAGACAGCTCACTTGTGAAACTATATTAGCACTCTTTGACCCAAAAAAAGTGAGGACCTAATTGATTTAAGCGGTTAGAAAAAGAAAAGAAGGTGCAAGGAACAGTGGAACAATAATTGAAAGAAAGGGTCTTTGTTTTTTGGCAAGCAATCTTTTTGGGCAACGATACTGTACCAAGAATTTGTGCTTTTGGGCTGTTTGAAGAATAGAAGACTTGATTGAAAATCTAAAATAGTTACTTGAAGTGGGGCACTAATCTTGAAGGAACAAGAGAGTAAAATATGGTGTTCTTTATTTTCACTTGCGCAATACAATAGATTGAGGGGAAATACATCTTCTTCAACCACACATTGATAAGAGAAACTTCAGAGGTTTTGAAGTGAAAAAGCCTAGAGTTCTAGAAGCAAATCTTTGAAGGTTTTGAAGTAGGTCCGCTATTGAAGGCCTAGAGTCCTAGGTATTGCAGAGGTTAAGGTTTGGCTATAGTTTGGTAAGCTGTATTGTGGTTTTTGATTAGTTTGGCATGTTGTGATTAAGAACAACCACAAGTTTTTAATTAACTCTGTCTATAATGGATCTGAGGTGGTGCCTTACACCTGAAGTGGTTTTTATTTTGAAGAGTTCTTCAAAAGTTTTCTACTTTGTCAACAAATTGCCTGTGTCTATTTTATTTATTGTTTATTTGTTTTAATTCATTTCATATTTGTTGATTGAGTTCTGAGTTGTGTGTTTCTAAAATTAATTGAGCTTAATATTTACTTACACTTATTCATCCACCTCTAGGTGTTAGTTGAGTCTAAACCAGGATTTTTCAATTAGTATCGGAGCTTCATTTTGATCCTAAACTCAATATAATGGATAAGTCTCAATCACTTAGCACACCCCCATACTTTGATGGTAATAACTATGTCTATTATAAAGTTCGCATTAGAGCTTTTCTTAAGTCTTTAGATGAGAGAGTTTGGATGGCTGTGGTCAATGGTTGAGAAGTACCCACTATCATGATAGATGAAGTTAGTGTTCCCAAAGAGATAAACTCTTGGTCCAAGGAGGAATTTAGTGACTGTAATTAGAACAACAAGTGAATACATGCTATTTTCATGGCTGTGTCCCCTGATGAATTTAAGAGGATCTCCTTATGTGATACTTCTAAGAAAGCTTAGGAAATTCTAGAAGTTACACATGAGGGTACAATGACTGTGAAGAACTTTAAACTTCAAATGCTAACTACTAGGTTTGGGGAAATTCGCATGAAAGACGATGAGTCCTTTGATGAATTTTATGCTAAGTTAAATGATATAGCTAACTCCAGCTTCAACCTAGGAAAGAGAATCCTTAAGCACAAAATTATTAGAAAAGTGCTTAAATCATTGCCTGAAACGTTTAGGCCTAAGGTTACTGCTATTGAAGAGTCCAAGGACATAGACAGCCTTAAGATAGAAGAACTAGTTGGATTTCTTTAAACCTATGAGTTAACCCTACCTAGCCAAAAGAAAGCCAAACTTATAACACTTAAGACTGTAAGAGAGGAACTTGGTGAGGCTAATAATGATGATTCACTAGATGATGAAGATATAGCCTTGTTTGTTAAGAAATTTAGGAAGTTTTTCAATCCCAAGAGAGAAGGTAAATCTAAGAGTAAGAAATACTTTGAGAAGAAAAAGGCTAACCTAAGTGAGGATAAGTCATATTCCAAAGAGTGGAAAAACAAAAAATCCCAAACCTTTAAGTGCCATTAATGCTAGAGATTTGGACATATATAGGTAAAATGTCCTAACTACTTGAGAGCTCAAAAGAAGGCTGTGAATGCCTCCCTATCTAATGATGAACCAAAGACTAACCCTGTTGATGATGATTCCTCTAGTGATGAGAAAGGAAACTATCTAGCTTTCTTTGCATCTGTTGAAGTGCCTAGTAATACCTTTGAAAAAATGATGACTCTGACGGTGAAGATCAGCTCCAAGCTACATATGATAAACTTTTTGAAGAGAGTCTAAAAATGAAAAAGATGAATAAATTGACTTTCAAAAAGTTGAATGAGATAGAGCTAGAGAAAGAGAAATTACAGTGTACCCTTACTGAAAAGGAGGACACTATTAACCAACCTAGGGAGATAAACCTGACCTTAGAAGAAAAAGTTAAGACTCTAGAGGATAATTTAAAGGAGTCTAAATCCCAACTTTTAAGGTTCTCCCATGGAGCCAAACAACTAGATTAATTATTGTGTCAAGGAAAACAAGATAGGAATATGAGTGGTATAGGATATGATTAGACTTAACCATCTGTTGCATCTTAGTCTAAGACTAGCTTTGTGATTACCACTAACAACATGCAAAGTGAATAATCTAAATCTTCTCATATTTCTTTAAGTGACTAGGTAGAACCCAAGGCCCTTGAGGTTCGTAAGAGTAAGACCACCATGCCTCAACCTTCTCTTAGGATACTTACTTCTAGAACTATTGCCCCTTCTATGTTTGTCGCCACATGTCATTTCTATGGAAAGTTAGGTCACATCAGGCCAAACTGTCTTAAACTAGGATATTCCAAAAAGATTCATAATCAGATATATCCTAGGAATGAATATTGGGATCTAACTAGACAAATTAGAGTGTTAGCTCATCAAAATAAGATTATCAATAAGACTCTCATTGAATTGTCTCAACAATTTTAGAATTAGAGCATCATCTATCAATAAACAAGTATGGAGAAGAAAGAGTGAAAACAAGTGTCTTGTCAAGCATGTTGCTTTTAAAGCCAAAAATAATTTAATGTGGTATTTGGATAGTGGCTGCTCTAGGCATATGTGTGGTGATAAATCTTTATTTTCTAGTTATGAAAATTATGATTCTAAGTTTATGACTTTTGGTGATGGTGGGAAAGCCTTTATAGTTGGAAAGGCCAGCATTGAATTGAAAGGCTTACCCACCTTGCATGATTTTTATATGTGAAAGGATTGAAAGTAAATCTAATCAGCATTAGTCAAATATGTGGCTCAAACTTTGAAGTTAGGTTTGTGAAAAACATGTGCACTGTCCTGAATTATGTTGGTGAATATGTGTTGACTGGTCTTAGAATTGTGGATAACTACTATGGAAATGAAATGAACCCTAATGTGATTTGTGATAGGGTAGAAGTTGATCCAACCAATCTTTGGCATCAAAGATTAGGTCATATCAACTACAAGGATTTGTCCAAAGTATTTAAGAAAGAGATAGTTCTAGGTCTCCCTAAACTTGAACGTATTGAGACACTGTGTGTGGTCCATGTCAACTAGGGAAACAAATTAGATCTAGTTACCAGAGGAAAAATGATTTACTTACCTAGTGACCCTTAAAGTTACTACATTTGGACCTTATAAGTCCATCTAGAACTGAAAGTCTAGGAGGTAGGAAGTATATTATAGTGGTAGTTGATGGCTAGGAGGTAGGAAGAATAACATGATGGTGTTTTGTGATAACACTAGTGCTATCAATATTTCCATAAATCCTTTTTAGCATTCTAGGACCAAGCAGGTTGACATTAAGCATCATTTCATTAGAGACTTAGTGGAAAACCATGTGATTACCCTTGAGTATGTCCTTACTGAAAATCAATTAGCTAACATTTTCACTAAGCCTCTTGATTGTAGCAGGTTTGAGAACTTGAGAAAATCCATAGGAATATGTGCTGCACCTTAGGTCATGCATCTTTATCTTACATGCATACATGCATACATAACATTAGACAGACTTGTATACTCAATATACATGCATACATGCTTACATAACATTTTATGCAGTTTTTAAAGGTTTTTTATGATGCAACTCTTTCATTTTCTGGTTCTTTGCATGTCACTTCAAATAAGTTCTTTCAAACATTGATTGACATTGCAAATAGTTTAAATGATTGAAGGACTAGTGATGATGCGATTTTGATAAGTATGGTAGAGAGCATGAAAGCCAAGTTTGATCAATATTGGGATGCTAGTAATAGTACACATTACCTTCTATTTATGGCTGTCATCCTTGATCCTTGATATAAGGTAAAATATTTGAAATTTTGCTTACCTATGATCTATGGCAATGAGGTTGTGAAAGAAGTATTCCAAAAATTAGAAAACTTATTGCAAAAGCTATTTCAAACTTACAAGTTGTAATTTCCCATTCCTCTTCATGTGGATGAATCTACTTCTGTATCGAATTCTTCTTCACAAAATGATGATCATGGTAAAAAGAAAAGTGCTAGAGATAATTTTAAGTTGATAGTGATGGAAGACCGGATTGAAGTGAAGAAGAATGAATTAGACACATACTTGGAGGATGATGTATAAGATGATGTAGATGGGTTTGACATTCTTAAGTGGTGGAAGGGGAACATGTTGAAGTATCATGTGCTATCTTGCATAGCCAGGGATATCTTGGCCATACCATTTTCTACAATGTCATCTGAGTCTATTATTTCGTAGCTTACTTAACCCTACTACTGTAGAGGCTTTAATTTGTACACAAAATTGGTTGAGATCACCTAAAAAAGATATTGATCTTTACATCCAAATGGATGAAATCCAATTTATTGAATTAGGTAAATTTCTTTCCTATGCATTTAGGATTGAAAGCTTTAAATTATATAGTTTAAATAAAACAGCTGAAGCCTGACTTAGTTAGCTTTTGTGTTGTTTTCTATTTATTGTTTATTGTTAAACTAGATTGGGCAAATTGGGAAAATCTAACTACAACTTAAGTGGGGAAGCACTGAAGTAGTCAACTAGGGCAACAAATAGATTGTTGGGGCCATCCATCAGAGATTCATGATCTCATAATGTCTTCATGTGTTGTAATTTTGTATGACATTGTGGCACTTTTTTGTAAATGGATATGGATATTGGATATAATACAACTTTGGATATTTTCTGTTTAGTTTATATTTTACAATTTGCAATTTTGCACGTTTCAAAAGGCTTTTGCTTTATTATTAACTTATTAAAGTTCTTGATTTATTGTGTTCCTTTCATACTATCTTAAAAAGCTTTTACTATTTTACATGTTTCAAAATTCAAATGATAAAACACTTCGTAGGCTGTACTTTGTAGTCCACTAAATTAAACAAGAAGGTTTCTGGTAGAAGTAAGTATTAAGTAACCAAGCAAGTTCTTGCAAGTAACTAATCAGGTAAGTAACAATGAAGGTTCCATTTATTTCTTTACAAGGCATTGTTCTCTTGTTAAATAATATTATTTCAAAAAATTTATTTAAAACTGTAATCAAACTTAGAAAACCTGCCATCTTAGTCTTGAACTAGACACCAAGTAACAGAATCTGCAAAATTATTGTTATACTTTTGGATGCCGAATTTTCTCATTTCAAAATCTTAAGACACTAAATTGTATGAATTATTTTGCTATTGACATCTTTAATTGGAACTAGGAATTAGCTAATACATTTCTCTATAGTCTCCATGAATGACACTTGAATGAATAATGATTTTCCTTTTGCTACCATGGATAGCATGGATAGTGACTTGACGACTAATATTTTACTAGAATGTCTTGCTCAACTATCGTACTTTATGCCACTTTTAGAGTAAAATGACTTTGTTACTATAATTACAGTGGTAGTTGTTTTTATTCACTATGGTTGTTTAGTGTTGTTTGGGATTAATGTTTCTAGGTAGCATGGTTAAGATTGTTGAGGGTGTACTTACAACATGGAAAAGCTACTAACATCCTACCTGACTGACAATGATGAGCAGGTTTGCATCTGTTAATTCTTTCCCCTTGTTAAAGTTATCCATCTTCACTTGCTTAGTGTCTTTTAATTAGATAACTTTTTGACTTCCTTGCATTAATTTTCATTTTTTCCAGGCCCTTTTGAAGCATTTATTTTGGCTTGTGATTTCTTCATTATCATCTAATGCTAATTCATAAGGCTTCACGATAAGACTATATTTTACAATACTGAACTTTCAATGTTGTTCACTTTCTGCATGCATGATGATCTACTTAGACGATGAGTTTGGTTACTTTGTACTCTAACTAACTGACTTTATTGGCCTGCTTAGTGCATTATGGTCTTGATTTTAATATGTACCCTGTGTTTGGTCTATTCCAATTGCCAGTTTCTTCTCTCTATTGAAGGAAGAAAGGAATTTATTTGGCAATATCAATAAAACTACTTTTGGGTTCCTTGATGAACATTCTCTGAACTTAGTCATTCTTGTATCTGATGCTTACATTTTGGTACCCCTTTAAAATTATCACTTATTACAGAAGAAATATCTATGACTGTATCAACATGGTAGCACATGATTAATTTAGACAAATCTTGCGTTGTCATACATTAGCTTCTCATGGTATTATTGTGAGAGATTTACATTGTGGCTATCTCATGACATTAACTGGTTCCTTGAGCCAGTAATTTGGAATATAGTTATTTCAATATAGTGCAACCATTTGCTTGATGCTTAATAATTAGGTGCATGTTATTTAGTGGTCTTAACTACTTTGAATACGTTAACTACTAATTTGTTTTTCTATTTTCTCCATATTGAAGTAATACTAAAATTTGAAGAAATGTGCTTGGGATCTAGTAAGGAGTTTGGCAGTTTGCTTCATTGTTCACAAAGGTATAATTATCCTTCATAAGTTAGGTTTATCTCATTCTTAGCACTTAGCTAGTTAGATATAGTTTTATTTGGTCATTTTTTGCTTTAAATTTTTTGTGCATCAAACTTTGAACCAGTTAACCAAATTAATCGAACTGACCAAACTCTTATATAACATTTTGGTTAAGTTTGATTATATCCTCAATTTTTAACTTAACTGAACCAAACCGATCCCTTTTCATTTGCACAGTTAGGTTAACGGTTAGGCTTTTAACCAAACCTAACCGAACTGTGCATACCCTAAAATTTTCTAATGCTTGGAATTGGATGCTCAAGCCTTAAAGCAAATATTTGTTAGTTTGGTGTTTGAGAGATTTCACGCCCCAATTTTGAGCATGTGACCAACGTAGAAAACCACCATTCAAGTATAATTCTACAAGCCCTTCAAGAACTGTGACCCAATAATCATGACTAAATTAATACCAAATATCAAACACAATTTAAATTAACAACACATCATGAAACATTGTCTTTCCATTTCTTATGAAAAATTTGATAGAGTTTCCCTTAAAATATTAACTATCCCAAGGGTACAACTAGTAATCCAAAAAGGTGGATAAACCCACCATTCAATGTAACTATAAAACAAACCAGTAAAGAAACAAGACACATGCAAGACTTTTATATCAACCCATGAATATGCATAATACTAATCTAACTGTCCAAGAGTGTCAACTATTTCTCTATTCGTTGTTCAGGGAAAAAGCTTAAATATTTAATTGCGGGAATCATATAGCTTTATCAAGGGATACCATTCTTCCCAGAAGTAGTATGCAATTACTTTCATAAAACAGTTAAAGAATAAATATTGTACTGTAACACATCAGAGAAATAACATATATGTCATAAAATGTCATAGTGATAACATTCATATCATAAATTCTCATCTATCCATCTCCAGTTGAGTGTAGTTCCTAAGATGGATGGTTGGTTTTCAATTTGGGTTTTCTCATAAAACTTTAATAGATCCTGATGCTATATAAATGTGATATTTTAATTTAAAAGAAAAATTATTACTAGTGAAATTATTAGAGTTTAAACAGTGAATTGACAAGCTTTAGATTCCAACTTCATTCTTATTTATGAAAATACAGTTCTCATTCTTAATTTAATGATTTTATATTTATCTTACCTCCCAGAATAATATGTTATTACTTTAAGATATTACGCTATGAATGTTATCACTATGACGTTTTACAACATATATGTTATTTTTTTGATGTGTTACAAGACAATATTTATTCTCTAATTATTTTATGAAAATAATTGCTTAATACTTATGGGAAGACTGGTATCCCTTGATAGAGCCACAAGATTCCTGCAATTAAATATTTAAGGGTTCGTATGCCAAGTGCAATTAATATCATACATAAAATTTCACATGTGAATGTTTAGAAATATAGAATAAAATTCAAAATAATATTATATCAGAAACATGAGACTTCTTACTTCCTTGGAATAATCTAATTAAAACAAAATAAATCGAATAAAATGCTCAATCATACTTTAAAGGACAAGGCATTTGTATTCGTAAGTTAAGTTATTTCCTTTAATTTCTCCTCTAGAATATCTTATGAAAACATCATTTCAATGCAAGGGCATACATGTACCATGATGACTTTGCACATGTTCCCTATCTTCTATCCTCATTACTCTAGTTCTTCTATCACATTTAATCACGCAACTACCTTTAAGCAACTAACCCTCATCCTATTATCCCAATATTAATACTTTAATCAGTCCTTATAAAACAAAACTTTTCAAGGATATATCTAAGTCCCTCAAACTTATTTCTCATATGACTAATTATAGTCGTCAAGCTCTCATTTTGATACAATTTATACATATATTCAACATGTCCTAAAGCAAGTAAAATACTTGTAACATGTCTACCATTCAATCAAAGTGGCATATCTCACTTCCTAAAATATTCACAGGGCATCCAAGATAATTTCTTTATGCATCTATGAGTTTCCAATTTTTAAGCATCACGAAATTTCTAAAATTTGATTTAAGGAGTTATCACAAGTAACCCTTTTAACCATTATCAACCCAAGCATTTAACATATTATTCCCTGGCAAATGGGCCACGAACTATTTGACTAAACGCTGAGATGAAGTTGCAGAGATAAATGAGGGGATTTATAGGTGAGGATTTATGGGGTTTCTTTGTGTTTTGTTTTAAATAATTAGTTAGGAGACCCATGTGAACTCAGGTTTGAAATTAAGTTTCCCAGCACAAGCTGGCAGATCAGCAGCATGGAGGTTCAGCCATGGAGGAATATGATAACTGGTTGTCAACATGCTCTCAACTAAGATAATCTCATTGCTTAAAAGTTTAATGGTTGGCTGTACTTGCTACATAAGAATTATGCGGCATAGCATATGACATTTTTCAAATCATTACACTTGAAAACGAGTCATTCTAAGATAATCATGGGACCATAATAGTAATTTTAAAGGCAAATGATTCATGTTACCAGTTTGAATTTTAATGTCAAGAGTTCGTATTAGTAGTTATGCTTTTTTTGAAGAAATTCCTTTGCACTCAGTCTGCTAGGTATAGCCGTATAGGTCTTTGCTCACCTATCGTTAAACCCCGCCCTTATGCTGATCCTTATCTTAGAGTACCGAAGACAAGTGTCCTAGAGATTGACAGATGTAAATGTAAGGATAAAAAAGAATTTCGTGCATGTCACTGGCATACTGACTAGTAATATTGAAGTAAGCTATCCTCATTGCTATCTTTTTCACCAAAAAAAAAAAAAAAAAGCCGAATGATTCATTATAATATTCAAGGAAACATTTTAACCCTTTGTTATGATGACCATTGGAAAGATCATGGAACCCAGTATAAAAATATTAAAAGTGACAAACTTTGTTTTTTCTTTTCCCTCATTGTTGTGTAATGCCATCTCTGTAAAACTAATCTATATTTTTTTTCCTAAGAAAATATTATGACTTGTTTGAAACAATTTTCGTGTTATTATTTTTTAAAATAGTTTTTTAGAACAACTACAAAAAATAGTTTTATACAACAAAAAAATAAAAAAAATTGTTTGGGCAAAAATATTTTTCATCAGTTGCTTTTCGTATTTTTTAAAAAACAAATGACAAAAACAATCAAAAATAAAAAAAATTATTTTCTATTTTTTATTTTTTTGTCATTATTTTCAAAAACAATTTTTAAAAAACAACTGATGAAAACACTTATTCAAAAAAAAAATTTTGTTCTCATAGAACAAAAAAATAAAAAAAAAATTTTAAAACTGTTTCAAATAGGCTTTAGTTTCTTTAAATCATGCAAGTTGTGAATAAAGAATTTTCAAAGTAAGTACGTGAATAAAATTTCTATAATTTTATAAAATATTTTCATGGTATCATGCTGAAAAGGAAAGTTATATTTTAAAGTTGTGGTTAGCATGATACCATAAAATATTTTCATCGTATCATGATGAAAAGGAAAGTTATACTCAGAGTCTCCATCATGTACATGAAGTGGTTAAAACGTTCCCCATGATAATCTAAAGTTGTGGAATACTTGACACGTAGCCAACGTAAGCTTGATGGAAGCTTGGCTATAAATACTATGATTTGGTCCCCAGACTTGACAGTCAATCCCCTTCAATCTTACACCATCTAATAGAGTGAGTAAAGTTTTGAAGTGCCAAACAAAGAGAGAAAGCAGTGTCCTAGCTTGAGTAGCACCAATGGCTGGAGGTATTGTTTCTTGAACACTATAGTTTTTGATTCCTTTTAAGTGTTTATTCCATATTAAAGAATCGTATTTATGCTTAGATTTAGTATCAGAGCATGGTTTTATTCCCTGCCTTGGTTGTTTTAGTGATGCTCTATTTGTCTCTGTTTTAGCCAAAAGTTTTTCTTTTTTAAATTATGTTTTGATAGTTTGGACATTTTTTATTCGAAACAAAACTAGAAATCATGTGGAAATAGTTTTCATAAGCTTTCTGTGATGAAAAACATGAATTTTGATGTCAAAAACGTCCATGGAATCATGACCTGCAACCCAGTCTGGAGGTTGAAGACAACCAAAATGACTTGTAGTTTTGTTTCTGAACAAAACGACATATCATTTAGTTGAAAGGCTTTTAATTCAGTATAAAGCTAAACAACATGTAGTTTTCAATTTGTGTAAAAACGACATGTCGTTTAGTTGGGCCAACATTCATTCCGTAGAGAAAACGACAAGTCGTTTTCATTTCTAGAAAAACAACATGTCATTTATTTGGGTCAGTTATTAAAAAAAAAAGGGGTCCAAAGTAGAGACAAACAATGTTTAGTTTCCACTTTCATAGTGGAAAGTGGGGTTTTGGGCCCACGCCTTTTGTGCTTATAATTGTTGTGCAAATTTAATTATTATGCTCATATTTAGTTTGCATGAATTGATTATTTCTGCTTTATATTAATACATGCAATTTTTGGATGAGTATATATAAAGTTAAAGGCATGGAATTAAATATTGTGCATAATATTATAGTTTTAATTATGCAATATTTATGTTTATATTATGAGAATATTTTGTGCATAATAATAACATGTTAGTATTAGTTCAAATTATGTAATACGTAATTATTCTCATATTAAGCTAGTCTTGATGCGATTTAATGTCTATGTATCCATATAATTAATTAATTAGAGAGTAGCCACAACATCTTTAATTAAATAAAATTATATATTATGATTGATTAGGATCACATAAAGAATATTAGATATTAATTGTAATTAATTATACTTACTATAATAAATTTTAACCCACAAGAATTTTTATTATATTTATTATTAATTAGGCTAAAATATCAAGTTATTCATAACTTACCCATAGCAATTATGAATTTAATAAATAATTTGATAGTTTTATCATCACGGTTAATCTAAGATAAAATATATATCAAATTATAATCATAATATAGCCTTTAGAATTATGAATTAAGTAAATAATTTGATAAAATTCTATCATAAAGAATAATTGAATCTACTTGAATTAAAATTTTAGCCCACAGGCATTTTTAATGTCATTAGATTCAATTTTAACCCTGATTTACATTGGTAAAGCATGACATTTTATTTATGCCTCAGTTTTGATATAAGCATGTAATTTATAATACAGTTGTACAACCTGTAAATTTCTCTGATATTCGTTATGATATCCTTGAACTTAAGGGAGATAACTATAAGGTCTGGAAGGAGAGAGTTCTCCGTCATTTAGGGTGGATGGACATAGACTATGCTATTAGGAAAGACAAACCACTAGCACTCACTGATACTAGCATTGCAGTAAACATCTCACTTTATGAGCGACGGGAGCTATCTGATTGCCTCAGCATGATGTTCATTAAGACTAAAATTTCTACTGGTATTTGTGATTCTATCGATCAGTATGAAAAAGTCCGAGACTTGCTGAAAGCCATTGATGAACAATTTGTCACTTCAGAAAAGGCACTAGCAAGCACCCTAATCATGAAGTTCTCATCCCTAAGGCTCACCAATGTGAGAGGTGTGTGCGAGCACATCATGCAAATGAAGGACAATGTGGCTCAACTAAAGAAACTCAAGGTTGAAATAATAAAGTCCTTCCTAGTGCACTACATTTTGAATACCCTTCCACACCAATACGAACCCTTCAAAATCTTCTACAACACACATAAGGAAAAATGGTCAATTAATGAACTTATGACCATGTGTGTTCAAGAGGAAGGGAGACTACTGATGGAATAGGGAGAAAGTGTAACATTGGCAATGCATGGAAAGGGCAAATCTCAAGCCAATAAGAAAGGGAAAGGTAAAATACCTCCCTAAGTTGGTATCAAGAAAGATTCCAAGTGTTTCTTCTGTAAAAGGAAGGGACACATGAAGAAGGAATGTGCCAAATTTTTGAAATGGCTTACGAACAAAGGTAATCCAACCTCATTTGTTTGCTATAAATCTAGTATGGTTAAAGTCAATATTAATACATGGTGGATTGATTTTGGTTCAACAATCCACATTTCTAATTCCTTGCAAGGTTTGCAAAACCTACGGAAGCCAGTGGGAAGTGAGCAGCACATCTTATCAAGAAGCAAGATGGTCTCGCATGTGGAAGCTATAGGAACTTGCTATTTAATTTTAACTAGTGGTTTTGTTTTAAAGTTAGAAAAGACCTTTTATGTTCCAAGTTTTTCTAGAATCTTGATTTCAGTTTCAAGGCTTATACCTTTTGAATATTCCTTTAATTTCTCAGAATCATCATTCAGTTTATTTTATAAATCTGATTGTGTTGGGAATGGTACTTTGTTTGATGATCTTTACTGCATTAATTTACAAAACAATGCCACTTATGATTCAATGCATGTTCACACTGGCACTAAAAGATGTGTTATTAATGAGGATTCCTCTAAATTATGGCATCGAAGATTAGGTCATATCTCTATAAAAAGAATTAAAAGATTAGTAAATGAAGGGATACTTAATACTCTGGATTTTACTGATTTTGAGACTTGTGTGGGCTGTATAAAGGGAAAACAGACTAACAAGTCAACGAAAGGTGCTAATAAGAGTTCAAACATATTAGGGATCATACATACTGATATATGTAGTCTAGATATAGACTCACATGGTCAAAAATACTTCATCTCTTTTATAGATGATTTACTCATTATATATGTATCTCTATATGCTTTATAACAAGAATGAAACATTAGATGCCTTTAAGATCTTTAAGGCTAAAGTAAAGAAACAATGCAATAAGCAAATTAAGATCGTGAGATCAGATAGAGGTGGAGAATATTATGGTAGATACATAGAGAATGGATAAGCACCTGGGCCATTTGCAAGATTTCTTCAGGAGCATGGGATTGTTGCTCAGTATACCATGCTTGGTTCACCAAACTAGAATGGTGTAGCAGAAAGAAGAGATTGAACATTATTGGACATGGTGCGGAGTATGCTTAGCAGCTTCAATCTTCCGAAATCCTTGTGAGCTGAAGCACTTAAGACGACAGTGTATATATTAAATCGAGTTTTAACCAAGGCTATTCCTAAAATGCCATTTGAATTATGGAAAGATTGAAAATCGAGTTTGCGACATATGCACATTTGGAGATGCCCGTCTGAAGTGAGAATTTATAATCCATAAGAGAAGAAGCTGGACCTAAGGACCATTAGTGGGCATTTCATTGGATATGCTGAAAGGTCTAAAGGTTACAGATTTTATTGTCTATCTCATAGCACTAGGATTGTGGAATCAAGAAATGCAAAGTTTCTTGAAAATGACTTAATCAATAGGAGTGATCAAACTAAGAAAGTTTTTGAGAATGATCATTCAGAATCTCAACCTTCCACCTTGAATGATAGAATGGTTATTGTTTATAGCACCCCTCAAGTACAAACTAGTGTTGAACAACCAATCGTTGAAGTTCCATAAGCTGCTGATGACATTCCAGTAGATCAGGTAGTTCAAGAGTTGCCAAGAACTTTTGAAAAACAAGTTGAACCACATACTTCTTAGGAATATGATGGTACAACATTAAGAAGATCTATTAGACCAAGGAAATCAGCAATTCCTAATGATTATATTGTGCATCTGCAAGAATCTGACTACAACACTAAAGCCAAAAATGATCTTGAGTTCTTTTCATAAGCCATGAAGTGCAAAGAATCATAATTATGGTACAATGCCATGACAGAAGAAATGAATTCTATAAAGAGAAATGAAGTCTGGGATCTTGTTGAGTTACCTATTAGTGTAAAAGCCATTGGATGTAAATGGGTTTTTAAGACAAAGAAAGACTCATTGGGCAACATTGAGAGATATAAGGAAAGACTCATTGCTAAGGGATTCACCCAGAAAGAAGGAATCGATTACATAGAGACTTTCTCTCCTGTATCTAAGAAAGATTCCTTGCACGTTATTTTGGCATTAGTAGCCTATTTTGACTTGGAGTTGCAACAAATAGATGCGAAAACATAATTTCTCAATGGAGATCTAGAGGATGAGGAGGTTTACATGAAACAACCTGAAGGATTCCCCTCTAGTGATGGTGAGCGATTGGTTTGCAAGCTTCAGAAATCCATATGAGGTTTAAAACAAGTATCCCGCCAATGGTATTTGAAATTCCATAATGTAGTTTCTCCATTCGATTTTGTAGAAAAAATTATGGATCAATGTATATACCAGAAGGCCAGTGGAAATAAAATATGTTTTCTTGTTTTATATGTGGATGACATTTTACTGGCAACCAATGAGAAAGGTTTGCTGCATGAGGTGAAACAATTCCTCTTTAAAAATTTCAATATGAAGGAACTTATGTCATTGGCATTAAGATCCATAGAGATAGATTTTAAGGTATCTTAGGTCTGTCTTTGGAAACCTATATTAATAAAGTTTTAGAGAGATTTTGTATGAAGGATTGTTCACCAAGTGTAGCTCTCATTGTGAAAGGTGATAGGTTCAATTTGGACTAATGCCCGAAGAATGACCTTGAGATGGAACAAATGAAGAACATTCCATATGCTTCTACTGTCGAAAGCCTATTGTATGCTCAAGTCTGAACAAGACCTGACATTGCATTTGCTGTAGGAATGTTGGGATGATATCAGAGTGATATAGGTTTAGACGACTGGAAAGCTACAAAGAAAGTAATGAGGTACCTTCAAGGAACCAAAGACTACATGTTTATATATAGACAGACAGATAATTTGGAAGTAATTGGCTACTCAGATTTTGACTTTGCTGGCTATATTGATTCACGCAAATCAACATTAGGATACATTTTTTTGATGGCCAGTGGAGCTGTATCATGGAGGAGTGCTAAGCAGATTTTTATTGCCACTTCCACTATGGAAGCCGAGTTCTTCTCTTGTTTTGAGGCTACTTCACATGGTGCATGGCTTAAGAGTTTCATTTTTGGGCTTAGAATTATAGATTCAATCTCTAGGCCATTAAGAATGTATTGCGACAATTCAGCTGCTATTTTTATGGATAAGAACAACAAAAGTGGAAGTCGAAGTAAACTCACCGACATTAAGTATTTAGCCATAAGGAAGCGTGCTAAAGAAAAGAAAGTGGTCATTGAGCACGTTAGCACTGAGCTAATGATCGCCGATCCTTTGACTAAAGGCATGCCACCGATAAAATTCAAGGATCATATAGTAAATATGGGACTTGGTTCTATTATGTAATTTTTCATCGTATTGACAATGTTATTTTAATGAAATTCTTAATTATTCTGATGTTTTTCTCATATTGATTGGCACCTTAATTTAATTTTGAGAAAATTCATCTATGTTGGACCAAGAATAAACATAGGGTTTATTCATTAAGAAATTGTTGCCACATAAATTATAATATTTAAGAAATAAATACATAGTAATACATGGAAGGTAATACTCGTCATTAGAGGACTTATCACTATGATTCATATACTTATTACTTAATACAGATTATCAATGGGCTTAAGATGAGACATTAGATTAGAAGTGTGGACCAAGTGGGAGAATGTTGACCGTTTCTTATGGAGACCATTCATGAGAATGAGTCTCAAGCTTCCTATCATTTTAGGAGCTTTTGAAATGGTCCATAACTTCCTTCAGAGTCTTCATCACATCCATGAAACGGTTAGAACGTTTCCCATGATAATATGAAGTAGTGGAATACTTGACATGTGGCCACCATAAGCTTGATGGAAGCTTGGCTATAAATACTACGGTTTGGTCCCCATACTTGACAGTCAATCCCCTTCAGTCTTACACGATCTAATAGAGTGAGTAAAGTTTGGAAGTGCAAGACAAAGAGAGAAAGCAGTGTCCTAGCGTGAGCAGCACCAATGGCTGGATGTACCATTTCTTCAACATTATAGTTTTTGATTCCTTTTAAGGGTTTATTCCATATTAAAGAATCGTATTTATGCTTAGATTTTCAGCTCTCCCCATTTAGCGGAGTAGGGCGAGTCAATCTGTCTTGACAATGCTACACTTATCAATATATAACATATGTAAGCACACAATATATTAAAGTAGACAATTTTAGAG
This sequence comes from Ceratonia siliqua, assembly GCA_034509205.1. NCBI lineage: Eukaryota > Viridiplantae > Streptophyta > Magnoliopsida > Fabales > Fabaceae > Ceratonia > Ceratonia siliqua. Next base: position 929,991 of record JASKGM010000011.1, on the reverse strand, counting down.
TCAATTCTTGAACCCATATGAAGGGAAACAAAAGAATGTAATTTTTTTTTCTAATTAAGTGATCAGTGGAACCAAAGACACAATGTCCATATACATATAAATTTTGAGAAATGAGATTGACTCCTAGAGGCAAAGAATTGATACAAAGCTTACAATTTTTTTAGAAAGAATTACATGAGTAGTGGAAGGGAACTAACTGAATCATGGGAACTGATCAGAGAACTAACTAAATCAGAGTTAACCAACCAGCTTGTTAAAGAAGATTTTTGGCTATTAGGTTAATGTCTCCCTTAGAATCTTTTTGGCTTAACATTCTTACCTATGATGCCTACAATGAGTGCAGGGCTATAGTTTTTAGTATAGTAATAAGTGCTTGCTCTAGCAATGTTTATTTTTCCACCTTATAGTTTTGGTTTCTATTTTCCTCAACCAAATCATATATTTTGTGAGTACGAATTTTTTTTATATAGTTTTGCTTTTGTTTTCTCTTTCACTGACATCGATTAGGAATTAATGAAATGTTATAACACCAAAGTAATTCTTGACTAATACACTTCCTTAGGAAATTTAATCTATTACAAATCTTGCATGGGTTAAGAATAAATATTACTTAAGTAAATTAAGTAGAGACTTACCTTACTCTTACAATTTTACAATATGATGTCAAATAAGAAAATAAAATTTTTTACCATGGTGGTAATTTTGAGGAGAAATTATGTGAGAGTAAAAATATTTCTTTACTTAAAATGTGTTGTTTGAGGTCTACCTAATTATTGTTCTAGCAAGTTGTAAGTGAAAAAAAAATGAAAATTTCAAAAGTGGTGGCAGTTTTGAGAGATAGGCCATGTGAAAGCAAGATAAATTTTGTTGATTAAAATATGTCTTGTTTCAAATTAATTCAAATATCTTAGATTTGCATTTGAGATAAACTTATAGTGTAAATTTCAACACTATTTGTGACATTTTGGACCTCTTTCCAAAAATTTCTTTCCTTAGAAAAACATGGCCTTTTTCTTAGCCACACATTTTGATTTTTTAGATTTACTCAGAAGATATTTAGCAACACTTGTTCTGTTTCTTTCTAGTTCCCTCCGTCACTTTAGATCTTTATTCTTGGTTATTCCTTCATCCTTCTCTCTTAGTTTATAATAGCAGCCTTGAACGCTAGAAATCTTAGTTGGTGTTAATCCTCTATAGTGTATGTGTTGCGGGAGATTTATACCAAGTAACCTTATTTGTAATCTCAACTTTCTTTTAGCTTGGCTTCTCCCTTTTTCATTCTATATTCCCATAGTTTTTTAGCGCTTCATCCTTAGAGATTTCTTTTCCTAAATCGCATCCTTATTGAGTTTAAGTTAAATTATGTTTTCTGGGTTGTGGGAAAATTGTTTCTGGGTGACATCAAGCTTCTATTTTCCCATGGGAGTAATTTTCAATTTGGGTATTGTTCCAGCCAAGGTTGTGGTGCTAGATTTTGTTCCCATTACTCTCGTTCTTGGTTTCTTGCCTCTTCCAAAGTCTAAAGACAAGTTTGAGTGTTTGAAACCTTCAATAGTGGAAGTCTTTAGGTAAGGTTTCAAGTTAACAAGGTGAGTGAGATTTTTCTACCCTTGGATACATGCATTTTCCCCTATAAGTTATATTTATTTTATCTATGTTAATTATCTATGTTCCTCATTTATTTATGCTCTTGAAATGTCTAAAAGTAATATTGCTATTAAGCTCCTATCATACTAGTTTATAAAGGGATTAATGAAATATTTTCGAGTTGTATATGTATTTCTACATATTTGATATTCATAATGCATGACCTATTTTTCAGGATTTATATATACTTATAAGTTATATTAGACACACAAAATTTTAAATGATTTTGGTCGCTCATGCATATTTTAAATTGTTAAGCCTCTATTTTCACATTGTTGCCAAATTGTCATTCCTATATGGAAGTTTACCAGTATTTTAATGTGAACATGATGTACTTATTTTACATGGAAAATTTTATGAGGATGACTGAATATATGTGATGTATGCAGGTAGATCATTAGTTACTTCCATAAGGAAACCCTAAGTGCACCTAGCATATGGATTGTCGATGGACTACATTGGGAGGTATATGGAGTTAGATGGGACGGGTATATGGCTAGCATCTATGAGTTAATGTGCATTATATGATATATGTTACATGTTATATGAGAGAGTTTTCTTTGTGAAGAACGAGTGGATCCATCCCCAAACTATATGTTTTTTTTTTAATTACAAATACATGGAATTTCTACTAGTAAGTGCATGGTATTCATATAGTTACAAGTATATGAAATGTCCATTCATTTGCTCTTATATATACACATACATGAATTATTACATGAAGCTTACAAGTATATAAAATTTACATGATGATTACATGGATATCATGATTATGAGTTTATAGCACCTGTGCATGTAATTTCCTTTGCCTTTAATTGTATTTTACTATGAATATCAGTACTTGGATTTTATGAACATAATTGTATTTCTTTATGTGTATCAATATATGGGTACAACTGTTGTGTTTACTTCACCTTCCTATGTAAATAAAATACATATACTACTTTATTTCAAAACTTGTACCCTTGGATGAGGGCTTTCCCATCTCACTGAATCTTTGACTCATTCCGTTATTTTTTTTCCATCAGGTTAGATTGCAGGTATTCTAGGGTGACAAGTGAAGCAACTGTCGGGGTCTTTGACAGTTAGATTAGGATGATGCACAGTCAAGTGTTAATTTAAAAGTTTTGTGTGTGACTTGTTTGTTTAGAATATTGTTTTGCAGTTGCTTTAAATGGTGGGCCTGACCGCCTTGTTTTATTTTCTGTTATGGTTGCATAGGAGTATATGTGTAGGTTAGTAGGAGACTATCTAAGTGGTAGTTTCTTACGCTGGTCACATCCCCTAATTTAGGGCGTGACATGAAAGTTGCATGATTGTGCATCAATCAAAACTAATGCTGCAATTCAAGCAATTTTGATAGTACTTACACGATTTCTAAAGCATTAGTGTCAGTTAAAACCTCTTTGATGAGTCAATGAGCTAATATATAGTTTGCTATTTACATGGCACCAAACTCATACATCAATTCAAACCAGCAGTTAGCTTGTGTTAAATGCCTTTTGTTTTTTCATTGATCACTTCAATCACAAAAAAAACATTAGAATTTCTCTTAATCTACTTAATTTCAAATATATTAATAAGATGCCATAGTGATAAAAAAAAAAATGAAAAGATAACTTTTAAATCAAAGTGTGCCTTTATGATAGGGAAGTTACTCAGGTGCTACTGTAGTACTATATTGTTAGAATGGTGCCACGTGGCTTTTAGTTCTCCTTGTTTCTAATTAAAAACTCACAACCTTCATGATAAAATAATCACATAACTAATTAGTCATTTGCCCAATTTTCAGATTATTCAAAAGTGGCTTTCTAAGAGGCACGGACATGGACACGACGTGAGATACGAGACAAGAAAAATTTTAAAAAATGCAAGACATGACATGACATGGCATATATATATATATATATATATATATATATATATATATCAAGTAACACATAGTTATAAATAAATTAATATTTTATCAAAATATTGAACATTTACGTTATATTTCTTCACCAAATAAATTATATGAATTCCCTATATGAAATATTATTATCCCCTTAAAAAATAAATTCAATTATAAGGAATATTATCAAGTTATTCTAATAATATCATTTCATAATAAAAAATAGTCAAAGGATATCACTTATTTATTCTAATCTATCACTTCCTCAACATATTTATTGTATCCAAACAAAAAGATTAAACTTAAGCTACTCTACTAATCAGTGTAATCTTATTGATTGGCCTTAATAGCTTATTCATCGTAACTCTTATATCTATCATCAGTACAAATCATGGCCTTCATTTCTGGTTCATCAAATGAGATGTTAGTAACCCTCAAGTATTCCATAATCATCAAGTGATCCCCATTAATCTCCTACAACATCCCACATATTGCTACTTCATTTATATTGTACGTTTCTTCTAGAAATGAGTCAAAGATTGTTTATATTGTGGGTTTCTTCTACTAAGAATGAATCATTTTAAAAAAATACTTTTTTTCTTATAAAAAAGGAACAAAAAATAGCAAGCTGTATCCAACCCATTTTGAGATGTGTTAGCCATGTGTTCGAGTCAATTTTTCTTTTTTTTATTTAGACACATCTATATGTGTATCAGACACATGTTGTGACTATGTCCTTGTTCGCGGTGTGTCCAACATGGAGACATGGCTGTAAATTGAAGTGTCCGTACTTCTTAAGTAGCTTCACCAAAACAAATCATAAGGAAATCAATGAATCAACCCTCAAAATTAAGAGAAATTTTATTAGAACAATTTAAACAGAATACAAGGCAGAGGCCAAGTACTTGATGAGTAGTATTCACTCCATCATATAACAATCATAGATGACTGAGAAAGAATTATTTAAAAATTTTCATAAGCAAATTCCTGACACACCAAGAAGAGCAACATATGAAATATTAACCTCGAGAAACATAACACCACATAGCGCAGATTTAAGCACATTGAAAGCCTGAGTTGTTCGTTCCACAGTTGTTGAGAATGATGCTCAAGGAAACTGGAATGTTAAGGTTGATGCCTAAGACATTAGCTTTGAGGGCAGTGCAAAGGCAAGCAGCAGCTTCAAGATCAACCAGACCCGTAATGAGGTTGCAGCAAGGGAGGGTTGGAGGGGACCCAACCTGAACATTCGCTAAATTCAAAACGTTGGCACACACACCCAACTTAAGGGCATCTATAGGACAGGAACCATTTGAACCATTTGAACCATTTGCAGATAGGACGTTAGTGGAGCTAACCATAGTGAAGAAAAGGAGATTGAGCGAGAGAAGAAGGGCAGTGGATGCAAGTGCCTTGGAAGCCATTTCCCAAAAGTTCTCAAATGCTGGGAATTGGATGCTCAAAGCAAATATTTGTTGGTTTGGTGTTTGAGGGATGAAGTTCAAAGATAAATGAAGGGATTTATAGGTGAGGATTTGTGTGTTTTTTGTGTGTTTTAGTTTTAAATAATTAGTTAGAAGACCCATGTGAGCACATAGGGTTAAAATTGAGGTTCCTTGCACAAGCTGGCACAGCAACTTGGAGGTTCAGCGATGGAGAATAAGATAGCTGGTTGTCAACATGCTCTCAAATAAGATAATCTCATATTGCTTGAAAATGTTGGAACTTGGCTCGTAATAGCCAAGGAGTATAGCATATATAGGACATTTGTCATATCTTGGCTCGTGAGGAAGTAAATTTCCAGGTATTAGATGTGATTATTTCGAGAGTATTAAAGGCAACTAACGGATCTTAAAAGTATTTAGTTGAACGTATACTCATTTGAATATTCGTTCATGAATATTCAAGCAAACATGAACCCATTATTAAGATCATTAGAAGGATCATAGGACCTTAGTAGAAGACAATTAAAATTGACAAACTTTGACTTTTCTTTATCTTTACCAAATAGAGTAGCCACAGATATTATACAAGTTTATAATAGACAAGAAAAAATGCTCCATCGCATAAATAGTATTTTATAATGTCTTACAAAAATGTTTATGTGAGAGAAATATTTTAGGTGAATCCCATCAACATTTTAATGCTCCCCTCTCATAAACAATTTTTTGAGACATCGTAAAAACCTGTTTATATGAGAGGACTACAAATGCATGTACTAGAAACTTCTACTCCATTTTCTTTTTTGCTGTCTAATTATCTCATACTTTAAAGAAAGAACTGATGTTGTTAGGACAGGGTCTTTACCTTTTTTAGCATTTGTTGCATTGTCAATACTTAATCGAAGTTGGGATTAGGCCCTGAAGGCTAACCTGCGCTCAACTTTATTGAAAATATAAGATGAAATTAAACTAATAAAATCGTAGCATATTTTTAAAACTAGCTTTCTAGTCTAGGACTGTTCAGCCCTAGGATTGAGAAGGGCTGAACAGGGCTTGTTCCTTATGGCTGCTAAATTTTTTTTAATCAAAATATCAGACAAAATTTTGAATATAAATAGCGTCCTAAATTGCACAATTTAGGAAGTTAGGGAAAGATTTAAAAAATAATAATTAATTATTTTATTACGAAAAATCTGGTGTACTTTTTTCTCGCTCTCTTTACTTCTTGATGATGAAAAAGTTCACAATAGGGAAAATTTAAAATGCCATTTCTATAGTGTCGATAAATAGACAAACTTAATTATGAAATCAACAACTACGCAGTACTATAACAATTTTTTATGATATATATAATTAAAAAAAAAAAAAAAAAACTAGTGTCAGAAGAAATATAAGAGTATCTTCAGATTCTTCACTATGAGAGCAAGTGTGTGAGTTTTAATTTTATTAATTATTACCAACAAATTTATTTACAGAAAATTTTAAAATTATTTAAATAATTTTGTTAGTAATCCAATGTTATTCAAAATTTTGTTAGATTATTTTTTATTGAGAAGTGAGAAGAATCAATACTCATATTTAGATGACTAATATTTTACGGTCAAGATTAAATTAAAACTAAAATCATTCATGCAAAAAGAGCTTGTTAACATTATTAGAAAATATAAGGAAGTCTGATATGCTGTCAAGTCGTTTTGCATGATTACATAGAACGTAATCATTTAACTAGCTTGATGAATTCAAATTGGTAAAATGGATGATAATTAATTAATGACCAATTCCTTTCTGGGTTTCTTGAAGAAAAATATTATGCTCCAGGGAATATAATATATACCATCCCTCATTGTTTTAGATCGAAATATCGTGGCTACAACAACTATTTGATAATTTTTTTGTTGTTATTGATTTTTGTAAAAACAATTCATCAAGTTTCACATGCTGATTTTTTGTCCTTTTCTTCTCTAATCAATATAAATCACCAACATTATTATGGTTGGCGAGTTACATAAAGTTTTTTTTTAATAAATGATCTCTATGAGTTGTCCTAGCTACAATTATAATCCCCATTGTTTCGGATTTGCTGAATGGAGCTAATCTTATACTTTACAATAGATTATGCATTAATGCATGATACTTATAATAAGGTTAATCTTGCTTCATAGGAAATATGACAAGAATGAATACGAAAATGAAAATGAAAGTATGAGAATTTCAATTTCAAATTAGAGTTTAGATCATGTCCCAATTGTCTGTTTTTATTTCCAATTAAACACAATACATGTATGCTACCTGTTGTTCCAGCACCTGAAAAAGAGAAAAAAAAAAAAAATTAACCACAACGTTAACGTTAGAAAGAAAAACGTGATCTTGGATTGGGGCGCTTAAGAGATGCTCTCTTTAAGGTGAATCACACCTTATCATAGGATTGTTTTTAGAATGCAAGTGTAGTGACTTTGGACGCGTCACCTCATCGATACAACAACCCAGCTCAAGTTATTTTGTCCTCAAGCAGTTTTTACAAATAGGAGAAGATAGGTCTCTTCTCGCCCACACTCTTTTCTTACTCAAGAATAATCTAATATGTAATTGTTTAATTCTGTGTTAGAGTTGCAAATGAAAGAAGTATTTATAGGTGTGTAAATATGATGGTTGCGAGGTTTAAAATTCAAATTTTAAAAATTAAATTAAAAGCCATTACAACCTTGTCCAAAGGGTTACATAAGTTACAAGAGTTACCACAATTAATAAAAAATAAAGAGATTAGAGATTCTTCGGACTAAACGAGGTAAGAGTGGTATTGCTACCTAATGTATCATCATATTCATAATCAATAAACTACTTAAATGTGCTTAAGGATAAAAGTTTGTTTTTTATTTCTACATATGTAACTAATTGATTTTGAAATAAACTTCCAGATGTCAGACATGTTCATGTTCGTATGAATATAGAAAACATTGCAACTGTGAAGGGTTTATGATTGAAGATATTAGATATAATTCGATCTAAACAAGATAAGAGTGGCATTGCTACACAAGGTATTCTCATATTGTTAAGAGTGGTATAGAATTTAAAATTCCTAATGAAATGTTGATTAAAGACCAACAAAATGGAATTTCTGAGTTGGTAGACTTTGTTTATCCAAATTTCTTACAGAACATGAATGTTCCTAATTTTTTTCAAGAACGTGCCATCCTATCTCCAACACTTTCAAATGTTGCAATCCTTAATGAATATTTGATGTCCCTCATTCCAGATGATGAGAAAACCTTCTTAAGTTCAGATTCTATTTACAAGGAAGATTCAAATTTTGAAGACGAGGGTGATGCTTATTCCCCTGACATATTACATTCCTTCATAGCTTTAGGGCTTCCAAATCATAAGCTAAACTTTAAAGTTGGGGTGCCAGTTATGCTTTTAAGGAACATTGATCAATGAAATAGATTATATATGCAATGGAATGAGGTTGCTTATTACAAAAATGGGAAACCATGTGATTGAAGCTAAGATTCTTTCAGGTAACAACATAGGACAGATTGTCCTAATTCCAAGAATGACCATAACGCCTTCCAATCATACACTGTCACTTAAATCCCAATGAAGGCAGTTTCCCTTAGGTGTTTTGCTATGACTATAAATAAAAGTCAAGGGAAAACTCTTTCTCATGTTGGAATTCACCTTCCGAGGTCTGTTTTTAGCCATGGACAACTACATCAGGCCCTATCGAGAGTAAAAAGTAAACAAGGCCAGAAAATTTTGATCATAGATGATACATGTCAAATTTTAAATAAGACAACTAACATGATGTTCAAAGAAGTTTTCCATAGATTGAAATAGGTTAGTGACCTCAATTCATTGCAGATTCTATTAAATAGGATTTTTGTTGAAAAAAAAATCTCTACTTTATTCATTCTGACAGTTCTTTGCTTTGAAACATTATAGATAAAGTGAACCTGGATGTTGTTGAGGTAGCTGCTTTCTACCATAACATATATGTTTGTGTTGTTTCTTATGTGGAGTGTAATTTTAGATAGCATTGTAATTTTTTGTGCAACTATTTTTTTGTCTTCATCAAGACAGAGATTAATTGATACTTAATAATGTTGCAGGCAAGTGTTTGTTTGATCCTTAGCTCTTTGTTGTTATATAGAGTTAGTGGGTTTAGATATATAACTCCCACTAGAGAAGCTCAAATAAAGTTGTGACTTTATTGTTAAAATTATGCCAAGATAGAAACTATAGCTGTTGTTAGTTTTTATTTTGCTCAATAAGGTCAGCTTTATAATACTTCTTTTTATCCAGTAAGATTAGTTCCATATATTATGGTAAACATGTAATTTTTTATTTTTTTAAAAAAAATTTATTTTTAAAAAAATAAATTTATCATTTTACATATAACTATTTTTTAAAATTCACAACCAAAACTCAATTATAAATGTAACAAATTAAAATAACATTATGGACTTGATTGAAGAAAAAGCCCAGTCCTCGTGCAAAACACGGGTATGGAATAATTAATAAAAACAAAAGGGACAATCTGATATAGAATTCTCACACGTGTTGCCTCCTTCTTCGTCCCACTCAAGTGCAAGAAATTGATCATATTTCATGTATTTACATCAATGTATTGTATACTAATATATATGTGTTTGAGGGTTAGACCATCGGATTAAATTTGTCACTATCATTCTTATATTACCCTTTTAATTTGTTCACTCTTCTTTTTTTTTTAATAGTAAAATTATCTCCCCTCCCTTGAAATATGTCTTAATTATACAGCTCTCTCATCTATTTTAAAAATACAAATTCAATTTCACTCAAACTAACTATGTTAAGAATATTCTATTAAGATTTTTTTTAAATAAATTAAGAAATTAATATTATCAAGTATAATGACAAACTTACCCTCACCTTAAAACTCTTACTGCCAATACCCAAGGGTCCTTATATTGTAAAACATCCTCATACCAGACGATAGAACTCGAGCCTTCAAATGCTTTCCGATCTCTCCTTACCTTCTTGCTCCAGTGAAGGAGGTCCGCCTCCTTGGAAGAGAGAATTTGCTTCTCAGGCACCATTGCCACAGGTTGTATTAATTCTGAAGATAAAGTTTTTAGCTTATTCCTTTGTCGTCTTTCTGATATTATCATGGATGATTTTTTCTTATCTAGTTGTTTTAAATATTGTACTTTCTTATGTATTTAAAAGTATGAGTCTTAACATAAATTTGTTCCTTTTGAGAGGTACAAAAGCAGTTTTCTCCGTAAGTTAATGGCAGAACAACTTTTAGCCATGTCTTAAAAAAAATTACTAATTACAAAACAGCTAAGCAATTTTTTATTTTAAGCACCTTGCTTCACTCACCAAGGACTAGCTACTTAAATATTTCCCATTAATTAATATAACATTCCTATTTTTCTAAAAGCAAAGACATAAACATAAATTAATATTTGATAAAAATAGCTTTCACAATTTGCTTGAAATCATAATTATTTAATTAAGGTCATGTGGCTTTGTTCGAAAAGTTAAGGGTAGTGGAAAATAAATGAAAGAAATATTGAATCAATCTTCAAACTAATACAAATTAAATTAAATTTTATGCTCTTTGTTTTTTTTCCCTCCTCCTTTTGTTATTCACATTCCCAGGTAGAAGGCAAGACAAAAACAAAATAATATGATAAGAGAATACAGTGGCTTTCAAAAAGTTAACATGGTGGTTAGTGAGGCTATGCTGGGTAGAAGAGTTAAAATAATGGTAGTAATGATTGCAGAGATAAAGTGGTGTGGGAAAGAGAAAGGAAAGTAAGATGCAGGGTATATAGTTATAGGGAAACCATCTCATTTATAATGGAATGTTAAAAAAAAGAAAGATATTTTGATCATATTAAATAAATTAGACATTTGACAAGAAGAAAAAAGTCAATTTTAACGCCAGTTTCACTTTTGAGTTTAGTTGTAACATATTTCTAATTTATTGGGAAGGAGAGTGTTTATTTTCAAAATAGATAGGAGGGCTGTGTAATTAAAACATATCTCAAGGGAGGGGAAAGTATTTAACTCTTTCTTTAAAAGATAGTCGATAGTTTTTAGCCAATATTATTTATATATTGCCCTTTTAATTTTGAGTAAAATACTCTCTCTTTCCCTAAAAGATGCCTTAATTACATGACCATCCGTTCTATTATGCAAAAATACACAGACCTCTCTTAAAGATTAAAAAAAAAAAAAGACTACAAATTGACCCATTTTTTAATTTTAATTTAGTTAAATATTTATATGTCTAAAGTACCCTTTGAGAACCTTTAAATTTGCTTATTATTAATTGTGAAAAGCTTTTAAAAAGTATTCAATGTATTTGAACAATTAAATTTACCTATTATTATAAAAGAGTTTTTAAAAATTATTCAATGTGTTTTTGTTTTTGTTTCTATATTAATATTACTAAGAGACAATCAATAAATGAATGATTTGAATTTTACAAGATTTTTTAATTTTTTTTAAAAATGATATTCTAGACAAAAAAATGACTTAACTAATGTTAAATTCAAGTTTTAGTTAAGTTGTAGTATTTTTTTAACTTTCAAATGAGGTTCATATACATTTTTATAATAGAAAGGAGTATCGTGTAATTAAAGCATCTCTTATAAGAGAAAAAAGTAATTTACTTTTTAATTTTTTTAAAGGAATAATAGATATAGTTAAAACTTTTAAAATTTTAAATGATTAAATTTTTTATTTTAAAAAAGGATTGACATACACATGAATGCAAGTCAAGACACTATTAACTATTATTGTAAAACAAAATAGTCAATATGGAACACTCATGTACCTGAGTACCTCCCTTTCTAACTTATGTAACTTCTTATTACCTATTAAAAAATTTTAAATATTCACTCACTACCAAGCATGGCAATGCAACAAATGATGGCAACCCTATCCTAACAACATCTAGCAATTGTTTAAGAAAAGGGAGAAATAGAGACCACAGCACCTTGATTCGAGCAGACAATGGCTGAGGATGGGGGAGAGAGGTTAGGGCTCAATGAAGAAGAAGGTGAATTGGGGGAAGGGAGGCTACATGAACATAATGAAAGAACCCCAAACACTACATTTTAAGCATTTAGTGGCAGTTATATAACCACCGCTCTCTTTTACATACTAATAAAATTTCCAGGTATTTTAAAACATTAAAAAAATGTGATCGTTGTTCTATAGTTCTATAACTGATGCTTTAGGGAGCCACCACAATGTGAATGTGGCCTACAAGCCTAATGTGTGTGGCCTACCACTGCGCACGAGACCCATTCACATTGTGAGTGACAACATGGGTACCGCCCCAAAAGTGAGGCAGTGGCTTAGTAAATACCTTAAAACAAGGTGATTTAAACTGTTGGTACATATGTAGAAAAAAAACAATTGTCAGTAAATATTTTTAAGTGCCACATTTTGAATTTCATTTGCGACGGTTTAGCAACCTTTACAAATGAAATCATTTAACAAGAGTCAGCCACAGATAAATGAATGTCAGTATATCACCCTATCCTAACAACAGTAATTGTCAAATTATGAGATAATTAAAGAGCAAAATAGAAAATGGATTGAAAGTTACGATTCCATGCATTTGTCTCTCGTAGAGATCCTCTGATCTTTCCAATGATCATGAATATCATAACAAATGGTTTCATGTAATTTGTTGAATATTTATAGTGAATCATTTTCTTTTAAAACTACTTTTAAGATCCCATGGTTACCTTATAGCTGTGATCTTGGAAATCTGAAACTGGATTGCATAGTTCATGTGCCAACCATTAAAATTTCTAGCAATTTGAGAATCTTATTTGAGCAAGTTGAAAATCAGCTATCTTATTCCTCCATAGTTGAGCCTCCGTGTTGTCATGCCAACTTGTGATAGGAACCTCAATTTCAAACTTTCACATGGGTCTTCAAACTATTAATTTAAAAACTAAGACACAAAGAAACCCAAAAATCCTAACCTATAAATCCCCTCATTTATCTATAGAACTTCATCTCTCAAACCCACAAATATTTGCTCTAAGCATCCAATTCCAAGCAGTTGGAAACTTTCGTGAAATGGCTTCCAAGGCATTTGCACCCATTGTCCTTCTTCTCTCTCTCTCAACCTCATTTTCTTCACTATGGTTAGCTTCACCAACGTCACATCTTCAAAGGGTTCTTGTCCTATAGATGCCCTTAAGTTGGGTGTGCGTGCCAACGTGTTGAATTTGGTGAATGTTCAAGGTCTCCACCAACCCTCCCTTGTTGCAATTGTCACAACGTGACGGATGGGAAAAATAGCACCGTCATGACCTTAAGGCGATAAAAGGAAAAAATATAAAGATAAAATATGGAGTCGCCACCAATTAATTATAAGGATAGTTAGGATCCTTTAAAAACCAAATACTGGTCCCTGAATCCAGAGAATGGGTTTGGGAGTCTAATTACGTCTGGGCAAGATGTTAGGCACCCCACAGCGTCCATCCCGAAGGATGGTTACCTTAAATTGTCTGTGCTTAAAATTTTTGTTTAAAGTCCCCCTTTTATTATTTCGATTTAAAGAAAAATAAAGAAACGAGAAATTTGAACCTGTCTTACTGTGGCCTACGTACCCTTAAGAGATCAAGGTCCACGTAGTTCAAATTAATTAAATTAGAATTTGTTTAAGAATAGGATGGAGACGATATGGAAAATTGAGTTTCCATATAGAGTCCAACAAAATGAGGGATTAATTCCCTACATAAAGTTTCAGAAAATAAGACAATATAGGAAAAAAAAATTCCACATAAAGCCTAACAAAATGGGATGATATTTCTCCACATAATGTTTAAGGAACGAAGACAGTATGGGGAAATGAATTTTCACATAAAATTTGACAAAATGGGAGGGCATTTCTTCACATAATGTTTTGAGATGAATTTAGGGAATCCTAGTGTTAAATTTCAACAACCTTTTGGAATCCTTGGAAAAATTTGAAATTTGTTATGTCTGGGGGGCCAAAATAGTATCTTTTAAAAATATTGGGGTCCAAACTTGAATTATGGAAAGTATTTAATTATAAATTTTCAAGAATATTATAGGTCAATTATGAATTTCTAAAAGTGTTGGGAGTTAATTTTGAATCTTCAGAAGTGTTGGGTCAAAATTTGAATTTATGAAAGTGATGTCAAGACTTGAATTTCTAAAATGCTAGGGTTAAAATTTGAATTTCCAAAATATTGGGCCAAAACTTGAATTTATGAAATTAGGTTCCTAAAAGTATTTGAGAGTAATTTTCCAAAATAAAGTTGGGTAGGCCTTTGGATAAAAATATCACATTTTCCTTAGGTAAAAAGAAACTAAAATAGTATCTTATGAGCATGGGAAATCACTGACAAGCAATAAAAAACTGGTTAAGTAATTTTAGCCAAAGCATGTTGAGTATCCCCAAGTCAGATTGAGAACCATGAGTGAAAAAGTAAAGAAATTCCCTGAATTAAGCAAATTATATCCCAGGTAAACCTGCACATTAAGGTGGGATCAAACCAGACCAAATCAAACCTCCAAGCAATGCTAGTATGGCATATTGACCCAACATAGAATGAAGGAAATCAAGCAACAATCCAAAACTGAATTACAATAACCCATTGATGCGGCCCTAGACAATCCAATAAACCCCCCCAAGTCATTTTAGACCTTAGATCACATCACGTTCCAATCACCAAATAGCATAAATACCTTTGAATGAGAATCAAATTCTATACCAAAGAGAAAACCATTCTGAGTAGTAGATCAGTGACCATTTAAAAATAACAACCACTTAGGGATAGTAACACATCCTGATTTATTGGCAGCCAAAACATCAATAGGACATGCGTTATTGAAAGCAGAATTCATAACAGTAGCATGCCTTGATTGATTAATTAAACAGAAACAGCCATGAACACTGCAGTTACTCGTTCTAAATCAGAACCCACAACACAAGGAGAAGGATTCAAACGAGGAAAACTTAATTTGTGTCAAATGAAGTTGCTCAAGCCCACATAAACGAGTAAATCACTCTTCTGTCCCTATTAAAAGCCAGAATCTTAATCAACAAAACCAAACAACACTACAAGGGGACCGCATTAAGGCAAATCACCAACTAACAATTTCCACAAATAACATGATTAAGTCAAATTAACAATGCAATCAATGTGGTTGATTAAACAGAAATACAGAACCCACTATACACAACCAACAATCACAGAATCATAAATTTGACAAATAGAAAAACCTGCTCCAACATAAATCAACCTCTTGCTTTTAACAAAGTCCCAATTTCGCAAGAGGGTCACTGCCTTCTCAAGTAGCTCTTTACCGGTTCGTCCCCCTCTTCGATTCCAGATTCCCCCCTTTTTTTAGCTCGCTCTTTGTCTGTGACTCGCTAAAAAAAAACTCCCCTTAACTCCCTTTCATCCTCGCCTCTTATAACCCAACGGGGAGACAAAAATCCTGTGCCTTCAACGAAAAAATCTTGCGAGTAGAGTGCTAATCCTGCAAGCAGAGGGCCAATCTCGTGAGCAGAAGCAAGAGTAAATCATGAAACCAGCAGCGCGGAAGCAGAAAAGGGATGCAGGGATTATGGGATTTAGGAGCGAAAATGGAAAGGGGCTACTGGGTTATGGGGCAAGGTCAGAGGAGCAGAAGGAAAGGGACATCGCAGTGAGATTTGCGGGAGAAGAGGAGCGAAAATGGAAATGGAAATGCGCAGATGAAGATTGTGTGGGTTGCCGCGGGAGTGAGAGCTAATCCTGCTAGCAGACGGTCAATCCCTCGAGCAAAGGTACAAATTGGGAATTAAGGATTTTAGAGGATCAGGCAGTTCCGGGTCTGGGGCTCCGGTTGGGATTCCTAGGTTAGATCCGGTTGAAGTTGGGCTGAATGAGTTTGGGCTGTGGTTTTTGCTACAGTGGGCTGAGGGGTTTTGGGCTCCATTTTTTTTTGTTTTTGCCTTTTTTCTTCTTTTGTTTTTCTTTGTTTTTTAATTAGTTTTTGTTTTTTATTTATTATTATTTCTTTTTCTTTTATCATAATTTTTATTATTACTATTTTTATTATTATTTACTTTTTATATATTTATATATTTATTTATTATTTTATTTGTTTGTACTTGGACAAAATCCAGTGTTTATAGTTGCCCCTCTTTACTTGATTCTTTGATGGGAAAGATGGATGATCAGTGATTTTTTCAAATTTTCCTGTAAAGAATAAGTAAAGATAAAACACAGATTTTGTCCAGGAGCACATGAAAATGGCAAAGGAAACCTCGATTGAGGCCATGGAGAATTGTGAATCAGGAAGTTAGGAATTCAGTATGGAATATTTCCATCATACTAAATAACCTAGGAAACTAGTACAGGAAAGTTGATGCGCACATCGAAATTTGGGAATTTATTATGGAATAAATCGTCGTGCTAAATAACTTAGAAACTGGTACGAAAAGCATTGGCGTACACAGTATATTTGAGAATTTAGGCATTCAGCATGGAGTATTTCATCACACTAAATAACCTGGAAACTGGTACGAGAGAATGGGCGTACACAATTAATTTAAGAGTTTAGCATGGAATATTTTCATCACACTAAAAACTCTGAAAATGGTACGAAATAATCAGTGTACGCAGCAAAATTTTTTTTTCTTTTTGAAATTTAGTACAGAATATTTTCATCATACTAAATAACCAAAACCGATACGGAAGAATTGGCATACCCGGTAAATTTGAGAAGTTCAGCATGGAATAAATTATCATGCTGAATAACTTGAAAACTGATATGGGAGAATTAGCGTACACAGCGAAGTTTGGGAGTTTAATATGGGATATTCCCATCGTATTGAACAACCCAGAAACTGGTACAACAGAATTAGCGTACATAGTTAAATTTTGGAGTTTATCACAGAACATTTTCATCTCACTAAAGACTGAAACTGGTATGGAATAACTCGTCATACGCAGCAAAACTTAGGAATGGAATATTTTCATAACCCGAAAACTAGAATTTAGTATGGAATATTTCCATCGTACTAGTTAACTGAAAACTAGAATTTAGTATGAAATATTTTCATCATACTAAATAATTGAAAACTGGTATGAGAGGATTGGTATATGCAGTGAACTTTGAATTATAGTAAAGAGGTAAGGAGACGAAATCCTATCTCTAAGTATGGAATCAGGCAAAGGGATAAAACCTCAATGCAAGAATTTCTGAAAATGACGTGATCAAATTTTTTTATTTTATTATTATTATTAATTTTTTTAACAAGGCCAAGGGCGAATCTCTCACTTCCAGGATTTTCAACCAAAGCATGTGATGTAATTTTAATACATGATAATTTTGAACAAAAGCATGGAATGTATCCTCAATGCCGTTTATTTTGAACAAGGCATGAGATGTAACCCCAATACCAAAAACTTTATATGTATTTATTTTATTTACTTATCCTTTCACATACCTTCTTTATTTCCTTTTGAAAAGTTATGTACCTTTTAAGAAAAAGAAATAGTCTAAGCGTTCTTTCACCCTCCGGCCCCTCGTCTTCCTTTATGCGAGTACAACATTGAATCACCTAATGATCTGACCGTCCCTTGCTGGGAATACAATGGCTGATTATCGTACTTCTTAGCCTTAAAGGGCCTTGGATTCTACATACTTTGTCGATTCAGTATTTTTGTACGATTGCCTCTTTAATCGTAATGCTCGCTGACCTCTAGTAAAGCATTTTGGAGCAATATTTTTAATTGAACCTTTTTGTTATCCCACTCATGTTTTATCCATAGAATGAACCAACAATTGGAATTTATTGAATGAATAAACTTCATTTATAGATATATAAAGTAATAGGGACCATAGGGTCCCCACACGGATGATAGAAATACAAGTCTGAAACAATTAAGGTTTAAATTCGAGTATACAGTCAAATATAACTTTGAAATGATGTAAAGGAGGACCCGATAAAATGAATGACAATGAAATTTTGCCCTAGTTTGAAGTTTTCAGTATCCTTCAACAATGATTCTCACATTATTATGAACATGTGTATTGTGCCATTCTTCGGAAAACAGACCACTACTGTCAGTGAATCCTTAGAATTCTTTCCGTTCTTTAGCTTCAGTTCTTCTTTGAGATTTTCTTGTTTCTTTTGACCATGACATTCTGGGTAATTGCCCCATTTTTTGTCTAAGTCGCCCTTTTGGGTTTTCAACTTACTAGGATTTTTTTTTTACGCTTAATAGCGTTTCACTGCATCTGAATTTACTGGCCTTGCCAGTTCTTGTTCATCCTTGTCGATGAGAATCAGTGCTCCACCAGTAAACGCTTGCTTGACAATATAAGGCCTGTCATACACCGGTGCCCACTTTCCTCTAGCATCCTCCTGATTAGGCAGTATTTTCTGAACTACCAAGTCCCCAACTTGAAATTCCCTCGGTCGGACCTTCTTATTGAATGCTCGTTTCATTCTTTTTTGGTAAAGTTGGCCATGGCAGATAGCGGAGAGGCATTTTTCCTCTATCATATTCAACTATTTATAGCGGACTTTGACCCATTCGGCGTCTTCTAACTGTGCTTCCATGAGTACCCTAAGAGAAGGGATTTCCACCTCGATGGGTGTCACTGCTTCCATGCCATAAACCAGGGAATACGAGTTGCCCCGGTCGATGATCTCACATATGTATGATACTCGTAAAGTGCATATGGGAGCATCTTGTGCCAATCTTTGTAGGTCACCACCATCTTTCTCAGTATCCTTTTGATATTTTTGTTTTTCGCTTCAATTACTCCATTCATCTAGGGCTTGTACGATGCCGAATTGTGGTGTTTAATTTTGAATTGCCCACATAATTTTTGGACTTCTGACCCATTAAGATTGGCTGCATTATTAGTGAGTATTCGCACTGGTAATCCATATCGATAGATGATATTAAGCCTCAAGAATTTAGCAAACACTCTTTGTGTAATACTGGGGTATGAGGCTGCTTCCACCCACTTCATAAAGTAGTTGATAGCAATGAGTATGAAACGATGGCCGTTAGAGGCTTTAGGATTAATGGGCCTAATCACATCCAAACCCCATTGAAAATGGCCATGGTGTAGTCATGTTATGCGGTGGAAAGGGTAGAGCATTGATGCGATCAGCATAAATCTGACATTTATGGCATTTTCAATAGTAACTGATGCAATCCTTCTCCATTGTTGACCAGTAATAGCCACATCTAAGAATTTGGTGAGACATCATGTGTCCATTGCACATATGCCCTCATGTACCTCAATCATGATTGACCGTGCTTCTTTGTTATCAACACAGCGAAGCAAAGTTCCATCATACCCTCTTTTGTACAATACTAATCCACTTAAATAGAAACCCATTGACAAACGCCTAATGGTTTTCTTGTTGTTTTCTTCTATGCCATTCGGGTATTGTTGGGACTGAATATACCGCTTAATATCCTTATACTATGGTAATTGGTCACTTTATTCGACGTTCAGACAGTATTCTGGTTTATCTCTAGATTCCACATTAATAGGGAAAACTCGGTTTTCTTGGTTCAATTTAGCCATGACTGCTAGAGTTGTGAGTGCATCAGCAAATTGATTTTTGTCTCTGTTCAAGGGTGAGAAAGAAATTTCTTCAAAATCTTCATTCAATGATGATAAGTATTTCTAGTATGGTATCAACTTCGAGTCTCGAGTCTGCCATTCACCTTTCACCTAGTAGATGATTAAAGCTGAGTCCCCAGAGACTTCAAGTTTCTTGATGCTCATTGCTATCGCTTCTTGCAATCCATTAATGCAAGCTTTATATTCTGCAACATTGTTAGTACAGTTGAAGTCTAATTTTATGGCTATCGGGAATTGGACTCCTTCAGGAGAAATAATGACAGCTCCTAAACCATTTGCATTCACATTCATAGCCTCATCAAAGTACATTTTCCAGCTTTCTTCTAATTCAACCTCTTCTATTTCTAATATATCTTCGTTGGGAAAATCAAAATCAACCATTGGTGTTCGTCTATCGGAATTTTAGCCAATTGGTCTGTGATTGCACTTCCTTTGATGGCCTTTAGGGTAACATACTTGATGTCATACCCTGACAAAATTGCATGCCACTTGTTAACCCTGCCTGATAGATGTGGCCTTTCGAATACATATTTTATAGGATCCATCCTAGAGATGAGCAACACAGTATAATAAGCCATATACTGATGGAGTCGTTTGGCAGTCCAAGCTAGAGCACAGCAAGTTTTCTCAATTGAAGAGTATCGACTCTCGCATTCATTGAACTTTTTGTTCAAATAGTAGATTGCTCTTTCTCTCCTACTTACTTCTTCATGCTGTGCCAGTATTGCTCCCATGGCAGTGGGCAAGACCGAGAGGTATAATAGTAAAGGTCTACCTTGCATGGGAGGAGCCAAAACCGAGGGATTCTGTAAATAAGACTTGACTTTTTCGAATGCTTCTTCGCAATTTTTGTCACACTCACCGAGATTGTGCTTCCTTAATAATTTAAATATTAGTTTACAAGTTCGAGTTAAGTTTGCAATAAATCTTGCAATATAGTTGAGCCTTACTAGAAAACTTCTTACTTCCTTTTCTGTACCAGGAGGAGGCATGTCTTGTATGGCTCTGATTTTGTTAGGGTCAATTTCAATCCCTTTTCGACTCACAATGAAGCCTAACAATTTCCCCGAGGATGCTCTAAATGTGCATTTATTAGGGTTTAACCAAAGTTTGTACTTTCGTAGTCTCTCGAATAACTTCCTTAAAACTGCTACATGGCTTTCTTTTTCACCAGACTTTGCTACGATATCATCCACGTACACTTCGATTTCTTTATGCATCAAATCGTGGAATAAGGCGACCATTGCCCTCTGATAGGTTTCCCCCGCATTCTTGAGTCAAAATGGCATCACTCGATAGTAAAATGTATCCCACTGCGTAACGAAGGTGGTTTTTTCTTTGTCATTCTCACTCATAGGTATTTGGTTATAACCAGAATATCTATCCATAAAAGAATATACGTGGTTTGACGCTATATTATCTACTAATACATCAATGTGGGGTAAGGGAAAGTCGCCCTTTGGACTAGCTTCATTCAACTTTAGGTAATCTACACACATCCTCACCTTCCCGTCCTTCTTGGGGACTGGGACTATGTTGACTACCCATTTTGGGTACTGGGAGACTTCAACGAAACCAGCTTCTATCTATTTAATCACTTCATCTTTTATTTTTAGTGACAATTCTGGATTCATCCTTCTCAGTTTTTGCTTAGTAGGGGTGTAATCCGAGTACAGTGGAATTTTATGTGATGCGATTTGGCGGTCAAGCCCTGGCATATCCTGATAGGACTAAGCAAATACATCACCAAATTCTCGGAGAAGGGCTATCATTTCCACTCATTCTGGTTTATTTAAAATTAGTTTGCCCTTCTTCTTCCCCTAGGGTATTGATAGTTGGATCACGAAAAATAATTTGCGTTGGTGCTAAGAATGTTTCCTGAAGAGGAGGAAAACCCTTGTTGGCCTTCTTCCTATTCCCGGGCTCACAGCCTAACCCTTGTCTCCCTACATTCTCAATTACTTGCATAGAAGACATAATTTCTTGTAACTTGGTGCCTATCCCTTTACCAGGTTGGTATCCGCTTTTGATCAAGAGTTGCTCTGACCAATTTTGGGGTTTCGAGGCATTTCCCTTCTCAGGCTCTTTGTCGACCATTTCTAGTGTTTGGAAAACACTCTCTAAGGATTGTTCTGCAACTTCAACCTACAGAATTGACACTAGCTTGGATATTAGCATTTCTTCTTCACTCTTAACAGTGATGATTCTACCCTGATTTATGAACTTCACCTTTTGGTGCTAGGTTGAGGGTATGGCCTGTGCAATGTGAATCCATGGTCTGCCTAACAGCATTGTGTAAGATGGTTCTATGTTCATAACCTGGCATACCACTTCAAAGATACTGGGGTCAATTTCAAATTTTAGGGTAATAATTCCCTTTACTTCCCTCTGAGAGCCATTAAATACCTTAACAACGAGGTCACTATTTTTCATTTCTTGTTGGTTAACTAGCAATTGCATTAAGGTAGAGTATGGGAGTACATTCAAAGTGGACCCATTGTCCATTAGCACATTTGCCATTGTGTATCCTTCACACCTCACAGTCATGTGCAAAGCCCTGTTGTGATTCTGGCCTGAGGCGCATATGTCCTCCTCTGAAAAAGTAATCATGCTAGATTTCTTTACACAATTTACTATGTTCTCAAACTTTTTCGATGTGATAGTTGAATTGGAGAGCCTTTCTATGCACCTTAGAGCTTACGATAAACGATAGTAGCGAGATTTTGGCATTGGTCTTTCTCGATTGGTCAACGATGTCATATTCACTCTGCTTCATGATTTTTAGAAACTCCTCTTCTTGGGCCAGATTTCCATTATCAACAGCTTATATGGCCTTTCCCTTCCCCTTCTTTTGTTGCTCTGTAATTTCGGGAGCATACACTCTTCCGCTCCAAGTGACATTCCCAATAGCCATATCATCGATGTTATCGTCTATATCTTTCACCTCTTCTATTCGTGGCTCAGATACTTCCTTATGATTATGCAAAGTAATAGTTGGTGTATAGACCTATGGCACCGCCTTATTACTTTCATAGGGGAAAGGTTTAAGGGTGTTAATTACTAGAGTGGGCATTTGCACTGGATTCGTTGATGGTTCCAGCCTTACAGTAATGGTCATGGGTTTAGGAAGGAAATTTCCTTTCTCTGTTACATTGACTACGGTACCAGGGGCCTTTCCTTTATATTGAATAACTCCTAAAATTATCAACCTCTGCAGGTCTTTTTCAAATGCCTTGCATTGCTCTATATCGTGCCTCTTAGCTTGGTGGTTGATGAGTGTGCAAAAGTGCACTCTACAAGCTTTATTGTTGAGCTAAATGTGCTATAAAAGAAGAAAAATCATTGAACTTAATATGTTTTCTTATACTTCGCTCTCATTCCTCATTTTCAACTCTTGAGCAAGTTTTGTGCTTTAATTTCAGGGTCATAAATGAAGAAATATATCCCCAGTCAGAAGTCCTGGCGCTATGGCCTTGAAAGCCAGCGCCACAGCGCTCAAAAGATCAAATTTCGCAAAGTCAGAGGACTTGGCGCTGCGGCTTCAGAAATCTGGTGTCGCGGCTTCCACAAGTTAGAGAGGCTAGAGCCGCAGCTCAAGATCTTGGCGCCGTGGCCCCGAAACAGTACCAGCAAAAGTGAACTCCAGGGCTCTGCGCCGCAGCACCGAGAATCCAGAGCCGCGGCAGTCGTGCGCGATCTGTCATTAAAAGGTCGCGATTTTTACATCAGAAACAGATTTGGCAGAGGGGAAAAAGAGTGTTCTTGGTCTAGAGACTGAGGAGGACGAAGAGGAGGCTCATCCCAAGTTGAAAGGCTT
>JASKGM010000011.1:885032-898460 GCA_034509205.1 Ceratonia siliqua | reverse complement strand
CTTAAGCTTGTAAAATTGGTGGAAACAAAAAACATAGACAAAAAACACTTCACAACTAACTAGAAGATGGAATGAATAATTTTCACATACCTCTTGAAAATATTGGATGTTGCTATTTGCTTTCCAACTAAGTGTATAGACCGCCTACTCTTTAGGAAACACCAAGCCACGTAACCTACAGTGAATAAGTTTAGTGATTGGAACCAAGTAAAAGTTGAAAAACGAACAATAATTGATATCCTTCAAATTAAATTAGAAAGCCTTTCCTTTTGTTCTTCTTAGTGTGATGTATGGAATTCCACCATGAAAGGACTCAAATTTGTTTTCTTAAGCTTACAATGCTCTCGATCATAAGAGAAGAAGAAAGTGGTTCTTTTCTCTAACACACAAGTTCTCAGTCAAAGGGAATTTTTTTCTCAAAATTTTCCTTCTCTCTTTCTCAAGTGGACGGCTAGCTCACACTCGTTCTCTCAAAATCATTTTCACTTGTACGGCCACAAGAGGGAGAAGTTGCATATATAATATATTGACCCTAGGTAAGAAAAGAGCATTTGAGTATAATTCAAAAAACCAACCCCTAACTATTAAGGATTCACACACCTACTAAGAGGGGAATTTAGATAATCAAATTACCTAATGTTTTATCAATTAATCATGTATTTATTAATTTGATAAATACATATTTTCATGTGTGACTTTCTAATTGGTCATGCTTTAATTTAAAATTCAAATAAATGAATTTTATTTAAATAAATCCCTTTAATTTAGTTAGTTTCCTAGTGAATTTAGGTTACCTACTAAATTAAAACTCTTTTTAATTTCTAACCCTTATTCACTAAGATAATTTGAATAATTAAGGAGATATAGGTTCGAACATTTTGAGCCTCTCTTAATCCTACTTGGCTGTCCATCTATCTATCCTATAGAGAGATGGTCTGCTTCACTTAAGTTTGAACAATTCAAACTTTAGGTAATTAAGATTAATTTAATTTAATCAAATTTTTTTTATCTTAAATACATGCATTGGCCGAAATTCCTAATTAAAGAGGGATTTAATTTTATTTTCTGTAACTTCTTTAAATTAAATATTTGAACAATTCAAATATTAAATTTAAAGTAGTTAAACAAAAAATAATTATTAAGATAAATGTTATCCAAATTAAGACAACACTTGTCTTAATTAAGACAAACATTTGTCTTAAAGCTCTATTGTTTAATTAAACAACACTTGTTCAATTAAGACAACTAATGTAAGAAATATTTTTATCTCTTTAGTGACAAAATTGTTTCTCACATTTTCAAGCATGCTTAAGACAACATTTGTCCTAAAATAATTCTTTATCTAAATTAAGACAACAATTGTCTTAATTAAGACAAGCTAAAATGCTATCAATTAATTTCATCTCAAATTTATTCAAATTTAATGGGATTGAATTCTCCAAAGCTAGGTGGGGAATATCCGTTTAGACAGAAATTTCAAGCTCCAATAAATTTGAGATAATCTCATTAAAATAATCCAATTTTATTAATTATGAAGTCATTTCACTAAAGACTTATGATTGCACTTTTAATAATACCTAAAATTACTAGAAGTCAATGTTGAACATTGATTTGTCTAATTTGCAAACCTAGTGTTTGTGAACCCTTGTAGCCATCCATTTACCACTTATGTCAATTTTGTCCTCTAGTCTCAGATTTCATCCAATAAGTGACCACATAATCTTTTAGAACTTTTCTAAAATTATCTAGAAAGCCTAGATATGTCACTTGTTTTCTTGAAATCACCATAAGTGATATAATGCTACGAACTCTATTTACTAGATTTATGTTTCCAGATGATCACTTCCACTATGATCCCAACATACAGGTTTTTGACCAATGTCATACAATGATCATGGCCATTGTATATCAATGATCACAATGGTCACGAATATGAGTCCATAATCCATAATAATTTCAGTTTTGCCACTAGCGGCTACAATGTGTGTGAGTTCAAGTTCAAAACAATGATATCAACTTGAACTTGATATCTCACTTGATTCCAAATCATTTAATAGTATTATACCTAAATTCTAATACTTCAATGTTTGAGATTCATCATTCCCTTAGAAAAGAATCTCATTCTTTTTGTGGAGGTAATCTGGACACTACAATTTTAACTGAATAAAGTGATCGACTTTATTTAGTGACTGTGAATATTATTTTAGATTCATCCAGAGATTAATATATCATTTTTTCATAACCCGTATGCAAATGTATCTTAGTTTATTAGAATATAGGAACCTTAATAGCTAGAAAATAATGCTTACATAAATAAACTCTTTGTTTATTTATATAAAAAATGTATTTACATCAAATTAAGGAATACAACTTACTTTCTTGGGCAACCTATTCCCAACAATCTTCTACTTGCCCTAATGCAAGTATGCCATATCCCTAATCCTTCTAAGTAACCCTCGAAGCTCTTAGTCTTTGTGAATGGGTAAGCCATATTTCTTTCAGTCATAATCTTCGTGACGAACACTTCCCCACGTTGTACTATCTCCCGTATGAGATTATACTTTCTCTTAATGTCTATGGATTCTCTATGATTTTGTGGTTCTTTTGAGTTTGCCACAACTCAACTATTATCATAATAGAGCGTTATGGCCTTATCCACATATGGAACTACCTCAAAGTCCTTAAGGAACTTACGCAAACAAACAACTTCCTTTGCAGTTTCACAAGCTGCAACATATTCCGCTTCCATGGTGGAGTCAATAATGCAAGATTGCTTTACGCTCCTCCAAACAATGGCTGCACCACCCAAATTGAAAACAGAGTCTGATATTGATTTTCTAGAATCAATGCTAGTTTAGAAATTTGAGTCAGTGTACCCAATCAAAATTAGGTCAGTACCAGAATACACTAGTATGTAGTTCTTCATCCTACAAAGATACATAAATATTCACTTGACCGTATTTTAGTGTTCCATGCTAAGATTTGACTAAAACCTACTAACCAAACTAATTACATAGCAGATGTCTGGCATATATGAGACTTCCTATTGTTAAGCATATGGAATCTGTCTCATTTGCTTAACTTCCTAAGAAGTCTTAGGTGACTACTCCTGAGAAAGTTTGATTCATGCTTAGAGGGTGTGAAACCTCTCTTGGAATCCTACATGCCAAACTTAGTCAACAGCTTACCAATGTAGGTTGCTTGGGACAAAGCTATCCGCTTGTTCTTGTAATTTCTTATTATTTGGATCCCAAGAACATAGCTACCTTTCCCTAAATCCTTCATCTAAGATTGCTAATTTAGTCATCCTTTTCCGTAGATAACATTCCTACATCATTCCTAATGAGTAGAATGTCATCTACATAGAGTACCAAGAAGACAACCGTGCTCTCATGTATCCTTTTATAGACACAAGGTTCGTATACATTTTGTTGAAATTAATAAGACTTGATTATAACAACAAATCTTATATTTCAAGATCTCGATGCTTGTTTAAGTCCACAAATGGACCTATGCAATTCACAGACTTTGTGCTCTTGGCACTTTTTAATGAAACTGTCTAGTTGATCCATATATATATGCTCTTCAAGATGCCCAATAGAATGCGGTCTTGACATCTATCTGCCATATCTCATAATCAAGATGTGCATATATGGATAATAGTATTATGATGGATTT
This sequence comes from Ceratonia siliqua, assembly GCA_034509205.1. Lineage (NCBI taxonomy): Eukaryota > Viridiplantae > Streptophyta > Magnoliopsida > Fabales > Fabaceae > Ceratonia > Ceratonia siliqua. Next base: position 894,782 of record JASKGM010000011.1, on the reverse strand, counting down.
AAGCATAAAAAATGGAGAGGAGGTTTCTTCATAGTCGATACCTTCTCTTTGGGTATAATACTTGGCTACTAACCTAGCCTTGAAGGTCTTCAACTTCCCATCAACTCCTCTCTTTCTCTTATATATCCACTAGTACCCAATAGGTTTTATTCCTTCGGGTGCATCTAAAAGAGTCTAGATTTTATTAGAATACATAGATTCCAACTTTGATTTCATTTCCTTTTGCCAATGAATATCATCTACTTTGTTAATGACTTCCTCATACGTAATGGGATCTGATTCATGTTCATATGAAAGAGCCACCATGTCTCTCCTAGACCTATGTACCTTTCAGATTGTCTAACAACCCTCCAACTATGACGAGGTGGCACTGGTTCATATTCAATTCTTGAATTCATACTAGTTATAACTTCATCATAATCATCCTTAGATTCTGACCAATCACTTTGTTCTTCAAGAACAATCTTGCTGTGAGGTTTGTGATTTCTCATAAAGTCATTTTCTAAGAAGGTTGCATTTGCACTAACAAAAACCTTTTTATCCTGGTTGTTATAAAAGTAGTATCCACTTGTACCCCTAGGATATCTATAAACAAACATACTTTCGACCTTAGTTCTGTCTTTGTAGACTTAGGCTTGTACACATGTACTAGACACCCACAATTTTGCAAGTCACATAAAGATGGTTTACATCCTATCTCCAGCTCCCTTGGTATCTTATGCACTGCCTTTGATGGAGTAAAGTTGAGTAGGTTTGCCCCTATTTGTATACAATATCCCTAGAACGATTATGATAATGCAGTATAGGACATCATTGACCTCACCATTTCTAAAAGATTCATATTCCACCTTTTAGCAACCCTATTATGTTGAGGTATTCTGGGTGCTGATAAATTAGAGACGATTCCATTTTAGACTAAAAGCTATTGAAACTCTCCAAATAAATACTCACCACCTCAATCTAATCGAAGTTGTTTCAATGGTTTACTTAACTGCTTTTTAGCCTCGGCTTTGAATTCCTTGAACTTTTCAAAGGAATCACTCTTATTGTGCATTAGATACATGACACCATATTATGAGTAGTCATCAATAAAGGTTATGAAATAAGCATGACATCCTTTAGCTTGAATGTTCATTGGTCTACACACATCTGTGTGTACCATCTAGAACATCCTGCATCTTATTACCTTTTGCTTTAAAGGATGATTGAGTCATTTTACCTCCAATACAAGATTCACAGACTAGTAAAGAACATTCTATTATGTTTGGTGGAGTACCATGTTTTACTAGTGTGCTTAGCTTGGTTTGATTATTATGATCTAATCCTAGTTGCCATAGATAACTTTTATCCAGCTAGATTCCTTGATTCTTTAGAACTTAGGTGAATTTGTTTTTGCAATGTTTGCAATCCAATTAATTATTCTAGATAATATAACTTATTCCTAATAATTCTAGAACAAATTAAAATTCCATTCATAGAAATGGTTATCTTGTTACCAAAAGAAATATAATATTCATAATTTATTAAACAAAAGATAGAAATCAAATTTATGCCAAGTCCATGAATAAAATAAACATGATCTAAAACTAATAGCTTGTTATTTGAAAAACTACAAGGTAATGGCTCCAACTACTCAAGCTGAGACTAATGCGCCATTTGCCATCCTTGTCTGGAACAAACCCTTAGTCAGCTCTCTCTTTGTCTGGAACCCCTACGAAGAATTACAAACATATTTAGTGGCTCCAGAATCTACTCAGGTATTAGTAGAATCAATAACTAAAAAGGGTTTTGACATGTTTAGAAAACTTGTACCTTATTTATTCTTTATAGAATTGAGGTAGGCTTTGTAGTTTCTTTTCCAATGTCCTTTAGCACTGCAGCGGAAACACTTTCCCTTGGTGCTGTCCTTTTGACTATTCTTTTTCACAGGCTTCTTCTTTGGCCCAGCCAACTTCTTGGCATTCTTTTTCTTTTTGTTGCCCTACCCCTTTGCCTTCTTGGGCTCCACAACGACCATGTTTACTTCTGAGTTATTCTTGATTTCAAGAACCTCCTCCACAGCTTACAGGTCATCCATTAACCCACTAAGGGTGAAGTCTTGTCTCTGCTATGCAATTCATAGTCTAACATGAATTAGAGAACTGGGAGTTTAGACTATAAATAATCATGGACTTTTGACTGATCAAAACAATCTCAGCCCCATATAGCTCAGCCTCATTAAGGCAGGAGATTACCTTGAGCATGTAATCTCTCACCGACTCCCCTTTCTTTTGCTTAAGGTCTTTAAAGGCATTGATATCTTTCATTTTACTAGACATCTCATGTAAATGGTACATCATTCAAAGGCATATTCCATGCCATTATGCTGCTGCTATAACACACTGGTTAGAGGCCAGTATGGCCAGAGCATTGACATCATGTTACTTCTTATGATGCTTTGTTTTGCTTGGTAGCGAGTTAGGAGTCAGATTAAGGGGTGCTTACTCAGAAAGGACCTATGTGATCTTGCCATAACTCAAAATGATGTTGAGGTTTCTCATCTACTCCACATAATTTTCACTATTTAGGGTGCATTTGTTAAGTAGAATAATGGGTTCATGATTAAGGGATTGTCTGTAAAATTACATTTAATATTAGTAAGCTATTAGCTATTGAATGGACTTTTAAACATGATGCATGTATGCATGAGCATATTAATTCTTATTTGATGGTTATTCACTTTCTGTAATAAGCAACTGACTATGTGCCATGAATACTTATTACAAGGTAAATTGGGACTCTCCCACTTAACTTTGCTACTTGGTATCTTCATACTTAGCATAGTTTATGAGCGCCTTTATTAGGCCCATTAATATATTAACAGGGCTACTATAGGTAGTATATTGATAGATTAATGTTGAGTGTGTTAACCAACCATTTTATCATACATAGATATACCACTAAGTATGCTTCTATCGGAAGTCATACTTAATGTTCTACCAAGGTAGACTTATTGCTTAGGAAATCTATTCCAGTCATGGTTTGAGTATATACCCGCCTATAATGAGTGACATACACTCCATGACAATGGACTAACAGTTGGAGGCCCTGGGTTCTAGGATTATTAGTGGCCTCTCTAAGGCAATATTTTAATTAATTAATTATGATTAATTATTCTAAGTTGATTTACCAAGTTTTCTAACATGCATCTCTTTAGAAAACCTAAATCACTTATGAACTTGGTTTCTTTTAAAAACTTTTTAGATAAGATTTGTATTAGTAACCTTTCATAATTATTTAGGAATATTATTTATTTAATTGCTTAGGCACTTCCTAATTTTTTTCACACTAAATGTTAGTTTGAAAATAAACTTAGGTAGATGACTAAATTAATTCTAGCTAAACTCTTTTGTTGGAAATTAATTTCCTTTAACTAGTTTATCAATTATGGACCTAATTAGTTTCTAACTAATTTATTTAGTTTAAAAATTAAATCCTAATTATTCAACTTGCTAATTATTCATCTTATTATGTTTTATCATTTTAAAACTCTTTTAAAATATAAAACATATTGTATGCATAAGCATGTGAATTTGATTGTCACCAACTAGTCGACATGACATGTTATAGCATATAATATCACATATTATAAAATTTAAACAAAATACCAAGACCATATCAATACCCATCCTAGAAAAGAAAAAGAAAATCCTAAACTATTACATTTATTTTCTCCATTCCTTGGGATTGCTCTAACTCTTGGACTTTTGGGATGCCTCTACCAACTTACCATGCGTTAGGCCATGACCATATCTTTCTTCTTAGGCTTGGCCGAGAGGTCTTCACACCTTTCTTAGGCTTACTGTGACTCCATGTTACAATTGGTGGCTTTTTTCCATTTACAACATAATTTGTAATTTTTAAAGACAAATAAACCAAGAAGGAAACATAACCATATGGGGTCACCCTTCTCGTTACATCCTAAAAAAATACAAGGAAAAACCTCTAGGGAATTAATATGGCAAAAAATAAGCATGGATTTAAAATTTTTATAACACTTAAGCTTGTAAAACTGGCAAAAATAAAACACATAGGCAAAAAACACTTCACGGCTAATTAGAAGATGGAATGAAGAATTTTCGCATACCTCTTGAAAATATTGGATGTTGCAATTTGCTTTCCAACCAAGCTTATTGACCACTTATTCTTTAGGAAATACCTACGGTCAACATGTTTAGTGATTGGATCCAAGCAAAAGATGAAAAAGGAACAATCATTGATAGTTTTCAAATTAAATTAGAAAGTCTTGTCCTTTGTTCTTCTTAGTGTGGTGTATGGAATTGCACCATGAAAGGACTCAAATTCATTTTCTCAAGCTCACAACACTCTCGATCACAAAAGAAGAAAAAAGTGGTTCTTTACTCACACACACAAGCTCTCGGTCAAAGGGAATTTTTTTCTCAAAATCTTTCTTCTCTCTTTCTCAAATGGACGGCTAGCTCATGCTCATTCTCTGAAAATTCTTTTCACTTGTACAGCCACAAGAGAGAGAGGTTGCTATATAGTATGCTAACCCTAGGTTAAAAGAGTGCATTTGAGTATAATTCAAAAAATCAACCCCTAACTATTAGGGATCCGCATGCCTACTAAGAGGGAAATTTAGATAATCAAATTATCTAATGATTTATCAATTAATCCTGTATTTGTCAATTTGATAAATACATATTTTTTAAATAAAATATGTGGGGCTTTCTAATTAGTCATGCTTAAATTTAAAATTCATATAAATGAATTTTATTTAATTAAATCCCTTTGACTTAGTTAATCTCCTTGTGAATGTAGGTTACCTAATAAATCAATTTTTTCTTTAATTTCTAACCCTTTATTCACTAGGATAATTTGGGAGATATAGGTTTGAATATTTCAAGCCTCTCTTTACCCTACTTGGCCGTCCATCTCTCTATCCTATAGAGATATGGATTGCTTCACTTAAGTTTGAATAATTCAAACTTTAGGTAATTAGGATTAATTTAATTTAATCAAAATTTTTATCCTAAATACATGCCTTAGCCGAAATTCCTAATTAAATAGGGATTTAATTTTATTTTCTTCAACTTATTTAAATTAAATATTTGAACAATTCAAATTTTAATTTTAGAGTAGTTAAACCAAAAATAATTATTAAGATAAAGGTTGTCTATATTGAGACAACACTTGTCTTAATTAAGACAAATCTTTATCTTAAAACTCTATTGTTTAATTAAATAACACTTGTACAATTAAGACAACTAATGTAAGAAATATTTTTGTCTCTTTAGTGACAAAATTGTTTCACACATTTTCAAGCATGCTTAAGACAACATTTGTCCTAAAATAATTCTTTGTCTAAATTAAGATAACTCTTATCTTAATTAAGACATAAGCTAAAATGCTATCAATTAATTTCATCTTAAATTTATTCTAACTTAATGTGGAATGAATTCTCTAAAGCTAGGTGGGGTAATCCATTTAGACATAAGAATTTCAAGCTCTAATAAATTTGGAATTATTTTAATATCATTAAGATAATCCAATTTTATTAATCATGAAGTCATTTAAGCAAAAACTCATGATTGCAATCTTGATATTTCCTAAATATGAGAAGTCGATGTTGAACATTGATTTTTCAAATTTCCAAACCTAGTGTTTGTGAACTCTCGTAGCCATCCATTAACACAAGGTGAAATTGCCGTTTTATCCCTTATGTCAATTTTGTCTCCTGGTATCATATTTTATCCAATAAGGGACCAGATAATCTTTTAGAACTTGTCTAAAATTATCTAGAAATTATGAGTAGCTAATTCATCATTTCACTAGGCCCAGATATGTCACTTGTCTTCTTGAAATCACCATAAGTATGTAATGTTATGAACTCCATTTCTTGGATTTATGTTCCTAGATGTTCACTTCTACTATGATCCCAACATACGGGGTCTTGATCAATTTCACATAATGGTCGTGCCCATTTTATATTAAAGATCACATTGGTCATGAACATAAGTCCATAATCCATTAGGATTTCAGTTCTGCCACTAGCAAATATAATGTGTGTGAGTTCAAGTTCAATAGTATCAAGTTGAACTTGATTTCTCACTTGATTCCAAATCATTTAACAGTGTCATTACTTGAATTTTATTACTTCAATGATATGAGATTCATCATTCCCTTAAAAAAGAAGCACATTCTTTCCGTGGGGGTAATCCAGACACTACAGTCTTAATTGAATAGAGTGATTGGATTTATTCAGTGACTGTAAATATTTTTTAGATTCATCCAGATATACATATCTCCTTTTTACATAACCCTTATCCAAATATATCTTAGTTTATTAGAATTTAGGAACCTTAATAGCTAGAAAACAAAGCTTACATAAATAAACTCTTTATTTATTAATATAAAAAATGTATTTACATCAAATTGTGGAATACAACCTGATTTCTAGGGTAACCTATTCCCAATAATATCCCACTTACCCTAAAGAAAGTATGACATATCCCTAATCCCTAATCCCTAATCCTTCTAGGTGACCCTTGAAGCTCTTCTGTGATAGAGTCTTTGTGAATGGATAAGCTAGATTTCTTTCAGTCGCAATCTTGGTGATGACCACTTCCTCACATTGTACTATTTCTCGTACGAGATGATACTTTCTCTTAATGTGTTTGGATGCTCTTTGGTTCTACGATTCTTTTGAGTTTGCCATAGCTCCACAATTATCATAATAGAGAGTCATGACATATCCGTATTTGGAACCTCCTTAATGTCCTTAAGGAACTTACGCAAACAAACAGCTTCCTTTACAGTTTCACAAATTGCAACATATTTTGTTTCTAGGGCATCCTATTCCTAGGCTGTCAAAATGGTCTGGGCCTATCAGGTTGGCTCGTTTTGTAAAAGGGGCAGGGTGGGTTAGCAAAAATTAGATTGTCAAAATGGCAGGGCGAGGCAGGGCGGGGCAGGTTGAGGTGGAGGGGTTGGTGCGTGGGCTAGCCTATCTCTTTTTTTTTTTAGACCTGCATATTAGTTATATAAAACTCTCCCAAGCCACTCATTTCACTATATACATCTCATGATGATAATTGATAATTACATAAATAAATTTCATGAATATGATAAAGTAAATTTAATAATACATTTCATTTAAATTTTTTTTAGAAAAGATGGCGAGGAAGTGAAATTAATTCAATTACCAGGCTCCATTTAATATTAAGATAAATATGTGACTCAGCTTCTTTTGCAAACAATTCAGATTATGAAATAATGTGTTTTCTTTCATTTTTTATTTTAAATAAATGACTGATCATTTTTGAATTTGCAATCATGTGTTGTATTTCAATTAAGGGGTGGTAACTAGTCAACAACATATTTCCAATAACAATTAAAATTAATTCAATCATACTAATTAAATCAATTTTAGTTGTCATTTTGTTGACTGTTTTATTTTAATAATTACGATAAGAGCACTAATGGGATATAGTATTTTAATATAATTAATCAATTATTGAGACTTTAAATAGAGGTACTGATTAAATATTGAAACTTTAGATAGGGATAAAATTAACATTTTTATATATCGTAACATATCGTTACATTAATTTAAATATTAATTGAGATTAAGTCTTTCCTTAAATAACTTTAATGATGTATTTTTCATATCAATATTAATTGAGATTAAAGTCTTTCCTTAAAAATTTTAACGACGCATTTTTTAAATAAGAGTTTTACTTTTTGTTTTTGATTTTTTTTCATATATTTTAATATTTGTTTAATAATTAAGTAATTAAAATAAAAAATAAAAAACTAAAGTTAAAATCTTAAAATATATTTATGAGAATTAATATATATTAAAAAATTAAGTTTTTATTTTTCATTTATTTTTCATTTTTTTGGTGGGTTAGCCACCTATGGGTGGGGTGGGTTGGCACCTTGCCAACACACCCCCTTCGTGGGCTAACACGTCCCCGTGGCAGGCCAACTCGCCCTCGCCCTGCCTAAAGACGGGTTGAAGCTGGTCGAGGCAGGCTGGCCAGCCTTAACAGCCTTACTGATTCCTAACAGAAACTACGAGGAAAATAGCAATAATTTAGGAAATTAATAATAGGGAAAATTAGGTTCTTAACATCTTCCTCCCCTTCAAAATGGTATTGTCCTCAAAACTTCAGAATTTTTGGAAACTTAGTGAATAATCCGTAATAGTGCATCAACCACCGCAATAGTGCATCTAGCAAATATTTGAGGCTTTTATGATCAGTGCGAATTTGAAAATGTCAACCAAGTAAGTATGGATGCCGCTTGGTAACTGCATGAATAATGGCAAACATCTCTTTATCATAAACAGACATACCCATATGGGTTTTAAATAAAGCCTTGCATGTGAAAGCTAGTGGTCAACCTTCTTAATTTAACACTGCACCAATGCCAACCGCCAATGCATATGATTTGATAATAAATAATTTGTCAAAGTCTGGCAATGCAAGAACAAGGGTAGTTGTCATAGCATGCTTAAGAGCAGCAAAAGCCTTATCAGCTTCCTCATTCCAACAAAAGGAATCCTTCTTCAAGAGAGCTATTAGAGATGCACTAATCTAGTTGTAATTTTGACACTACAAAGAAAATAAGCAATTGTGACATGGCATGAAATCATGGTAAAATTTAGATTTTTTGTGGCTAATGGAATTCGTCTTGTAGCAATATTGAATAGCCACGGGAAGAAAAATCATGGCAATTTTTGTACGGATTAATTATGTAGCAAACATATGTATAGGTTGTGGCAAATTTTTTGTGGCATAAATCGTGATCTCGAAAAAAAGAGCCACGAATATTACCACGGTAGTTTATGGAAAAAAATTTCCATGGTTTTTGTTTGCCATGGCAATTTACCCTTAAAATTTGCCATGGTTTTCCTACTATGGCTAAGCACCTTGAATATTTTGCCATAGTTTTTTTTTCCATGGTAATTTATCCTAAATAATTTTTGCACATTTTTTCTTTTCCGTGGCTAAATTTTCATTTGAGGATGATGATCTTAGTTTTATGGATGCATTATCTAACTTCATGTCTCAGATAAAAATAGGGAATTATTTGCAAAATATGGATTTGGATAAGTAGAATTTGATGGGGATTGAAAAGCATAAGGGCACTCCCCTTAAGGTATATTATGAAGCTAATTGTCTATTTAAAATTGTTCAAAAGATTAATGACAACGCTTACAAGGCGAAGCTTCCTAGTGATTATGGAGTTTCAGCTACTTTCAATGTTTTGAATCTGTCTCCATATCATGCTGATGAACCACTAGACTTGAGGATGAGCATTTTTCTACCATGGGAGAATGATACACGTGAGCAACCCTATATGAGCCCACTTGAGGATACAAATGAGACCAACATGAATTATTCTAAGGAGAAGTCAGTCCAATTTAGTTTAATGGTCCTAGAAATAATTAAGGCCCAAAAGTTCACTCTTGACCAGCCCACCATTTGGTTTAATTATTCAAACCATCCTTTTAGCTAATTAAATACAATCAATCTAGTCACTATCTATTATTAGTATGTGTTCCCTTTGAAATTTGTAAACATTAAAGATGGTCTTTATCTTTTATTTATGTATCTCTTTGGAAGTTGTAGTTTGCATTTATTAGCATGTTTTCCTATGCTTGGAGGGTTGTTCCAAGTTTACTTATTCTGATTTTCGGATTATTGGAGGGACTTTTGGAGTTTGTCAATAAGAAAACATGTG
>JASKGM010000011.1:848981-865471 GCA_034509205.1 Ceratonia siliqua | reverse complement strand
AGGAGAGTTGGTTCTCATAATCATCATAGAGGTAACTATCTTTTCATCCTTGGTTGATTTCTTTTCCTTCTAATTTTATTTTTATTTTTTTATCTTTTTATACTATTTTTGTTTTATTTTCAATATGTTTTTTTATTTTTTCATTTTTTAATATATTTTTATTATTTTTGTTTTTTTAGTTTGTTTTTAATATTTATGGTTTTTGTAATATGTTTTTTATTATTTTTATTTTTGTTAATTTTTTTTACTATTTTTTATTGCTATATTTTTATTTATTATTTTTAAGTTATATTCTAGTTGTTATCTTATCTTATTTATCGTTTTTAGAATAAACTCTAGTTGCTGTTTTTTTCTATTTGTTATTTTTAAAATTTTATTTTGACCCTAAAACTTTTATTAATTTCACTTTTACCTCATTATTTTTGGTAATTTTATTTTGGCCCTCATTACTTTCAGTAATTACATTTTGGACTCCTAGTTTTGGTAATTGCATTTCGTCCCCCCATTACTTTTAATAATTTTATTTTTGTCCCATTATTTTTGGTAATTTCATTTTTGCCCCATTATTTTCAGTAATTACATTTTGGCCACATTACTTTTAGTAATTACATTTCGACCCCAGTTTCCAAAAATTGCATTTCAGCCCTACTATTTTCATAACTTTTGTTCTTGCCTAAATACTTTCATAAATTCTATTCTTGCCCCAATGACCCAACTTTCAAAGGACTTTTAGTAGGAGTTTACCTTCTCCAAAGTTCTAATATTCGTGACATCCAGTGGAGTTACATACTCCCCAATGTCCTAAAACCTCATGGGCTTTCAATGAAAGTTCATCTTTCCCGAGGTCCCACTTATTTTTTTTTTCTAGACTTTCAGTGGAATTTTATTTTCCCAAAGTCTCAATTTTGTCAGGCATTCAGTGGAGGTATATTCTTACTAATGTTCAATTTCAAATTCATTTTCCAAGCTTTAAGTAGAATTTTATATTTCCCTAATGTCCTAGCATTATCCAGTCTGAGATCATACATTTCACCTAATCAACTTATCCAAATATTCTCGAACTATGTTGACATTGATCCCTTTTGGGGTACGTAGACACTTACTTGGTAAGGCATGTCTAGTTATTTCTTTTATAGTTTTTTCTTTATCACCTTATTAATAAAAAATGGGTAATTAAAATACATTGAAATTATTAAGTACAAACAATTTAAGATAACCATCTTTAAGGATGGACGTTGTGAGGTACCTAACACCTTCCCCACACGTAATTAGACTCTCAAACATTTCCTCTAATTCCAAAGGCCAGTTTTCCCTTCTTTTTTAAGGATTCCAATTATCCTTTTAATTAATTGGTAGTGACTCCTATTTTCTTTGCGTTTTCCTTTACGCGCATCAAAAAGTGATAAAATGATGGCTTTTCATCAGTCGTCACGTTGTGACAGTTTGGCGACTCCACTGGGGAAAACGCAAAGAAAATGGGAGTCGCCACCAATTAATTAGAAGGATAATTGGGATCCTTAAGAAAAGAAAGGAAAACTGGCCTTCGGAACCAGATGAAGGGTTCGGGAGTCTAATTACATGTAGGGAAGGTGTTAGGCACCCCACAACATCTGTCCCTAAGGATTGTTACCTAAATTGTTTGTGCTTAAAGAATTTTAATTTATTTAAATTACCACTTTTTATTGATAAAAAAAATAATGGAGAAATAAATAACTAGACTTGCCTTACCAAGTAAGTGCCTACGTATCTCGAACGGGATCAAGGTCAACGTAATTCGGGACATTTGGATAAGTCGATTAAATGTATGATCTCAGATTGGATAATGTTAGGATATTAGGGGAATATGAAATTCCACTTAAAGCCTAGAAAATGAATGAGGATTGGACATCGAGAAGAATATGCCTCCACTGAATGTCCAACAAAATTGAGACTTTAGAAAAATAAGATTCCACTAAAAATCTATGGAAATTAAGACATTGGGAAAAAATAATCTCCACTGAATGCCTATGGAAATTAGAACTTTGGAGAACAAAATTTTCTACTTAAAGTTCCTTAAGTTACTGGGGCAAAAGCAATAATTTATGAAGATATTTGATCAAAAAATGAGATTTATGAAAGTAATGGGGAAAGAGTGAAATTTGTGAAGGAAGTGGGGCCAAAACACAATCACTAAAAGTTAAGGGATCGTGATGCAATTAATAAAAGTAATGGGACATAAATGAAATTACTGACAGATTAGGGGTCAAAATGTAATTCTTAGAAAATATAGGGTTTAAAATATAATTACTAAAAAATTAGGGTCAAAGTGATATTTTTTGGATGCAAATTTTGAGAATATTTTACTTCTAAGTTAAAGGTTATTTACAAGAATGTATTTTGTAATTTTATTCAAGCTATTAAAACCATGCAAGAGGAAACGGGCTTTAAACCCCTTTGAAAATACTTAAGCGGGCTGTTTTATCCAATTAACCCAGTAATGGGCCTTAAACCCTTCCCTTTTTTGAAAATAATCCCATTGGGTCCTTGAAACCCTTAAAATTTATTTGATTGGGCCTTTTTGACCCTTTTGTGAAAATCAAATTTCATCAAAGTACAATTTGAGCCTTTTGGGACCTCCACATCAATTCCTATTATGGGACACGAATTAAACACTTACCTGACAACCGCATGAATATGCATATTATAAGTAACACCATAAACTTCAAGTAGTTAAATCAAACAATGCATCAAGCAGACCAATAGACCACGCCTTGCATAATGTCAAAACCTTTTAAAGTGATTGTCCCACATCACCTTAGGCCCCAAATTCCCACAAAATCCCATTTAAAAACAAAATTACAATCTATTATCTAAAATGAAATCTTAGGTTGCAAACACACTAGATTGAAATAATCAATTATATGCCTCAAGATAAACAAGGATCAGCAAAGGAAATCTTTTACCCCATATTCAGAACATGTAATCCCATAGAAAAATATTGGTCATGTGTTAATTTGATTTACACCCACCATAGGTAATGACCATGCAATGATCATCTCACTAAGCATCAACTAGAATTAGTTAGTATGATGACCAGCCTTAATGCTATTCCTGAACAAGCTAATAGGACGTGCAAAATCCAAACTATGATGAACAAATCGAATTATCTCAATAGCTCAGCCATGTTTTTCAAGATCAAAGGGATCAAAGGGCTCATCAGAAACAAAATCAATTCAAATGAGCAAAACAGAATTCCTCCCAACTCAAATTCTCACATGCTTCAAAATACCCAGACAATCAAACCCCTATGTGCTTCCAGAGTTAATTTTCATCAACGTATCAGTGGATTAGTAATTTCAGAAATATCTAAGGCCTACAAAAACATCTACCCAGACAGAAAAATGGACCATATGGCCAAACAGAGAAGAAATGAATGTATATTCCATTCTGAGTGTCTAAAGATTTTATATTTCGAATCAGCAAATATGGATCAAGTTTTGAACCCAAACATTACATGCGAAAATAGTTATGAAATGGCAAAAACACATAAATCAGAAATCCAATCAATCCCAGAAATTACGAAAATAAAAATTGGAAACAAGATTCAAACCTAGAGTAGACAGGGATGGTGTTTGTTATACAAACTGAGAGTAAAACCCAATCCCTACCACTACAGAATCCTTCCCTCAATCTCCCATTCGTTCTCCCTTTTCAACTCTCTGTAGCTCGATGTTGGCCCTTAGTTTCTTCTCCATCCTCTTCTCGGTCTCGGCTGATTCCTTTTATAGCTGAGAGGAGACGATGTCTTGATTGCTTCAATTAGGAATTCCGCGAACAGAGGCTATCCAGCCACTTTAATTTCCCCCGATTAAGCTGCTGTCGCGCATGGCTCTTGAAGTAGTGGGCTGAAATCGCGCCAGAGATGAGGAAAAATGGACAACGGCGTGCGTGATGGTGCAGGGCTAGGGTTCAGAATGAAGGATAGGCGTGAGGGAGAAGAGTGATTGACACTGGGTTGATTGTAGAAGAAAATGGATTGCGTGAAGAGGGGAGAGGAATGCGTGGTGCGAGTGAAAGAGCAAATCACAGAAAGGGAATTAAAGGATCAGGTGGCGCAGAGAGAAAGGGGTTTCAAGGGGTACCCGGTTTGGTAGTGGACTGGGTCAACGGGTACGGATTGGACCGGTTTGGAGTTGTTGGGTTGGACAATTGAGTGAACTGGGCTGCCAATGAATTTTGGGCTCTTTTTTTGTTTATTTGTTATCTTCTCTTTTTTGTTTTTGTTTTATCTTTTATTCCTTTTTTAAAATTAATTTTAATTAAAAAATAATTTTTTTTTGATTTTATTATTTATTATTTATGTATATATATATATTTTTTAACTGTTACCATATATCATTTTTTTTAATTTTTCCATTTGTCCCTATTTTTATTTCTTTTTTCTTTTCATTTTTTTTATTTAATTATTTTTTTAATTCTGCTATTTAATTATTAAACACAAAATTTCAAGGGACACCCGGACAAAATCGAGTGTTTACAGATGACAAAAATAAGCCAAAACAAATTTTTTATTTTTATTTTTTGTTTTCTAGTCATTGTTTTCGGAAACAGTTTTTAAAAAACAACTTATGAAAACAATTATTCAAACAAGTTTTTTTATTCTTGCAGAACAAAAAAACAGTTTTTTAAAACAGTTCCAAACAGACCCTTAATTTCATAATCTCCCTTCCCTAAGTACTATTTTTCCTCCTCTTAAATTGAGTAGCCTTTCGGGCAGTCAATTCATGATAACATAAATCTAATAACATGTGAGGTACTGTTATTGTTATATGCATGGTATAATATCACAACCAAACAATCCGTTTGCTGATTTTGGTGTTGCAATGTTGTTTTTTGCATGCACTCCATATGGATCTTCTTGTGGTGGAATAGAACTAGGACAACATCCTTAGTGCTTGATTCCTAGATTGAGGCATGAGGAAAAGCATGGTATAAAGAAACACTTGAAATTTTATTCACTAAGTATCAGTGAAACACTCTTGAACCCACCAACATCTGCAACTTATTTACTGCCTTTTCATATTCATATACTGTTGGCCATGAAGACTTCCCATTTGCAAAGTCTCCTTAGATGTCTTAAGGTCATCTATTTATTTTTTATTTTGATCTTCAATGTTGTTTGTTGGAGAAAGTTTGGGTCGTTTGCAGATTATTGTCATAGAAAAATTTGACAAGTTGCTGTATCAATTTCTCATGCAGATATATATTCCATGTTAAAATATGTCCCACATGAAAGGGCACTATGGACATTGTTTGGACTTATGTCAGATAAGGTGGTTATTGGCTTTGAAAAAGAGATGCACGGTTACTTAATTAGTGAGAGATAATAGGGGAAGTTATTTTCCTATCTACCTACTTTTATGGGGAGTAGGATGACTGCTTTATTTTTGTACATAGGAATTGTCCTCTCTCTACCCACATTTTTCATCAGATTTTCCCATTAGTTTTGGTGAAGCAAAGAAAAGGGGTTAAGTGAGAGAAATAATTTCTACAAGCCTTCTTCAAGAAAAGGATATTTCATTATGGCTGATTCTGGTATGTTTTATGAAGTTTTATTTTCTGCATAAAAGATGATTATGTAATTTTCATGATATTTAAAGATTCCTACTTCAGTAAAATTAAATTTTACATTCCATTGTCATCCAAAATTAAAGGATGGAAGACATCATTTGTTGTCGGTGAATGACATTATATTCAGTCCAATGTATGTGCATTCTTATCTGTAAGTTAACATCTTAGCCATCATATTTGAGTAATTTTGTTTTTCAGTGTTTGTGGTGCATTTGTCACTGGTGACAAAGAAGGTTATGTTACCATATGGGACGCTGGAAGTAGGAAAAAGACTAATTGAGGTATTTTTCTAATAACTTTCATATTTATACCTGTGCCTAATGGCATTCATGTAATTGATTAGCTGAACTTGTGATATATGTATGATAAGTGGACTTTGAAAGATATAATATTATATCACTTCTGTATATGTGTTGAATACTTGAGATGTCTGTTCAATACTTGTTCTTACTTTAGTACCATCTTTTCTCAATTGCAGTTTCCTAAATACCCAAATAGTGTGTCATCCTTATGATACAACCACGGGGGACATCTTTTGGCTGTAGCATCAAGCTATACATACCAAGAAGCGAAGGAAATGTTAGCAATTCTTCTCTTATTTATCTTCAACGCTTTTTTCCTATATCAAATGTGGAACTTGAGTTTGTTACCAATAACATTTCATGTTTATGTTTCATAAATGAAGTGAGTTTCATATTATATCTTGAAATTTTAGATTTTTAAGTGCTAATAGATACCCTTTAATCATCATATCTTAGTGTTAGTAAAACTTGGAAGTATGAATTCACGGTTCTAAGATTTACATTGATATAAATGCGAAAGACAGAAGCTGCCATAGTTGTGTGAATATCTGGCACACTATTAGTGTGAATGATGCAAAGAGCATCACCTAATTGGGATATAAATTTCTCTTTTGAATTTAAGGACATGCTAGTATGTGAGAATAGATTTTCAATTATTTCCTTGCTGAACCATGAAGTCTCTCTTCCTTTCTTCAACTCACTTATGGAGTCTTACATCCGTTGGTCCTCATGTCTGTAGAAAGTGTCTAATTTTTTTTGTCAACTCTATTGTTTGGTATTGGTGTTATTGATTATCAATCTCCAGTCCACATCATACTTTTTAAGTTGCATTAGAATTGTGGACTTGATTGCATATTACTTGGTCCAGGAAAGGCCATGCAAAGCTGCAATGCTCTATTTGATTTTAAATTACTTAATTACTTCATATATGGCAAGGAAAAACTAAACTTGGAAATATTGTATTTTGACTTCAATCTTTGTTTTATTCTTTTGGTTATTGCACCTATGCACGTCACAGAGAGGAGCTCATATATTCGTCCACAAAGTGGACAACATTGATATCAGATCAGTTTCTGCTGGAAATTCTGGTAGCAGAAGTTAATCATAAATGCTATACTTACCAACAAAGGTAATTGCACACAAGAGGGAGAAAAAAAAAAATCCCTGCTATATATTCTTGTTACATTCAAACGGTGATTTGGTGGGGTTTTTATTCAACTTCTATGATTTAGTTAGTATATGATTTTTCTTTTCTTTTGTGCCTTTGGGCCTGATTTGCAGACTGGCTTACTTCAGAATTAGATTCATCTCCGATGTCTTCATCCCTGTTACACCTTACAAGCTTCAGTTTAATCACTTCCTATGGGCTGGCTTAAGAAACCAGCCTATGAGGAAATGATGCTTCTGGTATGGCAGTGAACTTTTTGAAGTGCATGTTGAAAGGCATAGGATCAACAGGGTGCCCCTAAAATCAAGTTAGATATTGTATGTAATGGAATTCATGTATCATGTGCAATAATTAAGAGTATGATATCTTTATAGGGAGATATTGTATTTTAAAATGATATCTTATGAAATTTTTTTTTATTTGATGCCATTTTGAATTGTTGTTTTAAAATTATTTAAGATATTAAAAAAAGTATTTTTAAAGTATTTAAATAGAATTAACTCTAATTAGTCAACTAATACATTTTAGTAATTTTTAATGCAAACATGACTGATCATATATGCTCTTATAGAAGAAAAAAAAAACTATTTGTCCTGTTGGCAGAGAATCAGCATCTCAACTTGGAAAAGATCAAATGAAGGAATATTCGCCTCAAGATTTATATATTGAGCATGTTTTATGTAAGATTTACAATTTCTATATATGTTGAAGTTGAATAGATTAAGTGTCATCTTTTTAACATAAGTCTTACATCTATCTATTGTAAAAAAAGAAAGGGGGGGGGGGGGGGGGGATTCTAAGCTATGGTGCTACCATCTATCCTCTTATTTATGTATTTTTTAATTTTTTAAAAAAAAATTAAAAATCTTAAAACCCAAGTATTTAAAAATAAAATTAAAAAAAGCAAAAAATAAAAAAGAATAACCATAAAAAAAATTAGAAATATAATTGAATTTACTAGTTAAATTAAAAAAAAATTTATTATACTGTGAGTTGAATGCGACGACGTATAATAGAAATAAAGTGAATTTTATCTTTAGAGAGTGAATCTCACTTCCACATAAGTGAGGCTCACCTTACTTCTTTGAGATATGAACGTACTAACTTAAATAAACATACGATTCAGATATCAATTTTTTTTTTAAAGAAAATGTTGAAATTGTTTCAATCTTAAACATTCGTTTAATTTCAAACGGTTAAGATTTGTTTGACAAAATACGCGTGCTTTGCGTGTATTTTAATTTTAACTGTCTAAAAATAAATAAATAATCTAAATAAACAAAAAAAGTAAAAAAAGGATCTGACTAAAAAGACCTAGATTTATTTTATAAATATGTAATACCATATTTATTTTCCTAAGTCGATTATATCGTTCAATTACATATTGAGTAATATCAAGATTTACTTTTACAGTTTACGTGTAGAGTTTGGTATCTTCTTTACACTGAATTTTACCCAACGTTGATTGTGAAGAAAAAAAAATTAAAATTATTAGGCGTAATTTTAATAATAAATAATTTGAATGATTTAAAAAAATAATTTAAAACTTAAAAATATATTCGAATCAAATTTTTAAATTAAAAACATTTTAGAGTTATGCCGTAGCAATAGTTAATAGTAGAGACTAGGGAGCATAAATTCTGGAAGAAACTTTGCTGAGAAGCGGGCCCACAAGCACCACGTGGGCGCGCCTCGTATCTAGCGTACTAATAACGCTAATTCACGCTGCGAGGTGCAGCAGTGAGTCCGTCACCGAGCCAGCCAGCCAGCCAGCCGGACGTGACTGCTTTTATAAACCCAATTTTATAAAACCCTTTATTTTTTTATTATAGATAAAAAAATCCTAAATATTAAATAAAAATAAAAATAAAAATAAAACTCCCTCCCCCTGCCATCTTCCTCATCGTCTCTCTATATAATAAAATCGTAAATATCCAGTTTCGCAAAATTCTCCGCTGCTCGTCACTCTCTCTCTAACTCCCACTCTCTCTCTCTCTCTCTGGTTTGCTCGGAGCCATGTCGGACGAGGAGCACCACTTCGAGTCCAAAGCCGATGCTGGAGCTTCGAAGACCTTCCCTCAGCAAGCTGGTACCATCCGCAAAAACGGTTACATTGTCATCAAATCCAGGCCTTGCAAGGTTCGTTCCTTCTTCTTGGATCTATTTCATCCTCTAGATCGCCAATTTGTTCAATTTTTTTCCCATTTCAAGTTTGCTTGATTTTCTGCGGTTTTAGTTTTTGCTAATAATCTAAGCATACTTGTTCTGGAGAGTTATCGGATCTGAATATGTTGTTTTTTTGGTCTTAAACTATGTGTAGGGATTTTTCTTTTGCCCCCTTAATTACACGAATACTATTATAATTTTTATCTTTATTTACTTAACACCAAATCATTTATAGTTTCTGTCAAATTGTATGTTGAAGTTTTTGTTTTTATTTTTATGTTTTATCAGTTTGTTTTGTGGTATTGATTGTAGCTGGGGACATTCTGTTAGCCTCTATCATGCTGCCGGATTCTGCCTCTGGCTTTGCTTTTTAGAATAAGTAAAAAAAAAATGATGTTCTTTTGCTGCTTTCTCTGAGTAAAAGTGGAGAGGTATAGATTTGTGGTTTGGACTTTGAATGAGTGTGTGATAGGATTACCCTTGGTGATCGAGTAGTGGGTTAGGTTTATCTCGTGCAGATAATAAGAGTTACTCATATTGTAATGCTGTTTACTTAGTTGGAAAGCATACACTTTTACCATTTAAAGTTAACACCATCAAGGAATTGTTGTTTACAAGCTGTTAGTCAACAATACTACTTATCTTTAAACATTTAGTAGTTTTTTGTGTTTGATTTATGCAGCTCAATTATAAGTTTTCTTTTCCTTTTCAACAGGTTGTGGAAGTTTCAACTTCCAAAACTGGCAAGCATGGACACGCTAAGTGTCACTTTGTTGCTATTGACATCTTCAATGGGAAAAAGCTTGAGGATATTGTTCCCTCCTCCCACAACTGTGATGTATGAGATTCTTTTGACTGTAAATTTACACTTATCCTTCATAGGTAAACTGTTCTAGCATTTTAAAATGCGTATCCTTGTGTTACAGGTCCCACATGTCAATCGCACTGACTACCAACTGATTGATATCTCTGAGGATGGATTTGTATGATTACAGTTCGCCTCTTCTTTCTTCAAATGCATGATTGAATTTTAATCTAATTCTTTTAACAGTGAATTAAGGATATATATGTATTTAAAAATATGTTAGGTGAGTCTGCTGACTGAGACTGGTGGTACCAAGGATGACCTTAGGCTTCCAACCGATGAAAATCTGCTTTCGCAGGTTAGCAGTTTTGGTTCACACTTTTTGCATATTCCGTGATGGTTTTGGTTCGTAGGTTGAAGATTAGGAGCATGACATTTTTGTGGATGTGAATATTGGGTTTTTTTTTTTTAAAAAAAAAAAATTGTTTTACTGCTCTGTTAACTAAGGTTCAATTTAGGTGATAGTACTTCAATTGACATGAAGTAGGTCAATTGCCAACTTATATTGACTTGTATTATCATGTACTGAACTTTTTATATGCTGTGCAGATCAAGGATGGGTTTGCTGACGGTAAAGATCTGGTTGTGACTGTTATGTCTGCCATGGGTGAGGAGCAGATATGTGCCCTTAAGGACATTGGCCCCAAGTAATTGCCGTTTCAATTAAATGCTGAAAAGTGGAAGTTGGAATTGAGATAATATAGTGTTTTTTATTATCTTATTTGGGTTTGTGTACTAAATTAACCAAAACTTTGTGGACCATTCTTAACGATGTGGTCAAAACTATTGGATGACTTTATTTAAGAGTCACCAGCCTATATCTTATGTTAGATGAGCCCTGAACCATGATCTGTTCTGTGGTGTGAAGTTATATTGATCAGTAAGACTATTAATTCACTTCCTTAACATATGCTGTGTTCTCAGACCTTTCTTCGTTTGCTTATAGAATTTTCGTCTTAATGTCTTTCTAGTCGCAGCTGAATTCTTTTGCATTGTTTGGGAAAAAAAAAGATTTGGTCGCGAAATTTGCTCATGTCGTATTTTCTGCAGGGTAACGCTTTAATTTGTAAATAGTCGACTCCATAGTTTATAGAAATGGATTTGAAAAATTATTAAATTCAACTTTGGTTGTTAAATTTCTAAGTCATTTTAGGGTTAGTTTTTAATTTTTTATTAATGAAAGAATTAGTCTCATGCTTAAAATTCATGTTTTTTTTTCATATTTTAGTGTTAAAATTGGCCAAAAAAATTATTATATAACAAATTAAATATTGAAGAAAAATTTAGGAACTACAATTTAATTGACAAAAAACCAATATATTCGAATTTATTGAATTGTACAAGTGTAAATGATAAATCATAAATGTGTCACCTGGCACAAGTGTAAATAATATGCTTAAAAGCCCATCCATCATTGATATTTATACTACTAAACTCAAACGCCTTGGCTTCATTAATGACAGTTGTTCATGAGGTTTTGAATTTTATATAAAAATAAAATTTTATTAGGTTATAAGTTACCTCAGCAACAGTTACTTCTCATAAACGACAATAACTTTCATCATGATTCGTTCTAAAAGTAAGATGTTAGTAGTTCTGGAGGCTAATTTTTTCTTCATTTGAATCAAATTTCTGTAAATTCGTACTTCTTTTTTTTTCCTGTCAATTTTCTTCCTAAGTACGCATACTTCAGCATAGTATATATATTAAAATCCTTTCATTATACTGAAAGCACTTTTAAAAGAATTTTAATCAAAATCACAATGTAAAAGAAGCTTCTTTAATACATAATTACGAAAAAATTACTTTCACAAGAAATTTTCAAACTACGGAAAATCCTTAACAATCTCAAACTCACCAATACCAATAAAGTAGCCAAATACTTTACCAAACAAATGTATATATATATTTTTTTGGTTCACAAACAATTTTATTTCTAAGTTAGAGTTGGATTCATAAATCTAAAAATCAAATAACCAATATGACCAATCTGTGAGTAGTTTCTGGATGTTATTTCAGTGGCCTTTGCTTAGACTTGTTCATAGATCACATTAAGCTGGATTAACCCAAACTCAATGAATGTGTTTGGATTTAAGCCCAAGTTTATCTTAAATTTGATCCATTGTCATGGGCCAAGTCATGGCTTAAGATCTGGGCTTGACCCAGGTCTAGATGTATTGTACTTTATGCTAATTGCTAAAGCTTATTTCTAAGGAATTCATTTTTCCGAATGATAAAAGGAGAACTTAAACAATAAAATTAGAGCATATTTTGTTGAACAAACAATTTTCAACTTAATTGATAGTTTCCAAATAAAATTTCATATAAATTGTCTAATGTGCAAAGAGAAATCCACAAGCATGAGTTATAAAATCCTATGAGGCAACTCATGCATGCTTGAGGAGTCCGGAAATAGTACTTTCTGCAAGTAAATGAGAGCAAAAACTCCTCAATTTTCAAATATATGCACAAGATGATGGCAGTGCTATCTAAGAGAGCGAACCACCGTCCCGAGCCAGTCGTCAGGAATGCTGATTCTCAGATCTCCACTTAAGGCCCTTAATGAGTGGCTTGTTGCAGCCTGAAAAGCAGCTAGTGTTTTCAACATTAAGAGCCTCTAAGAAGAGTAATGTTTCTTACACAAATTTTATTCATAAGCTGTGCACAAACTATTAAGGTAGTTAGTTGCATTTGAATTCAAGTGACCTCAATTAAATTTTTTTTGTCAAACTCAGATACAGTCACCTTAATAGTTTGTCCATAATGTGTGAATGAAGTTTATATAAGTAACATTACTCTTCTAAAAAATAAGATAAACTGATGGAATAATGATAGACTTCTTACCTTCACAATGTAGATGTCGATTCCTAGTTTTGCTATCATTGCAGCTTCTGAGATCTTTGTTGCCATCCCACCAGTTGTATCATGGGCTGCAACAGTTAGCTCAACTGTGGACAACACATGCCAGAGAGACTCAATGCACATACGAAAAATTGGCGATTTAGCTATGGATGCTAACATAAAAGCTTCTCAAATTCTTTAATGTGTTTACTTATGGTGTCAGAGAAATAGCAATATACAAGGTAAAGTAAAAGGATCTATTTCCATGTAAAAGTAACATATTCTGAGTGTCCCTAAGTGAGAGATGTGATTATCCTATTGTGGTAATAATTTAGTTACGAGAAGATGGAATTATTATTTATTTTATTATGTAATGATGTAATTATTATTAGGCCTAGGGTTATATTAGCCCATATTGTAATATCCTAGTAGGATTGGGATACCTAGAATTATTAGAATTTCTTGTTTATGTTGCTTATAAATAGACTTCTAGTCAATTATTATCATTATCTTGATTTTTATTGATAAAATTGTTATATTAAATTAGAGTGTTTTCGTTATTTTTTGTTCCTGTTCCTGTTCTATATCAAGTAACTTAGGGTTTATGAGTGAAAATGAATTATCTTGTACCTTGTTATTGAACTTCAGCTAGAAAAATTTCATGCCACTGAGTCATAGGACATTCAGACTATAAACAGATTAAGGATTCAGTTCATTTAGTATATGAAGATAAAAGTAAAACATATCAACATATCACTTTGAACAATGCTGTCCGGTAATTGCAGCTCTATTTAAGCCCCCACTTTAGAAAAGGGTGGAACTTCTAAAGTTTCATGAATGTCTTAAAGTTCTCATACTTCAAACAATATTGAACTAATAATTTCAGCATGGCACACTGCAAAGAATAAGAGACCTGGTAAGCATATTTGATCTTTTAATTATCTAGAAGTTGTAAAGCACAGAGAAAAGAAAAGAAAACTGAATTATAAATTACTAACTCTGCTTATTTGAGTTCTGCAACTTCGGTTCTACAACTGACCAGCTTCCATCTTCAGCAACAGCTGCCATGGTTGGAAAAGTAGTTAAGCAAGACTGTTTTAACATTTAACCAACCATGAAGGGAATAGGTCTTACAGAAGATCTAGTGCTCACCAATCTCCCTTAGGAGTAGCGCATCAGGTTCTGTTGGTGGCCGGTCATATACCCCATATACATCAGTCTTTTACAAGGATGAATGGAAAACATTCATGTAATGTCTTCTCAAATTTCAGATGTACAATATCGTGATAGAATTTCAAGTATTTTTGGCTTAAGATAATTCAAAATTTTGGGAAACTAGTCTTTACACATCAATGCTTAATTAGTAGGAGTGTTAATTAAGACCGGGCCTGACGGGCCAACCCTAACCCTTGAAGGGTTTTGAGCCAAAAAACATGCTCTAAAAAACGAGGGCCGTTTTTGACCCGGTTCGTTTAAGTCTCTAGCCCTTGACGAGCCGAGTTGAGCCCTGTTAAATTTTTTTTTTTTTAAACAAAACCTTATAGTAGACTGATAGTGGAGTGGAAAAATAAATAAAAATTAAGTGCAAGACTTTGATGTATTTGATGTAAGTTTTAATTTTTTTAATATTTATAAATTTTAATTTATGTTCTCTTTTTAATAGTGTAATATAACTAATTTATTAATTGAATTTCTTTGTCATTGTGTTTGAAATGATATAGGAGTATGCATTATTTGAAAATCAATCTGTGTTAAATAATGGAAAGTTCCAGTTAGATCTTTATTTGGATGAGCCAAAACTTAAACTTCATTTTTTTTAAGATTTAGATGTCTTGCAATATTGGAATGATCATAGATATCGATTTCCAGAATTATCAAAGACGGTATGTGATCTATTAAGTATTCCAATCACTATTGTGATTAGTGAATCGACTTTTAGCATTGGTGCACATGTTCTCAACAAATATTGATGTTTTCTTCCAGGAGATCATAATGGTAAGCTTATTAATTTGAAACTTGTTCAATTTTCTTTATTCTCATTATTGTTACTAACTTTTATGCTATTGTCTTTGAAACTTTGTGGAGATTAAGTCTATAAATATATTATGGATTGATGATGTTTTGTTATGAATAAAAATTTTACATAATTATTGAGAATTATTGATTGATAGTTTAGGTTTTGTTTTGTTATGAAATTTTATAATATTTTATTTTTTATAATTTTTCATGTGTTGGCCTGTTAAGGCTCATTTAACCCTGTAACCCTATAGGGTTAGGACCGAGTTAAATTTTTGAGACACTTTTAATAAAATGGTTTTTTCAACCTAGCTAGTTAAGGCTCGGCCAGCCCTTGACGGGCCGAGTTGGCCCTATTGGACACCCCTACTTAGGATGCATAACCTTCAAGTTAAGGGTAGGTTCAAATGAGGAAAGGCTTATGGTGAATACCTAGCTAGGCTCCCAGAGATGAGAAAGGACATAGTAAGTGATGAAATGGTTCAAAGAGTTGAAAATAAGCGTAGATTTGGATATTCCCGAATTGGATTTCTTTATGCCACACTATCTATTAGTTTAGTTTATAAAGTTTTACTGTATAAAGATAGATGTTAGTGAATCTCACATTTAACATACTTTTGTGTTTATTTATGATTGATTCAATTTACAAAAAATTTGTAGACCAACTATACCGAAAAGTTTATGTAATATACATATTGAAATACTTTTTTTTACCCTTAAATTTTTGAAAATTTTCCTACAAATTCAATCAATAATTATGATTCCATGTGATTATTCCATAATTAATATTTACTTCTTGTGAATATAGAAAATTAAACTATTTCATCACGTAATTGTTGCCGTTGTGTCATGCCTTAATCCTGAGCACGTGACAGGCATAGGAAACCACTAATAAGATGGCATCCTACAAGCCTTCACATGTACATATACATAAACAATGACACACTATAAGACAATATGCAAGACCTTTTACCAACACGCCATGTACAATCCAATCCAACTGTCCATGACCACGGTTGTTGCTCCACTTGTCTTTTTGGAATACCGTACCTATAGTAAAAATTGTAGGAAGGGTAAAGGAGGGTGAGTCATAGACTCAATGAGATAGAAAACCTCTACCTAAGGGTACAAGTTTGAAAATAAATTAGATATAGTTATTATAGGTAAGTGTATATGAAAGTATATTGAATTTCAAGTAAAGAAACTAAAATCACATCAATATTATATTTTACCAAAACAGAATCAAGTTGTAACTATCAAAGAAATTAAATTCAGTCTCAGGTCAATATCAAACTTTTGTCCAGAATAAAAATCAAATTATGATCGTCAAGCAAGTTAGAACTTAACATGGTGAAATATTTTAAAAAAAATATGTTCAAACGGAATCAAACAAGTCTGGAATGATGAATCCATTACCCGTTCACATGAGGAACTCTAACATATATAGATAACACATAGCAAATATTCATTTTCGGAGCAGGGCTCCTAGTCAGATACAGATATTAGATAATAGATATTTCAA
>JASKGM010000011.1:788540-848881 GCA_034509205.1 Ceratonia siliqua | reverse complement strand
CCCAATTGGTCAAAAGGGGTCCAAAGCCCATTATTGCTTTCATGACTTTGGGGGACTTAAAGAAAGGGTTGCAAAAAATATAATTAATTGGCTTTCTAATTCAATATCTTCAAAAATTTGCATTTCAACCCCTAATCTTTCGATAATTGCATTTCAACCCCCCAATTCTTAATAATTGCATTTCAACCCTCATACTTTCAATAATCATATTTTAACCCCATAATTTAAAGAAAATCTATATTTCAATCCCTGATTTCTTGAAATTACAATTTTGGCTCAAATACCTTTTTCGCCCCATTACTTTTATAAAATTCAATTTTGCCGATATACTTACACGTTTAAATAAACTTTCAGTAGAAGTTTATCTTCTCCGGAGTTCAGTTTTTATGGACTTTCAGTGGAATTTTATATTCCCCGAGATCCTAAACTCTCACAGGCATTCTGTGGAGGTCATCCTTCCCAATGCCCTAGCTTCCTTAGACTTTCAGTGAAATTTTATTTTCTCAAAATCTCAATTTTCACAGGCTTTTAGTATAGATACATTCTCTCCAAGATCCTAATTCACTATCTAGGCTTTACGTGGAATTTAATTTCCCCTAAATGTCCTAATCTCTTTTAATTAATTAATCGATTAAACCAATTAATTTCGAACTACGTTGACTTTGATCCCTCCCGGGGTACGTAGGCACTTACTCAGTAAGGCAGGTCTAGTTATTTATTTTTTTATCTTGTTTATTATTAATAAAAGGGGGGGTAATTTTAATAAATTAAAATTCATTAAAGCACAAACAACTTAGGGTAACCATCCTTAGGGATGGACGTCGTGGGATGCCTAACACCTTCCCCACACGTAATTAGACTCCCGAACCCTTCCTCTGGTTTCAAGGGCCAGTTTTCATTCATTTTTAAGGATCCCAATTATCCTTCTAATTAATTGGTGGCGACTCCAAATTTTCTCTGCGTTTTCCCTCACGCGCTAAAAGTCATAAAATGATGGCTATTTCACCGGCCGTCACGTTGTGACACATATTATTCTAAGCCACATTAAAATCTTAAACAGAGCAACATCCTCTATTGCCCTAAAGATGCCTTTTTCTAGTTTCTGTTCCATTGATGCACTAACTAAATATACCAGAATGTAACACAGTCAAGAAACATGTTTCCATTACTGAATGAAGCACCTGTCAACAAGAGATGTAACATTACACTCTTGGTATATTTGAACAATATTAGAACTAGTCTCAGATATCTTTGTCCATCTAAGCACATTCCTTTAAAAGTTGAAGTCGATTTGAGCAATCTAGATATAGGAGATAGGATGTAACAGTCACATAGTACCAGCTCGACGCAAGACATCAACTAAAATAACAGCTTCCATGTCTTCAGTACCAAAACTAATAGGAACCAGAACCTGATTCACATGCACAGAAAAAATAAATATGTATTCTTTTAAATGACGAAATTCCTTCAGCACTAAAAGAAAATCCCATATATAGTCTATTTCCCCTACTATTTAGCAGCATTCAAGCATTATGGATTTAACCCAATAAAATTTTATATAAAATAAACATTGAATGGCCTTTTTGAGAGGAATGGAGGCGTAGGCAGTTTCAGTCATAGAAGTGGTTGTGGGTGGTATTGGAGAAATAGATTTAGTGGGTTTCTTAGTCGACCGCCATTCTCCGTCGCCAGCAAGGTTGGAAGAGGAAAGAAGAGCCCACCGGCGTCAATCATCGGCATAGGAAAGGAGAGAAACACATGTGAGACAGGGAACCCCGAAAATGTTGGAAGAGAATTTTCAAATTTGGGGAGGAAAAACAGGAAGAGGAATCTGAAAAAAAAAATATTTATTTTTAATTCAATAACATGACAAAATCTAAACCGTTCAAAAATTTAGACGGTACCGATTAACAGAAAAGATCCTAACCTTTTCCCTAAGAAAAGGCTGGATCCCAATCCCCTCATCATAGATTTAAAATTTTCAAACATTTCCCTCCATGTCACCTGTAAAGTTAATCCACGTCACTATCCCTTTACCTAATGACAGAATCTAGTTAGGCAGTTATATAACTAGACTCTACCAGAAACAGAAATCAATCTCATTTTTTGTTCTTTATTTACAGAAAATCAAGAACAGCTCAAAAGAGAGAGAGATAGAAAGAGAGGGAAAAGAGTTTGAGTCTTTTCTTCAATTTGCTTTGGCTTCAATCAAATGGACGAAAATGCAGAGCAACCACCACCGGAGGACGAGGAGGCAACTGGGCAACCACCAACGCCAGAGGAGGTGAAGGGGAAACCACCAACGCCGGAGGGGGCAACTGGGGAAAAACGACCACCGGAGGATGTGACGGGGAAACCACCACCGACGGGGAAGGTGGAAAGGAAACGACCACGGATTACCATCACTCTTCCACGACGGCCCTCCAAGGAGACCCTTTTTAATGCAGAGCAACCACCATCGCTGGAGGATGTGACGGGGCAACCACCAACGCCGGACGAGGCGTCTGAGAAACCACCACAGTTGGATGATATGACATTGTCCTTATCATCGGAAGAGACGACTGGGATAACGCCACCGCCAGAGGATGTGACGGGGAAACCACCACAGTCGGATGATATGATAAGGTCCTCATCGCAGGAGGGGACGACTGGGCAAACACCACCGCCGGAGGATGTGATGGGGCAATCACCGCCGTCGGAGGAGGTGACTGGGCAACCACCACAGTCGGAGGAGGCGCCTGGGAAAACACCACCGCTGGAGGATGTGACGGGGAAACCACCACCGTCGGAGAAGGCGAGGGAGAAGAAACCACGGATCATCATCATTCACCCACGACGCCCTTTAAATAGTAGTCCCCCTTTAAATATAAGGCCCCCTGGCGGAGGCTTCAAACTGAAGCTGGGTCCCGAGACTCCGGATTCTAGTTTCTTCGTCGATGACTCCCACAACTTCTCGCAACGGTTCCTTGCCGGTGCCATGGCGTCTTATGGTGCCAACTTGATGGGATTGCCGGCTATTTCAGATTCAGAGTCGGAGTCGCCGTGGCTATCTCCGCAGACGTCAAGTCCGTCTGGGTTCTATTCACCTGACGAGGTAAATTTTACCTTTAATCTGGTTTTAACTAGTTCTGTTGGAAGTTCCAGCAGGCGTTAAAATTCTTCAAGTTCTTTGACGACATTTCCTATAACGACGCTGGAATAGTTAAATGTATGCAATTTTTCAGTTTAGGCTTCTTCAATAGATGCAGGTTCCAGCAGTAACTTCGAATAATACGGAACAGAAGAAGATATCGAAAAGGAAGAAGAAATGGGAGAAGAAGATTATACCGACCCCAATATTTGATGAGCCTCCTGAGGATGGCTACGAATGGGAGAAGCTTGGGCAGAGACGACGGGTCAGAGGTTTTGAATTTCCTCAGAGTTTTTATAAGTGCAGTCATCCATGCTGTCCTGCCAGGAAACAGGTTGTGCATTCACTTTATGGCCAAGTAGGTGACGTTTTAACAGCAGGACATCACAATCACGAACCTCCTAATCAACCCAATCCTGCAACTTTAGATGAAGATTCAGAAATGCAAGAAGGGGTAGATTCAGATGAAGATTCATTCTTGATATCTGAGATGGAGCCAGAAAAGAGTCAGCCAATAGTGGATAATCTATCAGAAAACGAGGTGATGAGGTAAGGGTTTAGTTGATATAATCATCTCTGCCTTTAATCCTTAAGTTATCCTAAATATCAAAAGTTTCTCTTGTCATGACAGGTTCTATGATGTAGCCACATTTAGGAGTTTCACGGAGCCTAGATTCATTTTCCAGAGAACAGGGGAAGTTGATGTCGACGGTGATGGGTACAGATGGCTCAAATATTCGGAGCGCGATCTCAATGACAACCCTAATCCAAGGTGATCTTGTTTTCTTTCATCCACATTCTGATCGTATTAAGATTTATGCCCAGTCTCATTACTGTTGGCTTGTCCTGGAAAAATGAGTGATGTGTGTTCTTGTCATGTGTAGGACCTACTACAGATGCAGAACCTGGGGTTGCGATGTCATAAAGTATGTTCAGAGGTGTTTGACAATTCCTAAAGATTTCTTCACAATATATGAAGGAAGACATAATCATCCATTGCCAGATGCTAAAGCTAGCTCAAATGACGAAATGCCATAAGCCAGAAGCAAACTTACAGTAGCTGATAACCTAGTGTAATCTGAGGCCTATACGTCACAACATCTTTATTTTGATGTTCAATGCATTCTTTTCAGTGTGAAGCCAGAGTTTTGATCAAGGCCTATAAGTAGCTCAGTCCAATAACTGATATACAAAGAGTACAGTTGTTTCACAGTCTTCTCTTCTCTATCAATTTTGCCAAAGTTCTGTTGTTTCATCATGTAGTTCCTTGCTTGTTGATAGTTTGCTAAAGAATGTTAGAGAATGTAACCAAGTAGTTAAAGAAGCATCTCTTTTCAATTAGTCATCCTTAACTCATCATTTTCAGTATAGAGATACATCCTTTGCCATGTAAAAGAACTTGCTTCTTTTTCTAAAATGTCTATTATCCTGGCATTTTGGAGGTAGTTAAGCAAGGAAAAGTTTAGTGTCATAACTCATTCTCAGCAACAAATAGCTAACATCTGACTGAATTCATGTATTCAGCTAGGATAGGAAATGAGATAAAAAGAGAGGAAAAAAGATATTTATTTACACGAATTAATAAGTTCTTTCTAATCCGAACCTTTCTTAAAGGAACCTGAAATTCACCTCTTTAAGTCCTCATCTGACCATCTCCTGATGCATGAGATGGGTATATGACATATCATACAAGAATGATAAAACAACTCAACTTCGGATTTCAGAGAAAGATTAAATTTTTTTCAAATCCGCATCTCTTCTTTCTGATTGTGCACCCATTTCGTGCCTGCCTTCAATCAAATATCATCAGGAGTTACAATGATAGGAATTTGACCGTGGTTAACAAAATCGATCTTGTTCAAACGCAAGCAGCACAAGACTTTCTCTGGCAGTTCCTCTTGCTTTTGTGCCTATGAAAGGATATAGAGACAGGGTATAAACATATGAAAGTTTCTTCCTCCTTTTCGACACCAAAAAAAATAGAGATTTCGCATTTTGTATGAGCTTGGAATGGAATTAGCATTAATTCCATCAATACTACTGAGGGCCAAAGAATCGAGAGATTGTCATTTTTCTAAACAGTGATTAGCTTAATTAACTTGATATCAGAAGTGTTGAAGTAAAATGTTGTTGGAGAATACTATACCTGGATAGTTAAACCCACATCAAGTATTCCATTCTTTACACGATCTCGAAGGGAATCAAGCCCTTTCCTAGATATGTAGCTAAAGCGATGTATATCCAGGTCAATCTCAAAATAGTTAGGTCCCTGCAATTAATATAGAGACATAAATTTTAAAAATATCAGGTGGAACAATCATTCTATATATTGGTATGAGCTTGATCCTATGCTGAAAGAAAAGCTTAGATAAATAACACTTCACTAAGATCTTTGCTCTCTAAAAATGCGTTGTTAAACAACTTAACATGGATCAATAACTTGGCGTGCAGGCAGGTACACACAGCACACATACATACATTTGAGTTAATAAATCAATAAGGCAGATGGATAGATCCAAAGGCCGTTTCATTTTAACAAAACATTTGAAAATAATAACCAAGTTGTATACACAAACATAAATACCATGATGTGCTCAATTCCAGTAGGTGAATATACTAGAGATTAATATTTCAAACATTCCTTTAACAGGGGAGTAAAGGAAAATTTTAAACCAACGCACTGTATATACCTTAAAAAATTTATGTTGAGGGCGTGAAAGCACCGGCTTGCCATTGTAGGCATTTATGAGCTTACTCTCTGCAGAATTCAGGAGAAGTTCCTCTGGGTTAACTACCTCAGCCAAAATTTTTAGCCTTTCCCTATAGGGAACCACACTTTCTTTTGCGAATCCTTTCACCTTTTCCATCTCATCATCCACTAACCTCTGTTACAAACAATACTGTTATTCAACTAAAAAGTTACTCGAAGAAGCTGAGAAATAGCTGTGAGACTAAATGGAATATTTTTCCCAGGTATGGAAGAGTTGAAGCAAAGAATGATATTTCAACTTCAAGAAAACAACACTGACAACGAAAGCTAAGGAGTGAGTCATATTAAGAAATTATCAACTGCAATATTTCTTTACTGGAATATTTTAAAAAATAAGAGTCAACTTAAAGATTTGAAAGTTGTATCGAGTAACTATTGATGAGAGGAAATACCTTGATACTATCCTGAAAGAGAGGAGAGATCTCTTCATCAAAATTCTCAGTCACCTTAAAATATAATACAAGGCTCATGCCTTCCCCATCGCCATCACCAAGGAACATGGTAGCAGGATATGCTGGCAACTGTACAAAAGCACGATAATTATGTTATATGACATTCTTTTGGGGTATTCAAACAGAAAAAACAACATCCATAGACCTCGTCACAGGTGAAGTTAAACAATATATCAGTATAAAGGCGAAAATATATTGTTCGAGACGGAGAGTGAACCTGTATATTAACAATAAGGAGTGAAGGTACTTTCACATGTTCTTTGACAGATGGAAGTTCAAGATGCTGAGCAATGTGATTTATCTTCTGTGAGCAGGCAAATAAGTCAACACCTATTGGTACATAAGGGCTGTAATTTGGAGCAGGAGACTTCTGCTTATCCCTGCATAATGAATCGAGCATATATGATGAAACTAAGCTTTGGAGGAAAACAAAAAGTAAATAAGGGACTAACTACTAGATATAGGTGGGTATAACATCACATAAAATTGACAGATACAATTTTCTGACATGCCTGAAAAAACTCTTGCCACGGAGCCTAAATACTGAAGGTGAGACTACAGACCAAGATTTAGGCAATGGCTTCTCTTGAGTTGTACACTGAATTTGAAGCCCTGCTCTGGGACGGTAAAGAAATTTCTCAGAAGCACCTGCTCACCCACTCATTTAGTATCATAACACACAGAAATCTGAATATTTATTCAAAAAACTTTATATAAAATCAAATACTGTGACGCCCAAAACCTGATCTTTTTATTTAGAAAAAGAATAATCTATTTTCGATACTTACATAATTCAGTCTTTTCATATCCATCAACGGATGTCCTTTTTACAGAAACCATGATAACTGTTGATTGCTTTATTTGTGATGGTTGAGAACTTGATGGAGCATGATTCATGTCATTAAAATTGATAGGAGGAAGCAGAAGAGGTAAGCACGGCTTTGAGTTGTTTTCTTGAATTTTCTCCCCATTCTTATAGTTACATCCATCTATTTTCAGGTAACTTTCATAAAACCCCTCATGCTTACACCCTGAGTTTCCAAAGCATGATGCACTTTCATACTGGACTAATTGAGTGTTTGGGACACCGCCCAAAGCATTACCCGCAAAAGGAAAACAATCTGCCAGCCATAAAAGAAGAAACAGAGAGATTGCATGAACATATAACAAAGTCACAATTGTCAAATAGTCAATAGATAGTGATAAGATATAAATGCATTACCTCCATGCACGCTATTGAAGTCATCATCTGAATCAGATTCTATAATGCTAACAGAGTCAAACCATGCTTCCTCTTGGCATATTCCTGCAAAACATAAGTGCTCAGCATGTTTGTGGAAGGTAGCTATCTCAACCCAAGGAAATCTGCCATAAGGACCATCATAAAATCTTCAACAAGGAAAAAAGGCACGAGATTATAAATAACCAAAGGACAAGGCAGAAAGCATGATAGATTACTCACGACAACTATATTTCTCTCTTATAACATAAATCTCGTAACACTTTGCATCCCAGCAATGAGAAAGGGAGAGAAAATATACCATTTCCATCGATTTGACTATGGCTGTGGTATTGTAGCTGAGTAAGATGAATTGTCATGTTTGAAACCTCAGATCTCCGGCAGGTGGTTGAAGCACCCTTCTCAAAGTCCAGGTGAACAAACTCATCAAGAGAAAAGTCTCCCACATGCCCTCCAGCATTGCTAAGCCTTTTCAAAGACATATCAGTAACTGAAGTGGACATGTTTCCCTGGCAATTCCCGGGTTTCTGCCTGTTTCTTCTACGAGTTATGGTCTTCCTGCTTGGTATTGAGACACAGCCCCCCATAGTAACTATTTTTTTTACTAATCCACCTAACATTGAATTGTATTTGCAAATGATGCCAACTCACTTAAAAACACTGGCACTGTGTCTATTATCTGTCGGAGGAGAATGAACCTGCCAGCCATGCCAGCAATAAAATTTACATCAAGGAAAGGAAATGCAGAACAATTAACCAAAACCAATACAGTTAAATGACTGAATTCAGAACCCTTTTTTTTTCCACATACAGTTAGATGGGATTTCAAGCAGCAAATGATTATACATGAACCAAATTCAATTGCTCTTAAACTACCTGCATCTGAATAGACATACATATGGAAGAAAACTGACAGGTAAAATGATACTAGGCTTGGAAAAATCAACTTTAGTGGGGTATATCTTCCAAGTTATCATATCAAACACTGCCCAGGATTATTTTTTTTCCTCTCTCTCTTTCTCAAACTGAGCACTTACCTATAACGTGTCTCCATCCTGGACCAATAGCCGTATGATACACTTCCTATGGAACTTTACATCGAGGAGATTTATGTACACCAACTATGAAGAAACCCTGAGGGCAATAAGAAATGTATACAGATCGATCAATAAGTGCTTGAAGGGGGGAAAAAGTGACAAGCTTTTTGTACATCAGTCTGCAATTTCTGGGTTGAATAGCATCAACATGTAGGCCCAACTTCAATGATGAATAACATTACTAATAAAAAAAATAAGAGGGTTTAACCAGGGAAAAAAAATAAGAAAAAATTACAATCCATTTCATAGAAGAATTTGGCTGCCAAAGAATTCTTGTTTCAACAGTAAAATCAAACGTATGGAGTCAAACTGGAGAAGATGACATTGGTTTTGATTCATTACATAAGTACATATAACACTAAAAAAGTGGGTCATCATGGGCTGTAATGTTTGATCAATGGCAACAATAAACAAGCACTATGAGGGTGTCATGTAAAATCAAAACCAGATATAGTAAAATATAATGAGCAACCTTCAACAGGGAAGGCATATGATCAAATACAAAACATGCATGAAGAATTGAAGAAAACAGATTTGAAACAAAAAAGCAGGAGTAGAAAGCTAAATATTGTAGAAAGTAGAAAAGGGTCATTCTCATTCATGAAAATATTGATGAACAAACAGAGAAAGAAAGAAAGAGAGAGAGAGAAGGACCTGAGGGACAGGGAGAGGATGACAGGACTGAAGAGAGGGGGAAAGTTGCAGCATGAATGAGGAACCTCGTTCCATAAAGGAACTCGGATTCCTCTGCGGTTGCTCTGTTTTTGCCTATGAATTGAAAGACAATAAACAAGGAAGAAAGAGCTTTAAAAATGAACAGGGACAAAAAAGATTTCACAACTCCACCAACTCAACACAGCGCCCGTTGTATTCGGATCCTACGTGGTTGTCACTCTTTGTTATCTCCTTTTCAATCTCTCCCTTCCCCTGTTTTTGGATTCTAACAAAATACACTGTTTTTTCTTCTTCTATGAATTTTTTTGTTAATCTGTTGCCTTTTTTTGTTTGTTATTTTTTCCTTTTCGCGGGAAAATAATATTACCATGAGGTACATGTCCACGTGTTGTCCTTCCAGAGCTCATCAATTGTGTTCTAAAACACGTGGGAATTGGAGGCCACGTTCGTTGAATAGGACAATATTTTAATGCAACTGGGCCGCTTCGTTTATCCCAATAAAATATTTCTTTTATTATTTATTATTAAATAAATAAATAACTTTTTATTAAATAACTTTTTCTTTAAATTTCAACCGCGTCATTTTAAAACTTACTAATATGCAGTGATGTACCACTTAAGCTATATTTTATTTTTTATGAATATTAACAAAATTATTATATTTTTCTCTGTTTACTTTATTTTCTTGAGAGATTAGATATTCAATTTTGAATCTATATTTATTACAAGAAACTTTCATATAATTATTCCAAATCCTTATGCATCTTTATTGATTTTGTTGCCATTAAGGAAGTTATATTGCTTAAATTTTGTGAAATTCTCACTTTTATATAGAGGCAGACTTAAGCACTCAACTTGAGGAATTATTTAAATTTATATAAAAAAATTAGGACTTGAATTTAATATTTAAGTGTGAAAGCTGTATTTGAATAAATTTTTATGCTTAATTTATAGTTTATAAAATAAATTCAAGTTAAATACATTATAAAAATATATATTTTTAATTAAAAACATTTTTAACTTGATCTCTTTTTTCCTTTCTTTCGCATCATATATTCATATTTCTAGAGATAACCCTTATTATTCACAATAAATATATATACAAATATATAGTATATATATTTGAAGTGCAGACCAATCAATCAATTAAATTATTTATTTTTATATTATTTTAATAATGAATAGTTGAATTTTAAATTTTATAAAAAAAATGAATTGATATATATGTTAATACTCTAATGTTAATAATTCTTTAATAAATATTGAATGAGGTTAGTAGGTTCCCCAATACAAATTCACTTTTTTGTTGATACCCACCCAGTTGTCCAACTCAAGGGCTCATTGACTGACTTCATCAAATGATCTAAAAGTGCATTTCCAGCCTATAAATAACTCTTCTAAGATAAGAGCACACTTTTTTTATTTTATTTATTATATTTTTATTTTTAACTCTAACAAAATCTAACTTAAATGTCAAAATACAAATTTAATCCCTTATTTTTCACATATAATTTATTTATCCGATATGACAACAATCAAATAAAACATTTATCCCAACACAAACATGGACACTTTTTATATAATTTAATGAATTATATATAAGTTATAACAATATTTTGATATTGAATATTTTAATTTTAATAATGAATTGAATTCAACAACAGAAGGTCGCAATCATGGCAGAGTGGCAATAGTTTGAGAGTTTCAGTTGGTTGCTGTTGCATGTACCAGATGAGTGACAACGACTTGTGCCAATGTGACACTCTTTCACCTTCTCATACCTACCGAATTTTATTTTTTTAATTTTAATTAAAAAACGTATATATTTTTATAATAAAAATAATCTCTTATTAATTTGTACATTAATTAAAATTAAATATTTAATAAATTCTTTCAAATGAATTAAATTAATAAAAGAGTGCAAGATTATTCAAGAAATGATTAATCTCAAATGACACGTATAATCACTTAAAAATATCTTTAACTACAGTACAATAAAATTATTAAATATAAATAAATAAATAAAATTATTATAAATAAGTATGTATATTCATAATTAATTTGATAATGGAATGTAAACAAATTTCTAAGCTCTTTTCTTTACAATATAAGAGCTGAGCCATTTGTAGTTAGAATAT
Source organism: Ceratonia siliqua (assembly GCA_034509205.1). NCBI lineage: Eukaryota > Viridiplantae > Streptophyta > Magnoliopsida > Fabales > Fabaceae > Ceratonia > Ceratonia siliqua. The sequence continues at coordinate 837,379 of JASKGM010000011.1, read as the reverse complement.
AGATAAAATTCTATACATTTTTATTATTAATTTTTTAATTAATGAATGATATATGTATTAATAAATATTAATAGATATAACTAAAATGATTAAATAAGAATTTATTACACGTACTTTATTGATTAAAATGTTCAATAAATTGTCATTTATTAATTAAAATATATGATAACAAACAGTTAAAAATGAAATATTACCTAAATTTTATCTCAAGAATTACTCTTTTGTAAGCTATGCTATTCTTCTTCTCCTTTTTCGATATTATAATTACAAAAAGACATACTTAGAACTTGGACAGTGCTGTTTCACCCATGACATATAAGTATGAAGTTAACTCAAAATTATTGACATAAAATCAAAATAAATGCTTACATTTATTTCATACTAATATTTAATAATATTATTATTAATTAAAATATAATTTATAACAGTTTTTATTCTATTATTATCAAGAAATGTTCTCAATGTTTTTACGATCGTTTTTTATAAAATAGTTTTATAATATTACATCATATTCTTGAACGAGAATTAGTTTCCACTTATATGTATTTATAATTGGAGTATTTTAAGATAGAATTAATTAATAATGAAATATGTATATAAAGTTAATTAGGCCATAACTTGATATTAGGTCAATTGTTGTCTCCATCTTACCTACCAATCGAAGAAACAAATTGTAACTTTTTATATGATTGAGTAATGTTATTTATATAATTATTTATTAAATTTATTTATTTAGGTGTGTTTAAATAATATTTATTATTTGAGAAATTTGTTTAGAACATTTTATATCGAACTAAAATAAATTGTACAAATGACTCGAAGAACAGTGCCACAACTAATTAAATATAAGGGAAAAATCTAAAAAACATTTCTTTAACTTATTAAACAGAATCAAAGAACTTGCTATTAATTCTTATATTTTTGTATCCATAAAGTGAGTGAAGGATTATCTGAAAGGTACTCTTTAATAGAACTAAAACTAAAATAATTTATTTGAATGTTATGCACAATAACTTCTTTTCTTTAATATTAAATTTATTATAAATAAATATATTATAGATAACATTTATTAAAATTATTTATGTATTCATTTATAATTAAATTAATTTTTATAATTCAAATATATTTAAAATTTTCTTTTATGCAAAATATTTTATTGCTTTTGGTCACTTTCATAAAGCTCATGGTAGAAAGTCTGCTTCTTTCTCTTTCTTATATTCGTTGTTTTGTCATTGTCATGGGACTATATATAAAGTTTAAAATAAGAATATGATAAATTATTATTTTTTATTTAATGATTAATGAGGAAAGGAAGAGAAACGAATAATATATTGATGAAGTTAATTTTAATATCTTTTTATAAAATTATGAATTAAATTCTTTTAAAAATAAAAACATATGTTCCCTCTTTACTTAAAATTCAACATATATTTAACTATCTAGAAGCTTTTGCTAAAGATAGTATATAACTATATATATGTTATTGCTTTGATCTTACTTTGATGGATGTGTTTGATACATTATATTGACATCCCCTTCAAATTTCATAGAACCATTATTTTTATAAATAGAACAATGCTTGAGGTATTGTATTTTTTTATGATGCCAAAATATAATAATTTTTCATTATAAGAGAATAAAATATTTCATAAAACTGATATTTTAAAGTACAGTGTGTTTAGATTAAAATCAAAGAAATTAATTCAAAATTTTATTATTGTATAATTGCATTGTCCAGTTTGTTGAACCTCTGCAAGTTTTTTAAGATTTTCAAGACAAGATGGAAGAGCTAGTGGGTCTTCCTAATTTTTTAATATTATGAAGGTCAGCAAAGAATCATCTAAAAATTTCTTTTAAATGATATTTTTTTTGTTTTAAATTATTTATTATTTTAAAAGTTTTAGGTCATTTTAAATTATCTGTCATTTTACATTACCAATGAAGTATTAAGAGGTTATTTAATAATCTTCTTAATTTAAAACCAAAGAAATAGTTTAATTAAGTTATGAAAAAATTATTGTTTGATGCTTGTCCATTAAATTCTCATTTGTGTCTCCTAAATATCAAATCTTAAAATGATGCCATGTATTATTCATACTTTTTTTTTGTCCTTTATAAACACGATTATTCTGATTATAATATAATAATTACATTTTATAATTAAATAATTATATTTTATAATAAAATAATTGTTTTGAACTAAATAATTATTTTTTCAAATAAAAAAAGTATAAATAATATGTAATACTATTTGAAAATTACACCAAACTAATTTTCTAGAGTTATTGGTTTAGGAATGAAAAAATATTGAAGATATTGAATTATTCCAATTACCAACCTATAGCTAGAGCTAGCTAATCATTGTGTTTAGGTAACGCACTCATAAGAATATTGTCCATAAGAATATATATATAACCTCTTTCTCTTTTGTTAATTTACACGACTATCCTCTTCAACAACCAACCTCTTCCAATTAATTTAATTGGACCACTTAACCACTTTAGGTATCACGCCCACTTTCATATTTAAATTGGAACAACCTATTCTTCCCTTCCTTTTTATTTGGAGTTTAAGATAATAATTATTTTAAAAATTTTAATTTTATTTTAAAATATTTATTATTTTATATTATTAATAAAATATTAATTATTATTTTTTAAAATTTTATCTTTATTTATAATTATTTTCAATCAAGTAAGAAGAATTTAAATTAATTTTAATAAAAATAATTTAATTCAATATAATTTTTTTGTTACAGTTAAAATTATTAAATAATTTTTTTAATTTTTATGTCAATATCTTAGATATTAAATAAAAAAAATATATTATTAAAAAAGTGATTAAATAATTTCAATTATAATAAAAAAATTATATTAAATTAAATTATTTTTATTAAAATTAATTAAAATTTTTATTATTTTATTAAACATATTAATAAATAAGAATAAAGTTAGAATATAATAATTAATTCCTGCAACTCTTACAAAACCCACGGCTCATAAACGGTCAAATTTGAATGGCAGCACCACCCAGAAAGGTGGACCAGTTCTTCAAACTCTGCTTCACTCTTCACCTCTGTTAACATTATTAATTGTAAAATAAATTAATTAAGAATAAACCTTGGAACCAGCAAATCCCTAGATTTGAGCTTCTGTCGGAAGAAACTGCTTAACCCTGCGGAAGGTGTGGGGGCCCATTCGATTCTTTTGAGAGGCCCGTAGGTATAGTGGGCCATATGATTAGCTAAGTCTGAAAAACCACGTACGTCACCGTTTTCAATTCACGACTCATTCAAGAATAAATAAATAAATTATTTGACGAAGTCAATATATTTTTAAAAAATAACTTTTTGTTTAACAAAAGTAACTATAATATTATACTAGACTTGTATTTTAAGTCATGAGTAAATTAAATAATTTATTTGACTTAATTTAAATGAATAATACATCATGTCATCCATATTACTTTATGTAACTTTTACATAAACATAATTTGTCATGAGGTAAATATTGTATATGATTGCAAAAGTAGCATCTAACATGCTTGAGAGCTTATCATTTCCATTAATTACAAATATTGTATTTAAAAAAAAGTAAGAATTAGACATGTTGATCAAATTTTTATAAATTATTAATTATGTCAATTTTTTTTATAATTTTCAAATTTTATATCAAATATATAGTAATTAATGATTTAGTTTTTTAAATATAGCAAGTTTTTCAATTTGGTCTTTTAAATTAAAATTTTTTAATTTAATTCCTTACCAATTAATTTTATTTTAATTTAATTCTTCAATTAATCTAATTAACTATCACCAAACAGATTCGCTAACATGGTTGTGCCAACTAGGCATTGCCACATAAGCAAGGTCACGTATGAATTTCTGGTAGCCCACATCAATAAATTTTGTTTGATAATGTTTAATTGGATTGAATAATGAACTAAATTGAAGTAAAATTAATCCACGAGGGACTAAATTAAAATATTTTAAATTTTAAGGACCAAATTAAAAATTTTATCATATTTAAACGATCAAATTATTTTAAATCTTATAATAAATTAGAGATCTCATCTCGTTGAATAGTAAGAAAACAAACTGAAATACTCCATTTCAGGCCAGGCCTTTGAAAATCGGGTCAAGTTGGGCTAGGGTTAGGGCCCGTTTTCCTTTTGCTCTTTTGGGCCTTAATGTGGGCCCTAAACTTCCATTACTCACCAATGCATGAGTTGGTGTGTAGCGAACGTCTAAATGTAAAATACATAAATGTGAGTTTTTGGTGTTATCTTATTTTTTATATATATTAAATATTTTAAATTTTAGTATATTAAATACAAATATTTTAAAAATCTCTTCACATATAAAACATTAGAACAAAGATGACAAAGTATTAGACGAACATTTAGTTTCTTATTTTTTACATTCTCCAAATTTGAATTTACTTCTTACACTTAACTTAGATGAAAAACGTGTACGAAAAAACATATTTATTTTTATAAGAAAAATTATTAAATAAACTAAGCTTATAAATTTATATAAAAAAATAAATTATATGAATTATTGGGTGGCAGAGAAAGAAGCAGCGAAGAGGAAGGGGGTGGGACCCCATGATTTGAGGGGTTAGCCATTATTAAAAGCGTCACATGTTTGTCTAAAGTCGTATAATGAGACACACCCACCACAGCATTCCCATCGAGTCAAAGCTTTTATTGTACAATCACCCCTTGAGGCCTTTCCTTTTCATTTATTACCCTTGGACCCACTTTGCCTTCACATTTACGGATCCCACATTAAATAATTACGATTTAATCTAAATTTTTGTTTTTTTTATAATTTATATACATTATGAATCTGATAGGCTTCTTTTTTAATTTAATCTAAGTGTATATACAATATATAATTTTTGTATTTAAAATAAGTTTATGCTAATATAAGTGTGGATAAATAATTGATTAAATGGTTTATGAAATTGTGTTTTAGGCACTCATTTTGTTTATAGATTTTATTTTCACCCTTATAATTAATTTATAGCAATTTTAAATATATATTTTAACAGGTAAAGAATATTGATAACTTTTTTTATTTAAGTTTGATTGGATTTAAATTTTAGTATTATTCATAAACTACAAGTTCATTGAAAAGTATTGTTAAATGTTTTTCCGTCTTGATGGATGGATTTGAGTTTTTTTTTTGATTTAAAATTTTATCAATGTTTAAATTTATAATTATCCGCTTTAAAACAATTTTAATATCACTGAATTAAAGGCTAATGATTGGAGCTTTGCTAAAATTAAATTAGATGAGCCAAACACAATTTAAGTTAATGTCGGTTAATTTAATTTGAATCCTCCAATGCACAGACTAGCCTTTTAAGTTAACTATTCAAGGAGAATGGACCAATTTGGTGATTTGGTTCAATCTTATTATCATTCTAATCAGATTATATCCATCCAGTGGACACTCTTAATCATAGGGCATAGGTTGATGACAAAGAGTAATATTGTTATTTATAATTTTTGTATTTTTATTAAACTGCTATTTAGTTATATGCTCACCTAATTTTACTTGAACAACATTTGAATGAATTAGTTAATGTCAAATATTACAACTTAACTAAATTTTAAATTTAAATTTAGTTAAATTATTTACATATCTAAACTATTTTTTGAAAACATTTAAATATGCCTACTATTTATTATAAAAAAATTTAAAAATTAGTCTATGTGATGTACCTTTAAATTTATCTATTATTAATTATGAAATAGTTTTTTAAAATTATTTAATGTATTTTTATTTCTTTTTATACACAATATTACTATGAGTGAATAAATAAATGTATGCTTTTAATTTTCCAAGTTTTTTTTTATAAAAATTATTTTAGATATATAAATGGCTTAAATAGAGTTAAATTCAAAATTAAATTAAGTTATAATATTTTTTTAACTTTTAATAAATGTTCGCGTATATTTTTATAATAAAAGAAATGACTGTATAATTAAAGTATCTCTTATAAACAAATATATATATATATATATATATATATATATATATATATATATTTTACCTAAAAAAAATGTATAAACTAAATCCCCTCCACACTTTCTCCACAATTCAATTATTTCACCTAACAACAATGGAATCTTTAGAGTAATTATACAATACAATAGTTGAATTTTAGGTGTGGAACATGGTATGACTTCCCAAAACAATAAACTTTTGAGGGAATCTAATAAAGAAAATTTATAGCCACTTGGACTGAAAAAAACTTTTGAAACCCTAATTTAAGGGTTTTTAGGGTTGAATGGCCATGATTGATACTCATAGTTTTGGGGAATTAAACAAAGAAAAGCATCCAAAGTCTCCCAACAACTTCCACTTCTAATTGAGTGATAACATATCAAAATGGTGGCCAGCAAATTCTGTTTTTTCTTTTGTCCAACTCTACTCTTTGCCCCCCCTTTCAAGCAATGCTCTTTACTTTTTGTCTTCAAAATTCCCTCCTCCTCTTTTCTAGGTTTCCGTCTTTTTTAGGATTAATTATTTTTAATTTTTAATAACAAACCTTTTAAATAATAATACTTTATTTAATATCAGCATCTTTTTGGTTGATATTAAGAATTCCAACACTCACTCTTCCTTTTTTTAAGGCCAATATTTGGATCACTTATTTTTGGAGTTTAGATTTTAAAATCAGCATTTAAAAATAATTATTTTGATTAAGGTACCATGACATAAAAGCTCCACGTATTATTAGTCACAAGCTAACTGAATAATAACCTAATTGTATAAACAAAAAATGATTCAAAGAAGTCATTTGATATCTTGTTATTAATGACTTAGATAGAATAAATATTAGATTATATAAATAATAATATTATATAAATTATTTATGTATAAATTATTATATTATCATATAATTATTTTAATAATATATAATATATAATATTAGGCTATAATTATCTTACAGTTTTATTTTAAAATTATAAAATAAGTTTGGTTGTGTTATTTTTGTCATATTTTTTTATTTTTTAATATTAATTAATTATTTTTTATATTATATATTTTTTAAAAATATTTTTTAGTATGAATAATAAAATATCATATAGTGGTGGTATATGTTGGTGGTGGTCGATCCGGATCCCGTGCAGTCGGGATCCGACTGCACGGGATCCGGTCACATTTTTTAAAAAAAATTTGACACGATTTGGTCCCATTTTTTTAAAAAAATTTGATACGTATTTTAAAAAATTTTTTAAAAAATTTTTTGAATAGATCTGGACCGTCCAATTAATATTGGACGGCCCAGATTACCAACCGGAACGTAGGGAACTTTGGTGATTGGCGAACTCAGACGAAGGGCCCTAGACACTGACCTCTATTGGGTCACGGCGGCCTACGATATTGGGTCACGTGAAGGGATCCTATGTCCCAAAGGACTAAAAGGAATCAGTGGGCGTCTGAGAGTCAAACTCCATTTTGTCCTTTTCTATTTGGAGTAGTAGCCAGTTTTTTGGTTACTTAATTTAAACTATTATTTTATAAAACACAGCTTATTAAAATGGCTTAAACAATCTATAAATGGTTGAAATTATACTTGATTTTAAATTTTATTTTATATATTTTTTATTTAATTTCAATTTATTATTTTATAAATTTTAAAATTTAATAGTACATAATTTGTCACAAAATCGTCCTAAATGTTTTGGGTTGAGTTGGGCTTAACTTAAAATAACATATATTATAAAAGTCTAACTCTAATAGTATTCTTAATCTTAAAAATAACTTAAAATAATAAAGTAATTAATATTTAAAATAAAAAACATAACTAACAATAAATAATAAAAAAATTAAAGTGAAATATATTATATTATAATTTATAAATATATAAAAGAAATATATAATAGGGTCAAGTGAAACTGGATTTATTTATAAATATGAAGTTTAGGGCCGTTATATTTTTTGTCCAAACTTAACTCTTAAGTTTAAATAAAATTTAAATCCAAATCAAACATAATTAAGCCAAGTCCAAAACAAAAGAAAAAAAAAATTCCCCGAAAATTAGACAGCATATGATCCCATGCTTCCAAGGCCAATATATTGTTTTGTTTGGCAGTTGGCACTATCCTTCTGTTCTAACTTCTAATTCACCAGTTTGATATTCCTTCTCAGTTTTATATTATGCTTTGTGTTTAGTCATTGAATATTTTAAAACTTTAAATATTGTAAAAAATATATTTAAATATGAATATATATTTTATTTTCTTATAAGTACATTTATTCATTAGTATATATATATATTATATTTAAAGGTTATGGAGTTATCTTAAGCCATGAGTTTTGAAGAAATGCTTTTTTTTAAACACTTTCAAATAACAATCTATCGTGTTTGACTCGATGATAAAATTGTGTTTTAGTTTGATAATTTTATAAATGTTATCAAATAAAATTCAAAAAATATAAATTCACAATTAATTAGAAGTTTAAGCACACTTTTAAGGAATTACTCTAATATTAAAATTAATAATTAATTATTTTCAAGTTTTATAATATATTTCAGAATAATATTTTGATATTTATTTATTTTTTTAAATAATAAATTTATATATAAAAATGACACCAAAATAAATATCGATTCTTCAAAAATGTTTTTTTAAATAGGATTTTTTAGAAAAAATAATAAAATAAACTTGAAATAAGCATAATGGTTAAACTACTGTTATAGGTGATCCAGTATGTAATTTATAATTAGGTGCATAGTACATATTCAAATTTGGATAAGATTTGGGTTATAAATTTTGTGTAAGCTTTTTTTAATTAAATTTGGAAATGTAAAAGTTGACTTAAACATTATTTAATCAATACAAAAAAAATAATGAATTTGTGATTCCGTCATAATAAATTAAAAATTGTGAATTGTTGAAGTCAAATATAAAAAAATTAATGTAAATATTTTTTTTAAATTAAACTGGTAATAGGTGATCCAGTATATCTTATCTTATCACGTGATTGAATAGTGTTCGCTTAAATTTTGAAAACGAAAAATTAGTCAATTTAATTTATTTTAATGTACAAATAAAATCGAGGGGTTAAATAGGAATCTCCTTAGTCAACGTAAGGTGTTGTTTGGAAATCGTGATATGACGAAACCGACGGGGGATAAGAAAAGGGCATATTTGCGGAGCTCGGTGCTGGTGCAGAGTGTTCGTGTTTTCGATAAACGACAGAGACAGATCCAAACAATTTTAAATATTCTTGGGCGCCGTGTTCTACTCCGTCTGACAACAAAACGCCATCTGCGTTCCGACGTCTTTCTATTTATTAGGGTAGAAAGGTGAACTGGATCCGGATGATTTTAGGGTTTAGGGTGAATATAATATAATATATATGTGTTTATAAATAATATATATACATTTTATTAATTAAGTCATAAATCTTATATATTATATTTATTTTTGATAATATAATGATATTATGTTTCAAAATTTAAATATAGAAACATTTTTTCAATTTTAACTTTACTCCATGATTATTTCTTTTTTTAAGTGTGATAACAAATTTAAAATGAAGATAAATTATTTTAATTTTACATAACGCATTATAATTAAAAATACCCATCACAATTCAACTTAAATTAATATTTGTTAGTCTCTATAATTATTTCATGCTTAAAAGTTAAAACTTACTTATTATTCAAAAAAAATATAATTGAAACTTATTTTTTCAAAATATTTAATTAATACACGTATTATTTTGCTGTAAGAAATTTAATCTTTTTAACTCAAAATTTTGAACCTAACATTTTGTTTTTAAGACTATCTAAAACTTTTATCACTAAAATATATATTTTTATTTTTTAGCAAATGACTTTGTGTATTTTAATTTTGAATTAACGTGTTAGAACTTTTAATATGTATAAACAATCCATTCTATTTACCAAGAAATAAAAAATTATAATGATTTCATTTAATTGAAAACTAGAAAAAATTTGATTGAGTAAGCCTACTCTTAATTAAAATGTTTTTCATTTTTATAATTTTATGCAAATATATTTTTAGTTAATATTTATAATATGCCATATTTTTAATAACGATGATTTGTTACAAGCAAATTAATTGTTAAAATTAAAACTATAATGAATTATTTGATAGAGGTTAAAATTAAAGTATTTTATTGAGTTTATAGCAAGTATACTTAATGCAACTCGTACAATACTAAAGAATGCATAATTAAGACAATTAAACGACCTGGTCTTAGCACTAAAAAGAAGAAAAATAAGGAAACAGAGTGGTCAGATGAGAAATTCTTGTACATATATATAAAGCCAACATATATTTAATAGCTAAACTTAATTTTAATGATAATCTTAAATGTAAAGTTCACATATGAGATTTAATCATAAAATTAATTCTAATAATTGTTATAAAATAAGAAATTTCTCTGTACCAAAAAAACGAAGAAGAAATTTCTCAATATATAAGAACTTCTGGTCAAATAGTAGAAAAACATCAGTGGATTGGTCAAAATTTCCCCTGAATTTTGATTATCCACACTACCAAAAAAAATTTCAGACACCGAAGATAGAAAGAGAGATGGAGAGAGGAAGGGGGTTGTTGCCTTGTTGGCAATGACAAAAGCAGAAGATAACAACTGCGTGTTGCGGGGGCCTGTGACACATGATATGCCCATGGAAAAAGGTAACGCTAGGAACGGAGGAGAAAACCCAAAAGTAAAAGGTGGGTCGTAAGGTAATTATAGGGATGAAAAGAAACCCGGAACAACTCTCACTTTTCTTCAGAGTCACAGATCTCTGCCAAATGCCAAAGTAAAACGATTGCAAGAAGCAACAAGGAAAAAACCAAATCCAGCAAGGCTTCTTTACCTTCTTCCATGACCTGGGGTTGTGTTGTCATTGAGTGAATCAGACAAAGCTTCCTCACTGAACACTCCTCTTCACAGTTCACGCGCACCTCCCCATACTCTCTGTTCTATCTCTATCTGCCAGCTCTTCTTTGGTTCCTACCAATATGTCGTTGCAAGCTGCTTTTGGCTGTTGGTCCCAAAGTAAATCGGTGATTTTTCATTCCTTCTCATGAAAATGAGGGGAAATGGTGGAAAATACAGTGCCCAGTAGTTCGGTTTAGTTCTCTCTGCGTTTGTGCGTTTTGTACTTTCTTTACTCCTTAAACCTCTGGGCTCAACCTGAAAAAATATGAGGAAGCATGGATGGCAACTTCCTTACCATCCTCTCCAGGTGGGTTTGCTATTTCTTCGACAATTTGTTTCTTTTGTTTCGTGGGGGGTTTTATCGTTTGAAAATTCTTCATCTTCGTTCAGGTGGTGGCCGTTGCTGTGTTTTTGGCTCTGGGGTTTGCCTTCTATGTGTTCTTCGCTCCTTTTGTTGGAAAGAAGACGTTTCAGTATATTGTGACGGGCCTCTACACACCCCTGGTAACCTAATCTCCATCTTTTTGCGCTTTTCTACACGCATTTTTTTTTCACCTTTAAGTTGGTCGGTGGAAGGAATGAGATCTGTGATTGTTGCATTCTGATTCATGTGTTTGATTCTATGTATATGCGATCTTTATCTCCATCTGGGTTCCTTCACGTAGCTAGAATATTCAAGTCTGCTTTAAAGCTGTATCTATAATTGATTAGGGTCATATCGTTGCTTGTTATCGCTCCTTTAAGTCTCTTTCTATTATTCCCCCTTAATCCATTAATAATAATTTTTTTTAAAATAGCCATTTCGAGATATGCATACTAGAATTGTAGAATTGAATGCATTAATATTTTATTATCGTGATTACTAAATCCTGTAGACTTCCACCTTGCTAAGAACAATATTGGACTTTCTATTTGTTGCAACTTTAGGCCCAGATATGTAATAAATTCTCAAAATTCAAACTGACCTGTTGAAAGCCAATATGGACGGAACTATCCTTATTACATTTTCTCCTGAATATCTTGATAATCCTGGTAACGACCCTCTTTAAACGGATCTTTGTGTATGTAGATTGTAGAGTAAGCCCTTTTTTGGAATGAGAAACTTTAGTGGAATTTCCCTTGAACGTAGTGGCAACCTAAATAAGGGTCAAATTTTGAAATGGGCTCATCATTTTTCGGATATGTACAAAAATTGGTTTCTGACTCCCAATGATTTTTTGCTGCTGGGTTGACTTCCTGATGTCTACACTTGGGTTCCTAGATATGTGAGCTATCAAATGAGACATCCATGGATGGTGGAGAAGGCTCTATCTGTTGGTGGCTACTCTAACTGTGACTAAATCATTAGTATCATCTTGAATAATCGTCAAGAGTTAAGGAACAAGATGGAAATTATAAACGGTGCAGAAACATGATCATACTGAATTATGGATCATTCCAGAAATATAATACCCCAATCTGGGACAATAGCTGTCTTTCTATCACATCAGTAGACTGGATAAATGTAAATTTATCGATATTCCAAGGGCAGTTGATACTTGCAGATGTGTAGCGTAGTGGAGATTGCAGGGATGTTTTCTGCTAATTTCTTGTGAATCTGTGATTTTCTCCCCCAATTCATTAGCTTAGTTGTGTGGTAACTTCAGGTTTTTTGTGAGCTGAGATACTGGAAACCAATCAGCAACTCAATAGAGAATTATAGATGTCTAGGATGTCTTTGGGAAGCATTAGGCTCAGATTGGCAACCCTTTGTTGTCCCTTCTTTGCTTTTGGATCCTTTATACCGAAAAGCTACATTAATTTTGTGGCTTGAGAATAAACAAGTCCTTGGGTCTGTAAGCTGTCAATGACAACCCCTGGCTGAGATAATAGACTGCTAGAACCAATAAGACTTAATTAAGCATTTGGCTTCTATCCTAACTTAGCTTATGATGTACTTCTTCCCGCTGTTTTCACTCTTGTTACTCCTGCTATATATGACTTACCTAAGATCGCTATCTCTCTGCATCAGTATCTCAGAACAGACCAATTTCTTTGTCTGGTTGTAAATGTGCTTGAAACAACATAATTTGAAAAGGACAAGTCTTTATTTAACCAATATTGTGATAAATACATGTTTTCATAATTTGAAGGAACTTGTAACAGATTGGAAGTCACTACCTTTATTTTATACTGCACAAAGGACATTGTCATGTTTTAATAATATTTCACCTTTCGCCAGATTACTTTCGTGTTTGGACTATACATTTGGTGTGCAGCAGCTGATCCAGCAGATCCAGGGGTTTTTAAGTCAAAGAAGTATCTAGAAATTCCAGACAGTAAAAAGCTTGCGGGACTAAATGATTCTAAATGTGGTGGGCAATCAACTTCCTCAATGCATGATGCAATTGCTTCAATAGTTGGAGCAAAATCTGTTGATAAGGAAGCATTGGGCACAGAAGCAAGTTTGAAAGACACTGCTATTTCAAATGAGAAGAGTGCATCATCGTCTCATTCGTCCTGTATAATGTTGGTTTGCTCTCCTTGTGCATTTGTCTGTGGCTGCTCTAGTTCGAGTAAGGAATCCTCTGATCAACAAACAAGTGAAGATGGCATGTTCTATTGCAGTTTGTGCGAAGTTGAGGTGTGTAGAAGCAATTTAACTAAAGAAAGCTGTTCCTCTACAAATTTTTTTGGAATTCACTTTATGAAATATAATGTGCCATTTGTGGGCAGTCAGAAGTCAGATGTGCCATTTGTGGCCTCTGTGATATCATACTTACAATATTACCTGCTCTGTTATCATTCTATGCTTGTACTATGTACCATATAAACAATTTAAAGTTTCATTCTGTCAATTTTGATGACAAAAGGAGTTTACATCATTAAAGAATATTATTGTTTTCAGGTGTTCAAATACAGCAAGCACTGTAGAGTTTGTGATAAATGTGTTGATCGCTTTGATCATCATTGCAGAGTATGAGGATCTGATTTCTCTTTTTTTTTTTTCCTTATCATTTTATATATGTTTTTAAGGCCTGTTGTTTTTTGGACTTTTGCAGTGGCTTAATAACTGCATAGGGAAAAAGAACTACCGACAATTTTTTACCCTCATGGTTGCTGCACTCCTCTTGGTAAGCACGATTGTCCACCCTATTCCTTGCTTATCATTCATATGGTCAAACCTACCATCATCGATATATAACCTCTGCAATCAAGAACCATACCCAACCTTTCAAATATGATTTTCCCATGGCTCCTGTGTTATGAAATCTTCTATTCCTAATAAACTCTTCCATCCTCTCAGAAGCCACTTGAGTCCCCCATCGTAGTGCAACTTATGACATGGTTTATGAAAGTATACAATGAATGTGTCTATGGGGCAATATTTTTTGCTTTCCCTAATTTCCTAATCACTTGATAGTCTCCCTATCTAGTGTCAAATTCTTGTGTGTTTTTCTCATAAGATAGTTGACCCATCCTATACATGTCTAAGTAATTGTTGCAAGAAACACTCCAAAACCTGAAGACCACCTCAGAGTAAGCTTTTATTTTTCCTAGTCATTTTCATTTTGATTAACTATTGACAGGTATATACATGGTTTGTGCACATTGGGCTTGAGATTGCAGCTTATTCTTCAATGGTCAACTGGAATACTTGTGCTTATCTGCTGTTTTCTTGAGAGGAAGCAATTTTCTGTGGATATCAGCTCCAAGTTGGGAAGCAGTTTCTCTCTAGTTCCTTTTGTTATTGTGGTGGTGAGTATTCTACTCATTTTCTTGATGTATATTATGCGGTAACTGTACTGCTATAATGATTGGTTATGCACCTTGTGCATACTGAATATTTCCAAAGTTCTTTGTGTTTGATCCTTCCATCATTCCCTTGTTCATTTTGTAAGAACTAAATAGAAATCAAATTAGGCAAAAACCATTGCTGCTATTGCCAGCATCAGCTATACTCATGTTTGCGGAATTTTTTTTTTCCTTTCACAGGCTGTCTGCACCATTTTGGCTATGATTGCTTCATTACCTCTTGCTCAGCTTTTCTTCTTTCATATCCTCCTCATTAAAAAGGTAAGCTTCTGTAGTTGCCTGTTTTTTTTTATGATCTGATTGTACATTTCAATTCACTTATGAAGCTTGTTATTGTTCATATATGGGGCAGCTTCTTTCCCATTATTTATTCTCTCTGTTTGGCATGAAAAGAAAGGGAAAATTAAAGATGGGGGCAGGTGGGGATTTTGCGATGTGGGTATAAAATTCGACCCTTTAGCCTCCTGGAGGCAAAATATGGATATACCAATATTCCATTCTGTATTTATCTTGCAAAGTTTGTTACTGTACATCACAATGAAATTTTAGTGAGCTAAATATGGTGGTTTTTGCTGAGTAACTCAGGGAATCAGCACATATGATTATATCATAGCTCTGAGGGAGCAGGAGCAGGAGCAGCAAGGAGTTCGAGGTCAGCAGAGCCCCCAAATGTCTCCTGTCAGTTCACTTACTGGATTAAGCAGTGCAAGCTCCTTTACTACTTTTAACCGTGGTGCGTGGTGCACACCTCCACGCCTTTTCCTTGAAGATCAGGTAATTTATAGTTTTTTATCAATGCCAACTTGCTTTATAGGATTATGTTAAGGACTTAAGGTGCTTTATTACTGTATTTTACATTGGGAACTGTTCTGCATAAACTACTTTGTCATAATTTCCTGCAAAAACGCTGGTGCATTATATGTATTTGGTGCAAGCCTTATTACTGCAAAAATTGTTGCTGAGAAAAACAAATGTTCACCAATAACTAACAGTGATAAAGAGAAATAAAAGTTACTACACAAAAATAATACTTGAAGTGCTCATGATCAAGAACTACTTAGAGGAAAGCAAATTTCCATAGATATTGTATGAAAAAAAGTCTTGAGAATAGTCTTGTGTACCAGCTTCGGAAGTAGCTTAGCTTTCTTGGTGGTTCTTGATGGTATGTATTATGCCTATGTAACCCGTTTTACCCCGCTCTTCAGATATCAAGTTAATTGAGCTTATAATTTGGCTTACTTGTTTTATAATCAAGTGCTATGTCGTGATTTAGTATTTCCTGGATTGTCCAAGTAACACTTTTTCATGAGCATAGCATCCTATGTGAGCAATGAATTGGCTTTTGTCACTTGGAGAAAATATATAAATAAAAATCATGCGTGATTTTATTATGTCTTTTCTTTCCTTCGTTTCTTATTGTGCCCCCCCCCCCTCTCTTCCCCTTGCCTTTTCTTTGATTTACTTAAATGGAACTACTTTTTTTCTCTTTCTTTTGGGGGTGATAGTTTGATGTAGTGCCCCCAGAAACAGGTTCTGTAAGTTCATTTGGAAAGAAGGCAACGAGAGAAGAGCCAGTTAAGAAAAAGAATCCTGGGGCAGTCAAAATTAGTCCATGGACATTGGCACGATTAAATGCAGAAGAGGTTTCCAAGGCTGCCGCAGAGGCAAGAAAGAAGTCCAAAATCCTGCAGCCTGTGATGAGACAGAATGAAGCTTTCAGGCTTGAACCAGATAGTGGCTTTGGTAGCAGTGGTCATCGAATGCTCCCCAGAATTGAGAGTAATAGAAGGCGGGCAAGTAAGCGAGTTCGCCTTCCTGCTGACTTGCCTATGGAGCCCCTGGCAAAAGTTTCTGCCAGTAATTTTGATAAAGGCTTTAGTGGAATGTCTAGTTTAGCCCCTCTCCAGCATGAAGCACGAAGTGCATTTCAAACAAGTCGAGCAATGTCCAGCTCAGCTGGGATTGTTGCTTCTTCTCCCGAAAGCAGTTTAGATTCGCCAGATATCCACCCCTTTCGGGTGTCCTCATCAGGAGCTGAAGAAGCAAGACGGCTAACAGGTCTTCCAGCTGCTAGTGCAGCAGCAGCAGCTTTGAATGGAATTCCACTGTCTCAATCAACTAGTGATGGGTATGAGGCCTCCGGTGGGGAAGATAGTGACCGGGTTCAAACTAGGATTGTTCAGAGATCAACAAATTGGACTAACCTTCTTTTCAATGCTGATCAGGATGAGAGGGCTTTTAATCCAAAACCATCATCTAGTCTGGTTCATAATAGAAAGTTGTGACTGATGTGGGGTTAATTAAACAACTATCCTTTTGATTATATTGATGGGAATTTTCATTCTTTGATTTGTGAACCAGAGCTACTTCAACATCATTTACCAACAGCTTTTGGAAATCAAAGTTGACATCTTCAGAAATTTTGGAGGAAGCCCTGATGGAGCTTGAGAACCAATGTACAAAGTTTTAGGTCGGAGGGACTGATGAGGCCGAGCTTCATAATATACTGCTGCTTGTACCTGCTATTTTTCCTTCCAGTAAAAAATTATCGTTAAGCAATTCCTTGTGGATGGCTTCTGCTAAATGTCCAGGTTTTCACAGTTGACTGTATTAACATTGTTCATTTCATTTCTTTTCTTTGTTCACCCTAATCCTTATACCATTGTTCAAACCATCGCCATCTTTGATTTCTTGAAGATTCTCAAACTCTTAGGTGTTTGAATTGACCAGTCATTAGCGCCAGGCAAAAATTCAAATGCCTTGTCAATTTTAGAAAAAAAGTTGAAGTTTGCCTAATAAGTTTCATCCACTGAGTGGCTTGAACGTCCAGCATGTATGCCCATAATATAGGGATAAAAAGAAAAAGTGAAGTAGAGCCTGTGCTGTTTTGTCCAGGAACTGACATTGAAGGTTAGCTCTAGACTTGTGCAATATCATTTTCATCTTTTTGTTTGATATTCCCCCAGTGATAGATTACTTGAATAGAAAAAAAAATGACGTGGTTTTTTTTTTTAAAAAAAAACCAAACATGTGGTACTGAATTAAAAAAAAAGTATTATATTTTTATTGAAAAATTTTATAAGATTTAAAAAATTCCATAATTTTACTCTTTCTATTAAGCAAATTTACAGTGGGATTATTTATATGACACAAGTAAAAATGATAATCAGATATTTTAAAATTGAGATATGAAAATGTAAATTCTCAAAAAACCAAAACGTTAATTGCCGCGAACAAAAACAACTGAAACTTGGGTACTAAATCTTATAAGCATTAAATCTCATCAAAAGAGGCATTCATCCAAGCAAGAATCCAGATTTTGGAAATCCTTTGCTCAGTTCAAGTCTGATTCAAAGATGTTTCTTACGTACTCATAAAAATACCGACCAAATTTATATGATAGGATTATTTATTAGGATAAATTTTTATAATTTAGTAATAAAACACCTGTATTTTTTTTAAAATAAAATTTGCCTTCCTCATGGAGGTATAAAAAGTGAATGAAAAATAGAGATAAATATTTTTATATTTCTATAAAAAAAAATGAGCGTTATTTTAAAATAAAAAATATATCAAGAGATGTTTTAAAATAGGATTGTGTTTGCCTTTTGGGCTTTACATTTATAAACAATGGTGGCTTGACCCGGTCTTGTTATATATATAATATAATTTTTATTTTATATATAATATTTAATTGTAATCTATTGTCTTTTTAATTTTTTTTATAATTATACTTTATATTTTAGATATTAGTTATTTTGTTATATTAAGTTGTTAATGAATGTTTTAATTAAATTAAACTTTTTAATTTAAACATTAAGTAGATTAAATTTTTTAAAAACATTTTTATAGTAAATAGGACTAGGTCAGATATAAATTTTAAGATTAAAAAAGAACCGAGCGTAGAGCCGACCTTGAACTTTCATAATACATTATTATCAATAATGATAGGTCAAACACAACCCAAACCGATTTACAAAGGAATTACACTAAATTTAAAACTGAAAGAAGAGGATGAACAGGAATTACAAAGGCAACTAGCCTCATCTTATTAATAGAGTAAGTATACAAAAGATAGGAAAAAATACAGTATCACCATTACCGAGTCTAGGGTTATAATTTTTATAAATTAATATTATTTATATGTAAATATAATTATTTTTATTTATATATAAACAAAATAAATATTTTAACATTAATTTATTAAAATTATAATACTAGACTCGGAGTTATGATATTATTGTAATCTTTATTCAAAGACTCATTTAAAAGAAATGTTTTTATATGATTAGTTTAATCTTGAGGAGGAAGTTTCCCATCATCAAAGGGCAGGCTAACATACTTTCTAGCAAACTCCTCGGCAATCTCCGGAGCGAGCTCGCCATGAATGGCCTTACAATACACGTATAGCACAGTATTCGCCGCCAGGTTGTAGAGCGAAAGCATCGTAAGGATAGTGGAAGTCGCCACTGTTTGCACCACAAACGCCCAATTCTTCCACGCATCATCGGAACCCATGGTGGAAACCGAACTGCTCCACACTAGAACCCCAGCGAGAAACCCAAAAAATAACAATGAAGAGAAAGCCACCCCTTTCATTCCCTTGATCAAGTTCGCACTGCGCCTCAGCGGCTCCATGCCCCAGCTCGATTCCACGACCGCAATCACAGACACCAATGTCCAGTTAACTTGCAAATTCACCAACACGAACAAGAAAGCAAGTAGAACAATGGCAGAGGAGGCAATAAAGCAAGGGGAAGAGTAATTAATTTGAATACCCAGGAGATCAATTCCACGAATAAGCAAGAACAAAAGAAGCCCGAAGATGAGCGAGATCAAGCAGACTATGACTTCGGAAACGATGACGGTGGCTAAGAGGGGTAAGAATGAAGTGAAGATCGATTTAACTGCGGATATGAGCTTGACGGGTCGACCATAGAAGCCGTGAAAGACGCTGTAGGTGATCGTGGCAACGGCACAGAGGGAGAAAACGAGAACGAACAAGGAGTAGATGAGGGGGACCAAAAGGACATTGCTGTTAATGGGTTGGTCTTGGAAACTGTGAGGGAGGAGCATCTGGGAGGTGTTGTTGAAAGAATCATTGATGAGGCGCTGGAGGAGGCTGGGGTAGACGATGAGGGAGAAGGAGACGGGGAGGAGGAAGATGACGGAGAGAGCGAGGAAGTGGCGAGAGTGAGGTTTGATGATGCGTCTGGATTCGGAGAGGACTCCCCACAGGTCGACGGGTGGTCCCTGCTGCGGCGTTGACATGGCAAATGATGGTCTCTGTGACCTGTGTGAAGAGAGAAAGAGGGAGAGATGCAATTGCAAAATAGCAAAGTGGCAGAAGGAGAAGTAAGAAAGGGTCGGCCACAGGTAGCGTGTGGAACGAGACAAAGATATAACTTTAAAATGACACCCACACCCTTTTTTTTTTTCTTAATTTTTTAATTTTTTAAAATTAATTAATTATTTTTTATATCATATAAATTTTTTATATTATTTATCCATAATTTTTTATTATTATTTATAAATTAAAAAATTTTTTAAAAATAAAAAATATCTCAATTTTTTTAAAAAAATACATCATATAAAAAATAATTAATTAATTTTAAAAAATAAAAATTATATATAAATAAATAAAAAATATATCGCTGCTGATATGAAATTGTGTAACTTTTTTTAAAATATATAATAAAATACAAATATTTTAAAATGTATAAGATTATTTTTTGTTTTATAATTTTATTTTAAGAAATAATTTAAAATAATTAAGTAATGAATTTTATATGTGTATATTTCTCTCTTAATATTCACAATGTCACGTAATTTTAACATAAAAAATATATAAATATTTTCAAATACAGCATATTTCAAGCCAAATGAATATAATTAACCCATTAAACTAATGAAAAGACAAAGACATTTAAGTATTTAACACTAGTCAATGAATATGCATTTATAAATTTTATGACATGACATAGCTTTGCTAATATGATACTATTATTTTAGGCTAAATTTTCCATAGCTTTAAGATTGGGTCAAGATGAGGGCAGGTGTCATTAAATATAGTTTAAGAGGTATTTTTTTAATATTAAGTGTTAAATTATTTTAATGTTGTAGGTTTAAATTTATGTTTTCTTCTTAATATTGTATTGTTATCTATTAAAAATTTAGAGGAAATTTACACTTTCTCATCTATATTTTTATTTATTATAATTTTTTTTAATTTATTATTAATTATAGTATATTACACAATAAATTATCATAGTTTAATTAAATTACACTATACCATTTAAATAGGTAACTATTTTAGTTAGTTTTAATTACACTTTTGATCTTTGTATTATATAAAAAGTTTTAATTTAATCTCCATATTTTTAATTTAAATAATATTATTATCATAATTTTTTTTAAGTTCTAATTTGATCCCTTCATCTAACATTCGTTAAAACTTTTGAAAATGTGACTGTTAATTATCTTACACATATTGATTATTTTATACGTAAGCCAACAATAACTTTCATATCATATTTTTTACTCACAATCTCATTTCATCTTTTTTTCTTATATAAGCATTTCTAGTCCCTTTATGCTCCTATTCATTTCTTTTTCTTTCTTTTAATTATTTTTATTTTTCTTTAATTATTTTTTGTTTATGGCTTTGTGTCCTATTGGATTTTTGGTTAGATTTGAGAAGTGAAAGTCATATTAGAACAAAAAGTTTTCTAGCTACGAAGTAATCAATAAATGAGAGAAAAATAAAATTATTCTTTTGAGAATTTTTTATTATACACACAATGTACTTAATTAATTGAGATTAATATTAATTAGGCTTGTAAATAATTTTCTTATTTTTATCATTCGATAAATAGTTCTATGTGGTTTTTTTTTTAACAATTCATTGCTTAAACTTTTAACATATAGCAAATAATCCATTCAAATCATTAAAAAATAAAAAAATGAAAAAGATAAATTGAATTCAAATTTTATTCAAAAAGTTTAATGTAAATTTTTTTAATTTAATATTATGAAACTAAAATTTTAATTAGACTCATATATTTGTAACATTTTAATTATAATGAAGTACTATTTGTAATGTATTAAAAGCTGGACTTATTAATTGTCAAAATGCTTCACATATCGTACTTTAGAGTAGGTTTTTAATTTTTTTGATTTATTTTTTTATAATTTTTATTTTAAGAAATAAGTTAAAAAAATTTAAAAAAAATCAAAAGACTTTTCTTTGAATTATTGTTATACAAATTTTAATTTTTTAAAATTATTTTAACTTATTTCTTAAAAAAATTTTAAAAAACAAAGAATTTAAATTTAAAAATAAAAACCTCGAATATCCCTTGTCAAAATTAAAACTATATAAGAATACTTGCTGAAATCAAATTTATTAGAGATTATTTAGAATTTATCTTATTAATTACAATATAATAATATCTAAATTTATTAAATAATTGATATAATTTTTTTAATTATATAAAATTTTAATAATAAATTAATTGTTATCTTCTTATTGGTTCTTAATTTACAACATTGTGCTAATTTTTTCTTAATTGGAATGATTATATTATGCTTTGAGTATAGTATATTATTTTTATGTGAGAGACAATGAGTTTGTAGGAGAGGTTGTCCAATTAATTTGCTAAAATTTTTTTTCTAATTTTCTCGAATTTCTATCTAATGTATTCCTATTGATGAATTCAAGAAGATTCATGATAGATAAGGATATTGGGAAAACTTATAATATCACTAAACCCTTTGAAAATATAAGAACAATTAAGATGGAGTTTACATACCTTGATCCATAACAGAAACAATAGACATTATTATAAATCTTCTTTTCCAATTGAAAAATATAGAAGAAACTTGATATTCTATCTCCTAACCTTTCTTTCTTTTCTAGGTTAACTTTTATTGATGGATAAAACAAAAATGTGAATTTTGAAAATGTAAAATAAGATTGTGAGTAAAAAATGTGATATAAAAATTATTATTGGTTCATGTGTAAAATAATTAGTATATGAAATAGTTAGACTATATAAGATAGTTAATGGTTACATCATAAAAAATTTAATAAAAGCTGGTTAGAAGGATAAAATTGAAACTTTATGTAAAATAAGGGGACCAAGAATATAATTAAGTCTAATTATAACCATTAAATTTAATACATAATTAAATGGTGTGGTGTAATTAAAATAAATTATAATAATTAAGTGCATAATGTATTATAATTAATAAATTATAAAAAATATTATAATAACAAGTAAAAATATAAGGGAGCATGTAAAAATTCTCCAAAAATAAAATAAAAGACACTTGAAGCCAAACCAATAAAAGGCACCATACTAGTAATTTCGAAATGATGCAATGAAATTCTCATAGACTAGCTAGTTCATTTTAAATAGCCATTTAATACTTTAAATATTATATACTTTAAATTTAATATTATAATATAAAGTATAGACAATTCAATTCATATATCTTTAAAGATATTAGATTTTAAAATTATATATCTCATTAGATTTAATTTCTTTTATAATTTCTCAAATAGTTATAGAATGGTAGAATGGTATCACATTAAAAAGTATAAAAATAAAATTTCATAGACATTTTTATAAAATATGGATATGTTTTAAAGTGAGAAGGGGCCTTAGCAATCCAATTGTAAACACGCAGATTAATATTTGATATCAATGAGCTTTTAACTTAAGATATTGAAATCATTTTTAGAATTGAAGTTCAACATTAATCCAAACAAAAAAATAATAAGGCAGAGACGAAAATAACAAAAGGGCAATTGAGAGAGTTGAATTTATTAAATTGACACACAGAAAGTTGCACAACGTAGAGTAATCCCAGGTTTAGGTGAAAGTGTTAACCCTATAAATTGAAATACCAGCTGGTCTTCTAAACCAGGGGCATTCCTCTAATTTCCACTACTCAGTGGCTTGAACTGGAGTACTTTCTGCTGGTTTAGGAAGAAGCCCTTTTTCTCTGCATGATTCAACAGCTCCAGTGAACATATCCTCTAAGCTGTATTTAAATTGGAACCCCAAGTCTTTGATCTTCTTCGAAGAAAAGCATACAATCTCCAAGTCATCCGGAATATCCCTAAACCTACAAGTCAGTGTTTCATTCATATTAATCACTACTGTATCTGTAGTCAAGACATCAGATATTCTCATGTCATCTGGAAAAAAAAAAAAAACATGAACTACACCATTTATTTAATTAATTGATCTCATTTATATTTATTATTTATAAGTTTACATTTATATTATCTATTTTTCTTGTAACATGATGATGTTATGTTCTCAAGAAAATCCTAACCCATAGTAAAGAGAGATAGGCATTGATGATTCTATCTTCCTTATATTTATTATCTATCAATTTAGTTAACTAGTTTTTTCGTTTTAAAATAATAATCGTTTTAAGAGTTTTGATTTGTTTCAAATTATTTGTCATTTTATATTATTAATGAATAATTAATTATTATTTTTTTAACTTTACTTTTATTTATTATTATTTTCAATATAGTAACAAGAATTTATATTAATTTTAATAAGAATAATTTAGTTTAATACAACTATATTTTATTATAATTAAAATTATTTAATAATTTTCTTAATTTTTATGTCATTATCTTAAATATCAAATAAAACAAATAAAACAAATATTATATAATGATTTTATTGATGTAGATTAACAAAATTATTACCTGACTATTAAATGTTAATGTGTTAATTAATGTTATATTTTATTTCAAAGAAAAGTTAGACCAACGACCATCTCTTTTTTAAAACTAGTCAGTTTTTTTTTTTTAAATCAGGCAGTTTTTTTTTAAAAAGTTAGTTTTCTTTTTCTTTCTTTAGTATAACATTTAATATTCATATGAGAATTTTGTCAACTTATTTCAACAAAATCGTTAAATGACGATTAATTAGAATAACAGAAAAACTAAATTAAAATAAAATAAAGACATTTCAAATTTAAAAGACCAAATTAAAAATAGTGTTGTAATTAAAAGATGAAATTATTGATTTGGTGGAATTAATTTGACAGTAGTTAGGAAGACTTACTTTGTGGGGACATTGTACTCTGGGTACTTGTCACTAAGCAATTTGGCAATGTGATGAATGTTGGCATCATGGGAGGAGCATATGTATCTCCCTTCTGCCTCAGCCTTCTCGAACAAGAATATGTGAGCAAGACAAAGGTCATCCAGGTGAACAAATTGCCCTTGCTTTATTATTGAATAATGGGCTGAGTTCCCTGCATTTGCAAATTACATTTACACTAGCAGGATCCACTCCAACATTATATTATAATTCCTTTCATTTCTAATTAAACCATCAAATATGAATATACCGGTGATGGGTGAAAGAGCCGTTATCAGGCTAGGGGGCATGGATTGCATAAGAAACGGTCCAACCACAAGAGGTGGAATCACTGAGATGAAGTCAATGTTGTGTTGTTTTGCAAATTTCCATGCTTCTTGCTCCGCCAGTGTCTTTGACACGAAATACATCTACAAATTAACCAAACCGGAAGATTATCTCATGGTTAGCTTTGGACTTCTGCTTATGTTGGTAGTTTATTTAGTTGCTTAAATGTTTAACAAAGCCATTTAAGATGTTGAAGTAGCTTGATCGTAGCCGGCCATAATCAAGAGGAAAGGAAGAAAAGAATCAGTCTTGAAAAGGAGCATATCCAAATTTCAATATACATCATAAGTTGGGCCAATCCAACAAATCCAGGCCAATTCGAGTATATAGCTACTAATCACTGATCTATCACAATATGAATATGTTATTTGAATTGGAGACAGAGAGAAGAGCAGCAATTAAGGACTAACCCAACCAGTCATCTTTACTCTCCGGCAAAACTCCACGTCACTCCAGCAGGTCTCGTCGTACACGGGTTTCTGCTTCTCTGTAACGTCCAGAGTTCCGGCGGAGGAGGTGAATACCACTCGCCGGACGGTTTTTGCTTTCAGGCAAGCTTTCAAGATGTCTAATAACCCATTTATCGTTGGTTTTATCACTTCATTCTGCATTAACCCCAATCAAATTTTAATTAAATATACCATCTTACACCTCTGCTCTCTGTGTTTCTTACTGGATGAAAAAGTACGAACCTCAGGGTCCTTGGACTCGAAATCCATAGGGGTGGCCACATGGAAAACACCGGTACACCCATTGATGGCATCGTCAAAGCTTCCCTCTACGGCAAGGTCGGCCTTCCATAGAGTCAGGTGGGTCTTGGCACCTGGCAACTCTTGCAGATGCTTCACCTTCTTCATGTTAGCTGCAAATTAATTAATTAAATAAAAATAAATAATAACGGTAACAAGTGAAAATGAAGAATGGATTGGATTGGAAGGGAAAGGGACCAGGGTCGCGCACGGTGGCTCGAACCCTGTAGCCGCGCTCGAGGAGTCGCATGACTAGCCATGACCCAATAAAGCCTGCAGCCCCTGTTACGCAAACAGTCTCCGATACTGAACCCATAATTTTCTCTTCCTTCTTTCTGGGGTGTTCTTGGTCTTGGAATGGAAAACGATGTGAGGAGTTTGCAGGGAAAAATCAATGTGGTGAAGATTATATAGATGAGGTATATCTGTCCTAGTGGAGTGGAGTAGGCTGAATCTGTCTCCTAAGTCCTAATTATGGTTTGGGTTAGTACAATTTCATCACGTGTTCACCAGACAGTAGTGGCACAAATGGTTAGCTGGCAGCTGTCTAGCTGCTCCTGTCAATTTCCTTCTACTTCTATTTAGTATATTTAGGACACACAAATTCTTAACTAAAACTAGGTTTAGAAAAAATGATTTTAATGACTAAACACACACACGCACCGGTACACACACACACATATATATATATATAAAATAAAATATATTTTATATGAGTCCCACACTATATTAATAATGTTATTTTATTTAAAATTTATATATAATTTATATTTATTAATATTATATAAATAAAAGTATAATATATGTATATAAAAAAAACTTGGTATTCACAGAGTGATAATTATATTGAATATTTTATACTTTATGAGTATTAATTATTTTAACCGTTCTATAAATTTAAGTACCATAAAAATGACATAAATGTAAATAAATCACATTAAAGATATTTACAAAAAAAAAAAAAATCACGTTTTAGACACTTCTCTATCAACAACCAGATTCAACGGGTGATGAGAAGTTTGATACTCATGAAGAAAGTTAGTTGGATACCTATCTTTCAATATTCGATCATTGGGAATTAGTGACATTTTCATCATTTTGTTAGATTTAATAAAGGTGATATTTTAAAAATTAAATTTTTTATTATTAGATATCTTTTGAGATATTCAATTTAAAAATTTAGTAAAATTAAATTGAAATTTTCAATATGCATTTAATAGTAAAAAAAAAACTCCATCTTTTAAAAAACAAAAATTTTCATAATATCATCATTTAATATAAAGAAATCCACTGAAATCTCCATGAGCAAAAATTAATTCCGGAAACATTACAATCGATTAAAAATCTCTTTTATTATATTACTTAAAAGAAAGTTATTTTTTTATAAGCATGTTATCTTATTTTTATTCTATCCTTTTTAACCATTTGTTATTTAGAATTATATATGGATATATAAATATGTAAGAAGTGAATTTTATTAAAAACATTATTTAACATATTTATATATTTATTTATAAATTAATTAATTTACTAATTTTTTTATAAACATAGCACAATTGTATAATATCTCTTTGTACAATAGAATTATGGCTTAAATATTTTTTTGGTTTAAAATTTTAATTTAGTTCTTTATTTTTAATTTAAATAATTTTATCTTTTTATATTTAAAATTTTTTTAATTAATGTTTTCTTTTATATTTTCATTATTAAAAAATAAATGTTATAATATGTGATCTTTAGGATGTGCATGATTCGATTTAATTCGATTATTTAATTTTTTTTGTCAATAATCGAGTCAAACCGAATTGTTATTTAGCGGTTCAGTTTGATTCGAATAATCGGTTTTGATCCTAAATAATAATTATTAATAAATAAGTAAAAAAATTATAAATATTAAATAATATATAATATATATAATTATAATTATTATATACAAATGTTATTATATATATATATAATTATATATAGAATTATATTTAATATATATATATATTTAATTAATTATACATGTACTATTCGATTAGGTTAATTGTAATTTTAAAAAAATCAAATTGTCAATCGAATCGTTTATGATTTGATTAGAATACTATTTAACTAAATTAAATCGCCTAATAATTATTTTAGTTAATTTTTTTCTTAGTTTGGACAAGTTGACGATTTAACTGGCCCAATTGTACACTCCTAGTGATCTTATTATTATATATATAAAGTAATTATTTAATAAAAATAAATAAAAATATGCTAATTTTATTATTATTTTTTCTTTTTTCATATTTTTTAACGTAATTCTACTTCATAGTTTGTTAAATAATCATGCTAGGGTAAACAATAATACATAGAAACATTTTAAAATATAAAATAATTATTATTTAAATTTAAAAAAATATAAAAATAAAATTTTAATAATATTACTAGGAATAAAATTCTAGAAGTATACATATCCACAACTTCTTGAGGCCAGAATTTCACATTCCCATGTTACAATACTAAGAGGAAACACTGAAGAGGCGCGTTTGGAAATTGGAATGGGGTCCCGAATTAGCCAATTGACCAGCACTAATCCCTCTCTTCTGCAACTCCCTCACTCTCCACCATACTTTCCACCCCTGCTATCGCATGTGACTTCGTGTCTTCATTCCACGTCCTCTAATCTCAAATTTAGCCTCTGTTTCCAATGCCAACGCTTTTCATCTCATACCCATTTTCTAGCCTCTAGGTACTCTATCGTATCAATTTTGTGATACTTTGTTTAATTCTTTTGTACATAACCTCCATGGCCGACAAAGCCTTATGTATAGATATCCCAATTCTTGATTTACGGTTGTGGAGCGTAATTTGATCTGTTTGGATCTTGGGTTTGACATTAAACTTCATTTGAATCTTGAGTATCAATGAAATAATCGATTTTTAGCATGGAATGGAAATTTTTAGTCCAGGTTGTTCTCCTAGAATTAGGTCTGATCATTTTAGGAAAGAGGGATCCGAGGAAACCCCTTTGCAAGGTATAGAGTTGGATTTTTCTTCTGATAATGCTCATAATTATCAAAGCCAATTAATGAATGCGTTGGAAATTCTGAGAGAGACTGTCAGGATTCTTCGGTATAATTCTGGGGGGTTCATGGGGATCACGGCTTTGCTAATTTGTCCTGTGTCTTCTGTGCTTTTGTCGAATATATTAGTGGATGAATCCACTGTGAAGATACTGAGTATAAGGCTTATGTTGGTTGCCAAGACTAGTGGTCTCCCTCTGAGACAACTTATCAAACAATCTTGCCAGCGTTTTACCGAGATGGTGGTTTCTTCCGTTATTTGCTTCCCTTTGTTTATTACATTGTCATTATTATCGAAAGCTGCAGTGGTTTACTCTGTAGAATGTACTTATTTAAGGAAAATGTTTGATGCACCGAAGTTTTGTTTGATCATTGCTAAGTCTTGGAAACGGATTGTTTCGACATATACATGGGCGTGTACAGTAATAGTTGGTTGCATCACTTGTTTTTTGTTTTTCTTGTAGCCTTCTGCAGTACAATTGCTGCTTTCGGGTTTTCACCAGATAAGGTTGTGTATGGTGCAATGATGGTAGGGCTAGTTTTCTCTGTCCTCTTTGCCAATGTTATCATTATTTGTAATATTGCAATTGTAATCTCTGTACTGGAGGATGTTTCAGGAGCACAGGCAATGCGGCGGTCTAATATTTTAATCAGGGGCCAAACTCAGGTGGGTCTACTGATATTTCTTGGATCAACAATAGGAATGGCCTTTGTGGAAGGGTTGTTTGAGCACAGGGTAAAGACGTCGAACTATGGTGATGGATCTTCAAGGATGTGGGAAGGGCCACTCTTGGTGATAATGTATTCTCTTGTTGTGCTTTTAGATTTAATGATGAGTGCAGTTTTCTACTTCAGTTGTAGGTCTTCTAGCATGGAGACCTCTGACGGTGAAGGCAACTCAATTTTAGAAACTATGGCCATATCTGCCGAATCAATAGGCACTCAATAACACTGTCAACATGATTTTTATTTTATTAATTGAATTAATAATATGAAGAGGTAAGCTGCAAGAGATTGTTTCTAGAAAATTGTATCATGATAGAGGAACCTTGCACCAGCGATTCTTCAGCATGTTGAATATGAGAGCTACAAAGTGGATAAATTTGAATGGCTTTCAACTCTGAGATGACTCATTTGAGCATATGAAAATTGCTTCTTCTAGTAATTTTACAGATATAGAGAAACATAAAAGCAGGGTAATTAATGGTTTCATTTTCTGCAATGTTAGAGAAAAAGCTGCTATTCTTTTAGATAAAATGGCAGAAACTCATTTGAAAATTGAAGCACAAATTCTGTTGGTCATAGGTGATACAGAGTTACTTCAAATCGTTCAAAAGCTTCTGTCTGATTTGTGCATGGTACAATTGAAACATTTTGTGGTGGATTGATCTCTTATATCGAGAAGATCATTGATGAACCACAATCAGTTTATTAAGGAAAGGCAAAGTAAACTGATATAGTCTGGCGGCTAGGTCTTGGTTTTGAAAGAGGTGTTTAAGGAGAGTATCCTAATTTTGTTCTTTCATCAGGCTCCATTATTACAGGTATCTCTTGATGATGTTGAAGTGTTTCTTCTCCATCTTCAATGTCCATAATGCCGTTTTGAATTTTTTTTTCGAGGTTACTGTTTTAATATATGAAGTTTATCTGTAAATCCTCTGTGTGCACTCTGGATTTCTTAGAATAGTATATTGAGCTCATTTGCATTAAAATATCTCTGTATGTAGATTATTGTCAATGATCTTTATAGTTTATACATATGGGTATTTATCAAACAATATTAACCTTTCGTTTTGTTCTGTGTGTGCATGCGCATGTGCAAACTTGTGTTTTCCCCTTCCTGATGTTAAATGGATTATATTGTCCTGTAGTTTGGTGACCTGCCCCTGCAACTTGGAACAAAGGTGAGAAATTGAGAATGGTGTTTTAACTTAAATGAAGGCCTCCAAATCTTCCTCTGTAGTCCATGGAGTCGATACTGATGCTCATATCAATGATTAAAGAACTTCATATGCTGAACAAAATGAAATGCTGAGTTCTGCCATTTTCAAAGAATAGCAGTCCATGCTTAAAAGCTTTTGCACCTTTTGCCTTTATTACACTGGATGACCTACTACTGGAACTATATTAATATTGGGGGGAACTGCTCTACTACTGGAGACTATTTGACCTCACAAGGATTTACTGATCCATTAGAGAGCAAACATTGATGGCGAGGGAGGACTCTTTGATTAAGGCAGGCTGGTATATTGCATTCCATTTCTGCTTCATTAGATGGCAGAGGAATGCATATGTTTGGTATTCTCATAAAGTTAATATTTTGTCATATTCTTGTTGAATTTGTTAGTATGTCTCAAGTCATTCTTGTTTGTAATCCTGGGTTCCAGAGTAGAGTCTAGACTGGGAACAAGTTTGGATAAACTTGGAGACATTGCCAAGATTATTGTCCGTTAAAAAGAGTGAAAAGCTTGGATTCTTGTAGATTAACTCTTTGCCAAACATTAACCAAGTGTCTGGCTTTAGCATGCTAATGAGTTCTTTAAATAATTAGATATACTGAAAACATGCTGCAGAAGATGTTGGACCATTGTCTCTTTTGGATGAAATATACAGAAGAAATAGGGTGATTGCTCTAAAACTTCGGTCAATTTTTAATTTTCTTCCCTCCATGGTGCACAAAATTTAGTTTATTCTGATTTTGGAAGCATGATGATCTTCAACGGTCTCCTGGATAGTCTAAAAATATGATTAACTACTTTTCATAATATAGTGATTATAATTTATTATAATCATTTTTATTATAATTTATGATTGTTAAAAGGATAATCCAATTGTTTACTAATATTAAAAAAAATTCTTAAGCAAACGAGATATATTATTTTTAAAATATCGAAAACATGTTACAACTATGACACTTTAATGTTTTTTTTACTAACATCAGTATTATATTGAACTAATTATTTTCATGATACGATAATCAATTTTTAATTGTATATCATACTATAATTTTAATTTGGAAGAATAACTTTAAAATGAGAATTATCAGGATATATAGTATGAGAAGCACCAAAGAAAAAGTTGAGTCCAAAATCAAGCTAGTAAATCTTAAATCAAACTTATTTATTATAGAAAAACTTAAATGATTTAATAAGGAAAGAGCAAAATAAAAATGATATAAGATATATATGTATTTTTTTTATTTGAATTAGTTGGGATATTGAACAAAACCAACACGCTTGATTTAATTTTTATCAATTCAGTTTGTTCTAGTTGGATTCAATTTTGACTTTAAGAAAAATAAAACAACAAAATGAATCAAAGTAGATTGTTATTACTTACTAGTGATGGTATATATTCATGTAGGACGAGACGTAAGGCAACTGTACGAAGGTAAACTCAATTGTACGCACACCATTTTATATCCGGCCACTACTAGGCTCCTTTAGTCAATATGGGACTTAGGGTTTACCAAGGGCCTTCCCAGGGGAAGCCTTCTGGGGCGAAGATGCTCTTGCATCATTCACCCTCCCTTGGAGCGGAGTGCCACCACACTGCTAGGCTTTAATACCACTGATGATGTAGGAGAAAGAGTGGTAGGATAGAAAACTTAGCTCAACGGCTAAGTGTAAGCCCTGGAATCTATGTCCCAGGTATGAATTACTGTAACATGAACAATAACCCCAAGAGAAAAGGTTCTTAAAACAGAGAAAACCAAGATAAACTTATGATAATTGTAAACACCAAATTTTGTCCGGGTAAATTTTAAAATTTTTGAAACATAACAAAAAATTAACAAAAATTATGAAAATATGGCAAAATAAGGAAATGTGGGACTATTTGCAAGAAAGCTAAAAATATGAGAAAAATAGAAAATCGAAGAGATTGAAATTTAAAATTACAAAATATAACATATCATTCTACCAAGAAAAAAAATACAAAAACAAAATTCAAATGAAATAATAAAATAAAAAAATATATAAAAGAATAATAAATTATAAAAAAAATATATAGAAAGAAGCCAACAAAATAAAATAAAATAATTATAATTATATAGGTCCCACCATTATTTCTCTTTCATTTTTCTCCATCTCTACTAATACCACATGTCCCTCCTCACATTTTATCTTGTTTTCTCTTTTATCCCACGTAACTAACATCACATTCTTTTTCATTATAATTATTTTTTTTCTACTTTGTTTGTATTTTCTTTCACATCACATCCCCTCACCATAACTTCTTTCTCTCCCTCCTCACGTCTTCCCCTTTCTTTCCCATTGTCTTATATATTTTTTTATTATTTTACTTATCTATCATTCCTTTCTTTTCTTTCTCACTATTAATATCCACCATTTTCTTTATCTTTTACATGTCACCGCCTCATCTCCCTGCTTCTCGGATTGTCATTTTTTTTCACCTATTTCTTCCTTCTCTTTTCTTCTTCATCCAATATCACCAAGTCATCATCTTCACGTCTCCCTCTTCCTCTGGAACCTTCTCATCCAGCTCATTTCTTTAGCCAGCTCATACTCTAACTTGATCATAGGAGTTGCAGGCTGGACGTAAATATCCAAGCAAAGTGAAGGTCAGCTATGCTGCTTCTGTCTAAAAATGAATCTACGTGTGACTTTTTTTTCTCTACCAAACGGTGGGGCAACTTTAATATATTTTCATGCTAGGCGAAGAGTGAAAGGTGATCTGTAGCTTTGATATACATATGTATATCATAGATTGCATCTATGATAGGCATTTAGGGTGTTTAAAGACGGATGGAATAGACTAAGCGAAATATAATTTTGCATAACCTGTAAGTCTCATGATGGGGCTGCATGTTGATGATACTTTCACAGGCATGTAGAATCATAGACGTACTGCTGTTTGCTTCGAACTGATTTTAGGTTATTTACCATTGAGTGTTTATCATCTAAGAATGGGTACGTTTCCGTTAACTACATTTGAATGGATGGTGTGGGTGAATCTATATGCCTTGTATGTTTTAGACTTCTCTTCTTAAAGCTGTGAATTGCCGCATAACATTTGGTATTCCCCTTATCATATTAAGCACAACCCTTTTTCTTAAACAAGAATGCTGTGATACCTTGTATGCTTATGTTGTCAAGATGATGGAGTTATTTGGTTAAGTATCTTTATTTATTTGATATTCAACAATACAATATCCTAACCAAAATTTCTTTTAAGAAAGCTAAAGAGAAAAACCAAGAGAAACATAGAAAACGTGTTGGCACTTAAGTTAAGTATGTATTAGAGAGTGGGCCCACTTAATCTATCTAGGCTTAAAGATGGCTAAAACAAAATCTGCGGTTTAAAAAACTAGAATCTAGGTGTCCTCCGAATTTATTCTTAAAGGTAATTTATAAAAAAATTCTCAATGAGTAAAATATATATAGAAATAAATAGTAAATAAATAAGATGTTAAAATAAATAAGTAAAATAATAAAATATTTCATGTAAAATAATCTATAAAGTTTCACTTTTGATGTTAAAATAAATAAGTAAAATAATAAAATATTTCATGTAAAATACTCTATAAAGTTTAACTTTTCAAACTGTATAGTTTTAGAAATTCAGTTGCGGCTCAAAAAAAATTGTTAATTACATTTTGGCATCCAGACTTCTATAAAAGGTATTTTAACCTTAAAGTCTTAGGAGTTTCATTTTGGCCCCATATTTTTAAATTTCATTTTTATCCCAACATTTTTAAAATTTTTCATTTTGACCTCAAAGTTTTTGGAAATCAAACATTAACCTGGAAATAAGCTATCATCAAGTAGTGATTCCAAGGGTCACTGGCTTCTGTGTTTCTCAATATTATATGGAGAATTGTTCTCCTATAATGGTTAAGCTATATGTGAAAATTTATTTTTTCTATAGATATAATTTTTCATAAACAATATGTGAAAAATTACTTTCTCATATTGTCTAGAGCTTTATATGAAGATTAATGCTTCTATATTGTCTCATTTCATCCCTAGGCTTTGGGTTGAGGTTCATCCTCTCACACTGTCCTAATCCCTTAAAGATTTTGGGTGGAGATTTATTCTCCCACATTATCTTACCAAACTAAAACACTATCTGCCTTAGGGTTAAAATACTAGCCGCCCTAGGTGCATTTTCAAAATACTATCGAACTACGTGGACCTTGATCCTCATTGGGGTACGTAGGCTCTTACTCCATAAGTCAGGTCCAATTTTTTAAACTTTCATTATTTTCTCTTAGCAATAATAAATAACAGGGATAATTAAAATATAATAAAATTAAAGCACAGACAATTAAGGGTAACCGTCCTTAGAGATGGACGCTGTGAGGTACCTAATACCTTCCTCAAACGTAATTCGACTCCCGAACCTTTCCTCTGGTTTCGAAGATCAGTTTTGTGGTTATTTTAGAGGATCCCAATTATCCTCCTAATTAATTAGTGGCGACTCTATTTTTTATAAAATCTCTGTGTTTCGGCCATCCGTCACGTTGTGACAATAATAATTTTGATAATTGATTCCTGATACAGAAAGACCAAGGTCTGATATAGAATACGACCCATATATAATTACTAAGATACCCTCAATAAAACAACATAATTATTTAAAGGAAAAAGATAACTGAAATAATAGGAATAATACAACACCCATTGCTAAACAACACAATAAACAATACTAACACTCCAAACAAATACATAAAACATAAGGACCCATATTAGATGAACAATTCATGGACACTTATCCTACATCAGTTCTTCTCCACTCGAAAAAAACTCGCCCTCGAATTACAATATGGAATCTGATTCATGGCTTGTAGATGCTATCCAGGATAATAAGTGAAATGTCCCTCTTCAAGAATACTCTTGGAAGTCAATTCAAGGTGCAATGGATTTGCTTTGGTGACCTTACAAAGCAAATCATTATCAAATAAGATAGTTAAATTAGCTAGAACATCATTAATTTTGTTCAGCCAATGTCTAGGTTTTGCATAATCACTAATTGTGAAACCAACACATGTCCACATCATCATTAATTTCTTTCATAATTCCCATCATGCTGTTGGTATTACCTTGTACAGTTACTTCACAGTTTTAAGCAATTGCGCTTGTTTTGACAATATACTTGTTCGCAAATGTCAATGCATTTTGTTATAGTAGAATTAATGCAAAGAAACTTATTATACAACCATTCATCATTAAAAATTTCAATGAAAGCATCCTCTGGCTATGTGTAAAAGTAGTCTTCACAATTAACCCACATTTCCAAAAGGTTTGCAAGTCACCTATCACTAGTGTGGAAACAAAACTAAGTATCTTTGCAAGACCGCCTTAACTTGAAAAGTCATTAGAATCACTTATAATAGACTATTTGTCATCATGAAGACGTTCATTTGCTGTTGCAACATTTTCCATTGCTAACCCAAAGGAAGTGATTCTTCCTACCATAACGATTTGTCTGATGCTCATTTGCAACAAGCTTACTTCTAACTTCAGCATACTTCACATTTATAAGATTAATATGCTTATTTAGCACATCTTGAGTTGTAGGACCACCAAGTTTCTCACGACTTATGGCAAATAATTGATCATTATATTAAACATATTCTGCTTTAATTTCCAAAAACTCATATCTATTCCTTAAAAAACTTATTGGAGTTGGTGTGTCCAAGGACATAGGTGCAAGGTTGTTATTCACATCTTTAGAAGACCCTAACTCATTAGCATTATCAAGAGTTACATAGCAAAAAATAAGGTCATCATTGCTGAAAATTCGATCATCATCATCAAAACTCCCTATGTTTGCCCAACCATAGTCAACGAAGTCACCTTGTTCTTTACCTTCATGTTCATTTTGGAAAACTTCAGTAAGACATTTGGAGATACAAGGAATATCAATTCCAATAATAATGAGAGTGGAATTTATCATAAAGAAGCTCACTCTATCAAGCTTCATTACTCTAATTTTCAAAGATTCTGAGATACAAAATAACAAATTAATAAACCGACGTGCACTAACACTTGTATTCTCTCAACATTGAATATATGATTCTACAGATTGTCAATCCCTAGAGGATAAAGCCACATCATCTCTTTTATTTTCTCATAGCTTTTTAAAGCACATAACTAAAACATTTGTAACTCAAGAAAAGAACTGTGGCAACTCCATAGTGCACAATACTCCGAAAAGAGTTCAATGGTGGATAAGACACATTCCCCAGGGCAATTTATTAAATTTAAATAAAGCCTTGACAGCTTCATAGGGACAAAAGTTTAAAAACTTCCTCATAATTTGATTGAGTTAACTGTTGAGAATTTCAATCCCATTTAGTGAAAACAACGCCCTTGCATCCTGAAATTTGAAGGATGTGAAGACATCATAAAATTCCATTAGAGTTGATATAAATATAATCCATCGATTAATGCAATTGGTGCATTGCCATCCGCTTATGCAATTTCCTTGATGAGAAACCATTTCTAATGAAAGTGATGCTCTTATGCTGAGTTCTTGTATTTTTATCTTTCTTCATCATCAAAATCACATACAAATTTAGCATATTAGAACTCAGACAGTTACCATGAGTTGTAGTAAAGAAATGCTTCCCCTGCATGTTTCTATGGTGACCTTTCACAAATGTAAATGTCTTGAAATTAGGGATGAGCAATTGGATTGGTTAAACTGCCAACCCGCCCAAACCGAGGAGAAAAATAACCAAACCAAGCATTGAGTGATTCAGTTTGGTTAAACAGTACCATAATTGAACCATACACAGTTTGGTTAACGGTTTTGAATTTTCAAAACTACGGTTAACCGAACCAAACCATTTATAGTTAATTAATTATATATATATATTTAATTATATATAAAAAATGTAAAATGTAAAATATATAAAATATAGTTATATAATATAATTTATAATATATATATAATAAATATATATTAATTATTACATTTAAATAAAATTATAAAAATCGACCAACCGAATCAAACCAACCTTTAAATAATAGTTCGTTTCGGTTCGGTTTTCACATTAAATTTTCAAAAACTCGAACCAAACCAAATTGTCTAAGTTTGATTGGTTTGGTGGTCGATTTGGTTCATTAACTGAATCAAACTGACCTGTGCATACGCCTACTTGAAATATTGTATAAGTGCTTTTCTCTACAGCACAAAATTTTGAGGAATGAAGTCTTGATATTGCAGCTTTGATTCATTATCTGTAAATTGAATTTTAGATTCACCATGACTAGAATTCCAACTTTTATCTCCAATTGTAAACATAGTTTGTGACATCTTGCAATCAACGATGGCATTCAAGAAAAGCTTAGCTTGGATACGAACAAATGCCATGGACTTTAATACACATCCTTATTAACAACTCCAGGAAATTGAATAGAGTCATCTTCAACTTCATGTTACATAAACATTAAGGCTTTGTAGAAAATTTCATCCTTCTGAATTCCATGAAATAAAATAGAACCACAAAACATTTGAATCTTCAAACCCATTGGGACAAGTCATCAAATAAACATTTACTGAACAATTAAGACTTGACTTTGATACATTATGCTGTCCTCTAACCCCATTATACCAAGAATCAACATAAATACTTGGCAACAACTTACCTACATAAGGTTGTGTGTATGTTTCATTCATTGGTATCACTTCATCTTGACTTTTCTTTTCCTTATTGGACTTAATTTCTTCATCTTCAATTTGTTGGATCTCCCTATTATGTTTTCCTAGAAATTTTGAAACTTATGATCCCCTTCTTTTAATTCATTTAAACCCTTTGTTCCCTTTACAAATTCTACATGAACACCTCCATTATGCGTTGTTATGGTACTATCATCATTGCTACCCTTAACATAGTTTTCATTTTCAACTTTACTTCTAGTAGTACATAAATTATTTTCAAAGACCCCACTATCATCTTTACTAAATACAACATTAAGGACATTACTTTTACTAACCTCACTAAGAACATACTTAGTGCAATGACTGAAAAACTTTGAGCAAGAACTTTATCACTTACAAGTTTAGTATCATTAAGCTCTATGGGTATTTGTACAGTCTGCTCAGCTACTTCAGGAAGTTCATATTACCTTTGCACTTCTGATTCAATCCCACCAAGTTTACCATTCCAATCCTTGATCTCCACTTTCTCTTTGTTTTCATTAATTGCCTCCACTGAGATTGCCTCATTAAAATTTATTGAAATTCTCGAATTCTTTTTCTCCTCAAAGTAATTTTCATAATCAACCAAATTATCGCCTTTGTTCAAATAACTTCGAGATGCCATTCTCTTTTGTTCATCTTGCCAGCTATTTTGGTGCATTAGAAACAATGACCATTCATAATCAGAAGGAAAGAATTTTCCCATTAACAACTTCTTCATTTTCTTCCAAGTCCTAACTGATGTTTTGCCCTGCCTTTTTTTTATCTTTTTTCAACTGGTACCATCAATCTACAGCATTACCCTTGAATTTGAATGCTACTAATGTCATCATTTTATCTTCTGGAACTTCCCTAATCTTAAAGAAATACTTTACTTCTAAAATCCAATCTAGAAAACTCTTAATAGGGATGTAACCTGTGAAAATGGGAATAAAATAGCAGTCTTCGAATCCATCCTTTCTTTCTCTAAGATGAAATTTCTGGTGCATTACAATTTCCTTGGTTATACGAATATTTCTGTTATTTCGTACTGTAACGTTGCACATTGTAACACTAGGTACTACAACATCTTGCACTATATTGTAGCACCATTAAATGATGGACGATTTCTCCCAGACTGGTCATGTCTTTTTGGGCATTCAAACCTTCCAGACCAACATTCCAGTTCTGCATCACTTAGGTTTCTCATATCTTCAATTGTTCTAACATGAACAGTACTAATGTGGCCTTGGGCAATTCCCATGACTCCAACACCAACAATGTTGTTGATTATACTTTTCTCACCATCAGTAGCCATTGCCTAAGCAAATCCCATGCTATGATACTACCTGACGTAGGAGAAGAGTGGTCTGATAAGAAACTTAGCTCAACGGGTAAGTGTAAGCGTTGGAATCTACGTTCTAGGTGTGAATTACTATAGCAGAAACAATAACTCAAAAGGAAAGGCCTTGTTTGGAACGCATTTTAAAAACTGTTTTTTTGTTTTTTTGTTCTGTGAGAACAAAAAAACTTGTTTGGGTAACTGTTTTCATCAGTTGTTTTTAAAAACCGTTTTCCGAAAACAGTGACTAAAAAACCAAAAAACGAAAATTATTTTTTTGTGTTTTGGCTTGTTTTCTTCATCTGTTTTCTAAAAAATACAAAAAAAAAATGACAAAAAATATTTTTACCAAACAAGTTTTTTGTTTTTTTGTTCTATAAAACTCTTTTTTAGATTTGTTTTCAAAAACCATTTTAAAAAACAATAATACAAAAATTGTTCCAAACAGCCCCAAAGATTCTCAAAACAAAGAAAACCAAGATAAACTTATGATAATAATTCTGATAATTAATTCCCAATATAGAAAGACCAGGGTCTGATATATAATACAGCCCACACACAATTACTAAGACATCTTCAATAAAACAATATAATTACTTAAAAGAAAAAGACAATTGAAATAATAGCAATAATACAATTGCTAAACAACACTAACACTCCAAACAAATACATAAAACATAAAGACATAGGATGAACAACTCATGGACACTTGTCCATACATCATATATGATCCCCGTTATGGAACTTTTCAGAGGATAAAATCTTCTATTATCATTATTCCTTTTTGTATGTATCTCCTTTTATTTTAAAATTTATTTTTAATATATAAAAGAGGCATATGTTTTAGACAACAAATTTAAAAAAACAATTCTTACATACTTCTAGAAATACTTAAATACCGTGAATTTTAGAAATTTAGACGATGTATTTCTAAAGGCACAAACTATTAATGGTAGACATGAATTATTTTAAAAAAATAGTGCATTTCAAAAAATTAAATAAAATATTATGGAAAGCATACTTTTTTAAGAAGTTGGGCTTTTTAACATTTGAATATATTTATTTTTTAAAAAATTATGTAAGTTTACATAGACCTCGCCTAAAATTCTAATTTAGTGATTAAAAATTTTAATCTTTTAAGAAATGGAGCTTTTTTATAATAACTAACAAGATTGAGTAAAAAAAATAAGGTAAAAAATAAATAGATAATAAATTAAAAACAAAATTACATATTAGGAATTTTATTTTTCATTTTTAATTCTTAAACGTACCCTCATTACCTATCAAGAAGGAGACTTAAAAGGCATGCACGGTTGGTTTGGTGATTTCGTTTGATTGAATTAAAGTGAGAAATTTTTATAATAACTGAATCAAACTAGACAGTTATTATGCGATTCAGTTCAGTTCAGTCAAGCAATTAATATTAAGATTTGGGTCAAATTTTGTATTCTCTAAGATAAATTCTAACATGTTCCAGATACTTAGAGCATGTTTTTATTTTTTAAAATTTAAAATTTTAGCTTTTAAATTTTTTTTATAATTTTTTTAAGAAATAAATAAAAAAATAAAAAATAAAAAATAAAATTTTCATAACACTTTAATTCAAAAATAATTCAAAAAAAAAATAAAACAACAAAAAATAAAAAAATCCTTTTTCAAAATTTAGAATTCACCATCCGCGATCCTCCATTGGGACCCATGCCGCCTTGATCTGCGACGACGACATACGCATAGATCACAAGTCATTCGAGTTTGCCTTTCACATCTGGGCATCCAACCCTGACCGTATGATCGGATTATTCGCAAGATTCACTGCTGTCCTTTGGGAAGATTCATCGCGATTGTAGCTTCGTCAACAGGTATTGTGTTCCTTTCTTTTATCCGTGTCTTCTTGTCTTCCATTTGATCACCTGCTGTTGAATCTAATTGAGAGTTAGTTCTCGATTTCCTGTTGCTCACTTGCTGTTGATTCTAATTTGGGTCAGCTGCAGGCTTTTGGTTGTAATTTATGTTCTTACTCTCTCCTAACATTGAAGTTTCTACTTATGAATTTTCATATATACGGTTCGGTCGGTTTAACTGGAGATTTTGAAATCTCTAACAGTTAACCGAAACGTGAATCCTGGAGTACATTTTTTTGGACCGAACCGTCCAAAAAGCCGAATGGTTCTGTTAATTTTCCATTGGTTTGGTTTGGTTCGGGTTTGGCTGTTTGTCTGGTAAAACTGCCCACCTGCACACCCTAGTTAGAACTAACATTGTTTCTTCGTTTCAGCTTCTCTCTGACTAATTTCTGGGTCCAATTGTTTTGGGCTCGCCTGCTGCTTGGGTTGCCAGCTAACTCTGCAGGTGCGTAGTCAGTAGTCTTCTCCTTCCTCCCCTTTCTCTCTAATGTTCTATATACAATTTGCTGGTTTGAATCTTCATGTGGGCATCTAATTTTGTGGGGTTGAAACCCATCAAGTTGACCTGGTGATATCATGTTGTGGGTGGTGCTATGTAGCCTATGTTTTCTTTTGGACTTCTTCTTTTTTTTTTTTTTTCTTTTTTTTATCGTTTTCATTTGAAGAACTTGTCGAGTTGAGTCGCACTGAGACTGCCCTCTATATGGATGATAAAATGTCCAAATGAAGCATAAGTAGGGTTTTTTCTGTATACCCATTTATAGACAATGCTTTAACCAATAATTGATTTATACTTTGTTGATTTGATATGCTCATTTGGTTTTCGAATACTGCAGCATTGTGGCTTTTGTTTTTTGTTGGTTGGAAATTGGAACATCTATAGGAGTGTGATAAACTGAATTTGTAAGTTTGCAACATCTATATAGACAGAAAGATCGATATACACAAGTTACCCAGTACTCTATCTCTCTCAGTGATAAATCCTTGAATAGGATTCCAATGGACAAGTTACGACAGGAGAAAGTGCACAAATTTGAAGAATTTATTGATCGACGCTTGAAACCAGATCTTGTTGGTGCTATTACTGAGCGGTATGGTGTTCCTTTTCAATTTTATATATGAATATATGTTGATTTGTGTTTGATTGAATTACAAATTATCTTCTCCTACTGGGCTACCCTTGGGGATAATATTGAAAATATCACCCATCAGTCCAGTATAAAAGATCGATTGGACCTTTCTAATTGATAAAACTTACAATCACTTCATAATTTTTCACTAGTTGCGAGATAATTATATCTTTTTGAGGCACAAATTTGTTAATTTGATTGCTACTTGCAAACATTAAATGCCTATATCTAAATTGTAATTTTTGGAATAGGATTCTTATTCATTGTACTGAAAACAGACCAGAATTACAAGATAAATAGGAGAAGGCAACAATAACTACGGTTGACCTCACTCCTACAAATAAGGAAACAAAATAAAGGAAATACAAATGAGGAAACAAAATAAAGGAAATACATTAAAGACTAGCTATCATTGGAGATTTGATTATGCATCAACCTTGACAAGATAGCTGTAATAGATAAAAAGATATCTTCCTAAAATAGACTCCACAAATCTCCGGATTCAACAGATCCACACTCCCTCTCAAGCTAGACAGTATAGGTTTATCATTCCCAGCTTGGATAGGAGGTTTTCAAACTACTCACAGCTGAGTGCTTTAGGAAGAATGATAGCATTTTGTTGGGATGAAGGAGTATAATCCACTTGAATCACTTTCTGATCAATCTTTTCCTTAATAAAATGTCGATCAATCTCAATATGCTTTGTCCTGTCATGATAAACAGGATTTTTTGCAATGCAAATTGCAGCTTAATTATCACATTTTAGCTTAATAGGACCATTGGAACAAATGTTTAGTTCTGCAAGAAGTCTTGTTATTCATATACCTTCACATATTCCGAGAGCAAGTGCTTTAAATTTTGCTTCAGCACTACTTCTTGCCACAATTGATTGCTTTTTGCTTCTCCAAGTGACCAGATTTCCCATAGCATAAATACAGTAGCCCGAGGTGGATCTTCTGTCAGTTAAGGGTCCTGCCCAATCAGCATAAGTATACACTTCTATGTCTTGGTTCACCCTTTTTTTTAAAAATAAACCTTTCCTAGGAGCTTTCTTAAGGTATCTAAGGATCCTTTAAACAACTTCAAGATGTTCACTAGTTGGGTTATTCATGAATTGGCTCACCACACTAACAGCAAAGCTGAAGTCTGGTCTAGTATGAGATAAGTAAATGAGCTTACCCACTAATATTTGATATCTTCCTTTATCAATTGGTGTGGCCCCTTCTCTTATATAAAGTTTCTTGGAGGTATCTATAGGAGTGTCAACAGGTTTACAACCAAGCATACTTGTTTCTTTTAGAAGATATAGTGTGTACTTCCTTTGAGAAATAGATATGTCTGTCATTGATCGCCCCAAAATCCTTGATCTCAAATTCTTTGACTAGGACACCTTTCAAATAATCCAACTCCTCTGTACCATTTCCAGTCATAATAATATCATCCACGTAAATAATAAGAATTGCAATTTTACCTCTAGATGATCTCTTAGTGAACAAAGTATGGTCTGATTGGCTTTGAGTATAACCATGTTTCTTGACAGTTATGG
This sequence comes from Ceratonia siliqua, assembly GCA_034509205.1. NCBI lineage: Eukaryota > Viridiplantae > Streptophyta > Magnoliopsida > Fabales > Fabaceae > Ceratonia > Ceratonia siliqua. Next base: position 792,813 of record JASKGM010000011.1, on the reverse strand, counting down.
TGAACTGCTTAAACCAAGCCTTAGGAGATTGTTTAAGACCATACAATGACCTTTTTAATCTGCACATAGCCCCACAATTGCTCAAATTATCAAGGCTAGGAGGAGTTTCCATATAAACCTCATCTTCTAGATCACCATTTAGGAAAATATTTTTTATGTCTAGTTGATGAATTGGCCAATCTAAGTTGGTAGTTAAGGAAATAAGTACTTGGACAGTGTTTAGCTTAGCCACTAGAGCAAAGATCTCTTGGTAATCAATTCCATAGGTCTGAGTAAAGCCTTTTGCTACAAGTCTCACCTTATACCTTTCAATACTCCCATTTGCCTTATATTTGATATTAAATATCCATTTACAGCTTACAGCTTGCTTACTATTACGAAGATTAGTGATTTCTCAGGTGCCATTCTTTTCAAGAGCTTGAATTTCATCTTGAACTGCCTTCCTCCACTGAAGATGTTTCATTACTTCTTGTATGCAATGAGGACTTGTGACATCAGTTAAGCTTGAAGTAAAGGCCTGATAAGAAGATGATAGTCTCTCATCTGTCATAAAATTAGCAATTGGATCCAGAGTACAAGTTCTGGTACCTTTCCTTTGAGCAATAGGTAAATCAAGATTATCTTCAAAGGAAGAGCTATAATGAGAGCTATTATTACCTTGGGTTATAAAATGGGCTGACTCTTGGTAATGATCTTCCTCCCTTGTTGTCTTGTGATTTCTTGAGTAGACATTCCCTTTAAATATCCATGTTTTCTGCTCATGAGGTATGTTTGAGTTGGGATTAGATTCATTGAAGGTCTTGGGAACAATGGTCTTGGGAGCAATAGTCATGGTCTCGAGTAATGGGTATAATAAGTTGGGAATTGTTGTTGTTTGGTTTGGTATGACTAACGGAGGAGGTGGTGTGCCAAGATTGGTATTCTAATTGAATTAGTATGTCTCTCTCCCCCTGAATAGCAGTCTTGGGGTAAAATGGTTGATTTTTAAAGGTGATATCTATGGTATTGTAGAACTTGCGAGTGGTTGGTGAGTAGCATTTGTTCCTTTTTTGGTGAGGTGAGTAGCCAAGAAAGATACACTTGATGATAGTTGGATCTAGTTTGCTCCTTTGATGAGGTGGGATGTGAACAAATGAGGCACATCCAAAAAATTTCAGAGTAAAGGATGAGAAGATTTTAGTGTGGAAAAAATTGAGTAAGGCTGTGATAAGGGTTTGGAAATGAAAAACTCTTGAAGGTACTATGTTTGTTAAATAAGTTGCTGTAAGGACAGCAACCCCCCAAAATTGTTTAGGAACATTGTGAGAAAGCATAAGAGAACGAGCTACTTCAAGAAGATGGTGGTTTTTTCTCTCAACTAGTCCATTTTGCTTTTGGGGGGGGGGTGTTGATGCAAGATGTTTGATGGGCAATCCTATTTTTTAACAAATAGTTTCCAAGGATAGTGTGGAAATATTCCTTCCTATTATCAATTCTAAGAATTTGAATGTTTGTCTTGAATTGGGTTTGAATCATGGAGTGAAAATTTTGAAATATAAGTCCAGCTTTTTATTTTTCTTTCATAAGAAATATCCAAGTGATTCTAGAGTGATCATCAATAAAAGATATGAACCACCGAGCCCTTGAAATGTTATTCACCTGAGAGGGTCCCCAAATATAACTATGGATCATTGAAAAAGGATAAGCGGGTTTGTAGGGTTAAGCTGGATAGTGACCGCGAGTGTGCTTTGAGATTTGACAAATATCACTTTGGAAAGAATTTGCATTTTTATTGAATAAGTTGGGGAACAATTTCTCAAGGTACATAAAATTAAGATGTCTAAACCAAAAATGCCAAAGCATAGCATTACTGTCCTTATTTGTCTTAACAATTTGGCTAACAGCACATTGACTATTTGGAGATTGATCTTCTCCCTTGAGGAGATAGAGCCCTTCACTTTCCTTAACGTTGCCAATCGTCTTCCCCGAAGCTAAATCCTGAAAAACACCGTGTGTTGGAAAGAATTTAGTATTACAATCTATGTCCCTAGTAAGCTTGCTAATTGATAGCAGATTATATGTTAAAGTAGGGACAAATAACACTAAGTTGAGAGTTATATCCTTTGATATGTTAATTGACCCAATACCAGCCACCTTGGATAGAGTACCATTTGCTATCCTAACTTTATGATGCTCTGAACATAGACTTATTTGAATGAACAAAGAGGCATTTCCAGTCATATGATCTGAGCCTCGTAAGTGAGTAATCTGGGGCTATTGAACCTCAGATTTGGCCTTTAAAGTACTCAGAAAGTTACCTCTTTGGGCCACAGAGCTGTACTGACAATAAAAGAAGTGGAGGAAGACGTTGGCAGGAGTTGGCCTAGCATTTTTTGCAGCATTTCAATTTGTTACTTACTAAATGGAGCTAGTTCAGTGGTTGGTTTTTCCTCTGAAGTTGTTACAGCAAGTCCTCGAGTCTCCTTGTCCCACACATAGTTGGGCTTCCAATCTGCTGGTTTTCCATGAAGTTTCCAGCATGTGTCTTTGGTATGTCAAGGCTTTCTACAATGGTCACACCAGGCATTCCTTTCTTGCCTTGGCTATCACTGTTTTGTATAACCCAAGATGCCAATGTTGAGCTTTCATTGTTGTTGGAATTACTCGATTCACCCAACATAAGTTTCTTCCTACTTTCCTCCCTCTTAATTTCTACAAATGTTTCTCTGATATAGGGAAGATGTCTCATTCCAAATATGCATCCACGAATTGCATCAAGGTTTTTATTTAAGCCGAGTAAAAACTTAGCAACTCGATCACTTTCAACAATCTTCCTATACTTAGTTGCATCTGTAGTACAATCCCACTGCACTTCTTCAAGCACATCCAATTGTTGCCACAATCGAATCAAAGAATTATAGTATTGTGTGACTGAGGATTCTCCTTGACGTAGATCATGTAGACTACTTTTGATTTCCAACACTTTAGCTGTGTTATCCTTATTAGAGTAAACTTCTTTGACTGCATCCTAGAGATCTTTGGCAGAATCATAAAACATGAAGTTTTGCCTAATCTCATTTTCCATGGTGTTAATAAGTCATGACATTACCATGTTTTCAATCTTCCATTTTTGAAAGGACTGATCTTCCCTCTCAGGTAGAGCTGTCAAAACGGGCTGGGCCCGCTGGGTTGGCCCGCCCAGCCCGTTGAAAATGGCGGGGCGGGTTGGGTTGGGTTGGCGGGCCAACTCGCCAACCCGTCAAAATTATTCTTTTTATAAAGCATTTTGGTGGGTTGGGTCTCAAACGGGGCGGGTTGAGATTTTTCAGCCCGCCCTACCCCGTCTAAGGGGCGGGTTGGATCTCAACCCGGCCCGCCCCGTTTGACAGTTCTACTCTCAGGTTTCTTGATGGCTCCAAAGAGGTAATCATCTTTCCACTTCCGAGAAATAAGCATGGACACAGACTTGACCCATTGAATATAGTTCTGGTAATTGAGTCTGTGCCTTGTGATGGGAACAGTGAGATTATCTGCGACACTATGACTACTATGAGATGACGGCGGCTCAAAACTAGTGTCTGAGATGGTACTCTAAGTAATGGCCATTTCGTACTTGACCATGGGCAAGTCACGGGTGTCGAGATATGGGTTTCAGAGAAGGCTCTTATACCATGTAATTTTTGGAATAGGATTCTTATTCATTGTACTGAAAACATACTAGAATTACAAGATAAATAGGAGAAGGCAACAATAACTACGATTGACCTCACTCCTACAAATAAGGAAACAAAATAAAGGAGATACAAATGAGGAAACAAAATAAAGGAAATACATTAAAGACCAGCTATCATTAGAGATTTGATTATGCATCAATCTTGACAAGATAGCTGTAATAGATAAAAAGATATCTTCCTAAAATAGACTCCACAAATCTCCGGATTCAAGTCCACATATATTTGCTTCTCTTTTGTTTGCATCCCAATTATTGGGTTGATTACATCACACTGATCATGTCCTCAGATTTTATATCTGCACTATACTTTATATATGTATGTGTGTGTGTATATATATAAATATAACATAAGCATATCAGTTCATGATAATTTTAGCTCTTAATTCAAATAATGTGTATAGATATCTTATTGCTTGATTTAACTGCTTTTAGCCTAAGTCCTAATGGTGAAAAATTGGTGTCTGCAAGTACGTATGTTGGTATTTGTTGAAATATTGTGATCCCTTGATTAAGGTTGTAATAATGGTAATTGGAATCCCTTGATTAAGGGATAACTTATTT
>JASKGM010000011.1:774427-788440 GCA_034509205.1 Ceratonia siliqua | reverse complement strand
GGGTGTGATTCCCTTGTAAATCATCAATGAAATACAGAGCTATTCCAATTTCTTCTCTGTTTTCCTTTTTCCACAGTATTACCATAAGCATGCATGCCCGGTAGTTTTCTTCATGTATGCTTCAATCGGTAAAGTTAATTAGTCCATTCAGCAACATAAGGTAAGAAGTTGCTTAAAACTTGTAATTATAATCATTGAGGTTTTTAAAGGTAGCAATGCTGTATTTGGTTATGAGAGTTTGGGTTATGTCAGTTATTTCTTGTAGAAGCCATTATCTTATATGTTGTTTCCTGAATATTGTAATTTCCGAACTTGATCTGTAATTTCATAACTTCCTGCACAGTGAAAGCAACTATATATGTCTATTCCATAGAGTTTAACGGTCTTTTTTTTTTTTTAATTTTTTCTCTTTTTCAGGGACAAGGTCTTTGAACAACAAAAAATTTTGTATCCTTTTTTTTTCCACAGGCAGGATAGATTTGAGAATCTTGTCTGAAATCATGTGAAATTTGGTATGTTACTTATAATCAAGCATTGCAATCAGTAAAGACCCATAATTATGTTTACATTCACTTGACTTATCTAATCAGCTCTGATTTGCGAAGGAACATTGAGAACCTACAGAAAAATAGTGTGACCAGTCTTAGAACGTTGGTCAATCTTGGGTCTGAGGTGTACCTGCAGGCAGAAGTGTAAGGCATCAAACTTTCAACTTTTTCTTTACCTGGGAATTGGGATGGTGACTTGGTGTATTACATATAATTTCTCTCTTTTTAAATTATACCTTTTCTTCATCCTAGCTTACAGCAACTCATGTAAGGCAGCTCTGTTTTGTCACTCTATTCAATTACCTAGCACCTGTATTTCCTTTTTCTATATCTACATTATTGACATCACCATTCTAGTTTTGTTCTAGATAAACAAGGTAATATGCCATCTGCATTTTAGATATCCTGATTCATGCGTGAACACATGTATTTTGGACTATGATTTGCACTATATGGCTCAACTTTCAAATATGAGTTATGATTTCGAAAATATATTTCAATTCCTATTGTGCTCTGCTTTCGTTCTAGTGGAATACCAATTTTTTCCTCTCATAGATTTTATCTTTTTGTTTTTTATCTTATAGGCCTGATACGCAACGCATATTCGTGGATATAGGACTGGGATTCCATGTGGAGTTTTCTTGGTCTGAAGCTTTGAATTACATAACACAAAGGGAAGAAAAAATAGCAAGGTATTTATTGAAGTTTGTGCATTTGAAAGCATACTTGTCCTATAATGGCTCTCCATGCTTTATTCTAGGTTGGATATGTTAAATCCGATACAACAATATGGCTTATTTCTATGGAGTGGTCTAAAAAGCAAAATGGAACTGATTTTAGTCCTTGTGATCCAGATTCTCATGTTTCTTGTGTCAAACATATTCTATGTTGATAATCATCATGATTTTAGTTCATCCATCTACGTGCAAAAAAAAAAGGCCAGTTTCTTTGGTTACTCTAGTTATACTTTGTCATGAATTACCTTGGGTGGGAGGAAATAAGTGATTAAATTCTGAACCTCCAGTGGGATTTCTGTTCTTGTTTGTTGCATTTGCAGTAGCTGTTGGCATATGTTTTGCTTTTTCTTTTTCCTTTTCCGTTGAAAATAATGTTGCAAGTTCCAACTTAAGGCATGGCTTACAATCTGCAGGCAAATAGAGGAGTATACACGGTTAATTGCATCAATTAAAGCCCAGATCAAACTGGTACGTATAGATGATGGTTTCCTATATTCTTTTTCAACTCACTTCACCATCTTCATCTGCACCTACCCCATCATTTTAACCGGGACATACTATTCTCACATATAGGAATGCAACTACTTAATGAATTGAATACTACTGTAATATCACAATGAAATGTAGTGTATCTTTGAGATAGGATTCTGGAACTGATCCAGAATTGAATGTTTCCCCAGAGATCTATTACAGGATATAAACAATAATATTATGAGTAAATTAGTCTCCCATTCTTTGAGGGATGCCTTAATTATACGGTTTTCTTTTTATTATGAAAATATACACAGATTTTTCTTAAAAGTTAAAAAAATATAATTTAATTCAATTTTGAATTTAAATATAGTTGAATAATTATATGTCTAAAATATTCTTTGAAAACTTTTAAATTTGCTTATTATTGAGTATAAAAAAATTTATAAATTATTTGTTTGAACTTTTAAATTTGCCTATTACTTACTATAAAAAAGCTTTTGAAAATTATTCAATGTGTTTTTATTTCTTCTTCTACATCAATATTACTAAAAAAGAATAAATAAATGAATAATTTGAGTTTCACAAAATTTTTTTATGTTTTTTCACAAAAGGTATTTTGATTATATAAATTATTTAATTAAGGTTAAATTTAAAATTTAATTAAGTTATATTTTTTAACTTTCAAAGGAGATATGAATATATTTTCATAATAAAAAAAATTATCGTATAATTAAAATATTTCTTAATAAATGAAGAAATAATTTATTCTAATATTATTTCTCATTTTAGAATGATGAGAACATTATTTCATTGGTTTCATTCAGGTTTGTGAAGGGATTCGAGAGATACTTCAACTTCCAGCAGAGAAGTCTTTACCAGAGCGCGTGTTATGATGTTTAGCAAGTATATCGCAAAGTGATTGTTTTCACAATGGAACAGAAATTGGTAGTTGTAAGTGAGAAAGATTGCACCTCATTTCTGCCATCATAGTTGTCTTTCTAAAATTTATTATTAATGCAGTGTTGTACGGTCTTGTGGCTTGAGATGAAAATGTAATTGAGAAATTGGATGCGGAAACATGAACGGACACATTGATAAAGCACCCAAGTTTTTTCACCAATAGTGTTCTGTAGTTGAAGTCAATGATCAATCTAATAAAAGTTTATGTTTTGATCGATTGTGAATAAATTTCAAGGTGGAGACAATGTACATAACATGAGCCCATCCTAGATGCAAGAACAGTAGTGAAACTCCCCACTGTTGTGTGACCTGTTTGGGGAATCCAACAAAGAAAAGTCACCTCACGCATGGTGGGGATTTGACTATACGTTAAAACTGAACTCATGTTACAAGAAGATGACAATTGGTAGACTACTCAGACTTAGGCATCAATCTACTACCATCCCTATCAAACAACAAGGACTGCCACCAATTGGATTGAAATGATGGGACCAATTATCTTCAATTATGCAATGCACAAAACAAAACCAACGTCATCTACCAGTCTTTTTGTACTCAAAAGTCTTTGATGCTCAAGAAAAGTGGGAGAGAAACAGAGGCTGATGGGGGAGGTGGTGGTGGGCCTGGTGGCGTGTTTAAAATGGGGATCCTGCTATGTTTGAAAATTTGATCAACGACGGATAGCAACGGAAAAAAAATAAGAACAGACTAAATTTATCTTATCTATTTACAAGTTTAATACAAAATGACATTTTATTTCATTTATTTAAGATTTTAAAAAAAATAAAAATAACCAATATTATAGATATAAAATTATAATATAATTCTTTTATTTAGAATATATAAAAATTTAATAGATATCACAGTATATGTATTTCAATATCAATTTAAATAAAACATTAATTTGCAATTCCAAATTCATAATAACAAAACAAATAAAAATTATATATTTTGAGAATGACAATTTAACACATGTTAATGTATTATACGTGATTAAGAAAAGGGATGAGAATTTCACATAAAAAAATAAATTTGAGAATGACACAGTCATATTTAAAAAAATGAATAAAGTGAAAGTTACTTGTTTAAAGAAAAAACTTTTAATCTTTAGAATAAAAAAAAAACTGAATTTAAAGAATGAATATATAACATATTAAGTTATATAAATAAAATATATTATATTAATCAATAAATAAAAGTAAATATTTCTCCTCTTTGACTTTATCCATCAATTTTGGAGGAAACAAAAAATAGTATTTTGTGGGGAATGGATGAAAAATGATTTTCTTCCTATTTCATTCTCTTCTTTAATTTTTAAAATTTATAAAGAACAAAAAAAATTCTTTTCTATTATTTTTCATTCCATTCCATTTTTTGATCTTTCCAAACACACTATAAGAAAAGTAGAGCTAAAAGAGACAAAAGGGAAGTCCAGAACTCCCGACTTCACTGGGTTTACTTCAAAAGCACACCTTTTCTTGGCTCTCGTTTTGTTCATTACCCCCTCGTTGCCTCTGTGATTCAGTGACTGAGTTGGTGTTCCATCCCAAGTGGGTCCAAGAAGATTCCTTTACCCTTTTGAATTTTAGCAAACACTTAAACTTATCTTTTTGCACTAATGTCTGCACTCTTGGTATAATGCTCTGAGGTAAATATACGTTAATCTTGCTTGAATAAAATTTTCTCCTTCACAGCCGTCCTCATCATATCCCATCTCAAAGTTTTTATTATTCTGAATTCTGATAGTGATAATTGGAAGGTACATATCTACATGTCTATCGGTTGAGTAATCTTCTTTACGTCACTTGTAGATTCACAATCCTGCCATCTAGGTTCAAGTAATCCCACATAAGCTTTTTACCTGAAAAGTTTAAATAAAGTTATCTTTACAGTTATGCAGAGTGGTAAATACAAGAGTAACCACTTGCAACCACTGGCGCACACACAGAATCCACAAGTCCCTGAAGATTGAAAATTTGATGTGATAGAAGTTAACATCAAAGTGATTCCTCACCACCTTAATAAAATCCAACTTTTAACAAAATATTTAACCAATGTTTTGAGTTTTATGTTGTTTAATTTCGGAAAGGTGATTTCTATCTACACCACCACCGGGTTTATTTTCATTTTTTTAAAATTTATTTTTGTTTGAATCTTTTTTTATTTTTTCTTTTGTTTTATTTTTTTTAAAAAGACTTGTATTCTAATTTTTTTAATTCTTTTAAATTGTTTCTTAAAATAAAAATTATTAAAAAATAAAAAACACCGGATGTAAATCACCTTTGAGAAAATAAGGTCATAGCTAGTAATAATAGGGTATAAAATGAAGGGATCAAAATAACTAGAGTTCACAGTTAAGGTTTGTTAGTAGTTTTTCCATTACTGTATTTCATTTCATGGTCCTTATATTTTTTTCAGTACTAAAGATTACTTAGTATTCCTTAAACTTAATTGCTTTAATGCAAATTCATGTAACTTGTATTACTTTGCATTCATCTGAACTCAAGACTAGAAGAATTGAACAATGAAGCTGATCTTGTAACCCATATCATAAGGTAACAACTTATGTGATCCTTAATCACTTGCTCACAACTATTTTAGTCTAGAGATTGCTGGAATTCACTTCATTTGGGCAATTATCTTGAATTATTTTTATTTGCAATATGTTTAAGAGCAATTGTATGGAATTTCCAGGTAGTAAGTATAAAGTATGCCATTGTAACTGAATTTAAGTTAAAATCTTCAGAAGTAATTCATCTTTGACAATAACTATAAACTCATAATTCTCTTTTATTATGTAGATGTTACAATCAACCTAGAAAAATATACAGTTAGAAATTCATCTTGATGAATATGCAAGTCGACCTTGATGGAGAGCTTGTTTGATTAGATAAGTGCAAAGATTACATGTCTGTTGTCCTCTTATGCTCCACTGCTCTTTATCCTGCACTTACTAGTATACTTTCCGGTGTTTCTCAATCTCAGATATCTCAAGGTATGTCATGTCACTAGGTTATCTTAAAAATCAAATGGCATTTCTGGTACAGTTATCACTAGCAGACTAGCAGTAGAACATGAGTTTCTTGATGTTCTCGCTAAGTTTTGGTAGAGGTGCCGTCTTTGGAGGGGCAGCTCTGGATATTGTAGACGTATTTTTGAATAAAGCTGAGGATTCAGATCGGTCAAGGTAGAGTCTGCCTCTGTATGCAGCTAAATGGGCATAATAAGCAGGAGGAACCAAAGAAATAGGCTTGGTGCACCTAACAAAGGTATAGCACAGGTCGTAAACCAGCTTCTGAAGTTCATCAGACGTAAACTGGTTTTCATCCCACAATACATGGTAATGAGTTGGCCTGCTTGTTCCTTTCACACCCCAGTGGCTACAAAGATAGAAATCAAATTCCTTCGGATGAGTAATCACAGAGTCAACCACAATCCCTGGGGGAATATTCTCATAACAATAATGGTTTTGAGAGGAAGACCGATCAGTTTCACAGGGAAACAACCTTGTGTGATGCCTCTTCTGCACTACTGCAAAAGTAATGTAAGGTTCATAACCAGGAAATCTGGAACATGCCCCTTTAATGGATTGCAGTTCCTCCTGCAGCACTCTATAAAACTGGGTTTCACTAACCCCATCTCTAAAGAATATTATTCTCCTAGGGAGTTTCTTTACTTCCTGATAAAAATCATCTAGTAGCTCCTTCACCATTGCACCAAGATCCTGGATGATTTCTTGTCGATGTGTTTGAGACCTTATTCTTGAAATATATTTGTTTGCTGTTGGCCAATTCATGCTACCAACAACAGCAGCAACAGATGGACTAAGATCATCAAGCGGGTGAGGATGTGTTACATCAGCACCCATAAATATAACTGGCTCACTATACTGAAAGAGTCGTGGTATTTGAGAGGGCAGTGAATTGTACAGGGCAACTGTGCATCCACCAACTTTGGCATTGATTTTGAGGGCCAAATTAGCCAAAAATTGTGAAGTTAATTTGCTGAGATTTGGGTACAAGCAGCATTGGCTCATAACCCCAATACTTGTCTCAGCAATTCGTTTCAAGTCTGCATACCCTTTGTGTTTTCTCTCCATAATACAAATAAGCAGATCGAGATTGTTTGAGGCAGTTCTCTGGACTTTCTTGAGCTTAGATTCCAGAAGGGTGACATTATTAAGCAACTGGGCTGATTCAAAATGGGGGCTAGTAATTGTGTTCTTATTAAGAAAAATGCCCAATTCTTCACACCTTTGAGATAGCTGGTTTATAAATTTTGGGATATTGGACTTTTGCTCAGGTGTACCACCAAAACCTATTAGTGCCCACCTTTCAATTTTAGTTCCTTCAAAGACATGACCATCCAGAAGGTTCCACTGGCGGTCATGACGTGAAGGAATAAGGTTGGTCACATGACCTCCGTCTCCAAGCTTAAGCTTGGGAGGGTGAAGAATTCTCCCAGTCAAACATGTCATTTCTCTTGACACTTGGAGTTTGAATTCCCTTTCCTGGTTGCCACTGTTAAAATGATTTCTTCAAGACATTAGAAACTAATATAAAAAAGACAAAGGATTCACAAAAGTGCATTAAAATCATACTCAATATTCCATATGCAAGAAAAATGAAACTGCTTTAGAATTCTGGAGTTACCTGGTTGGTCCAACAGGCCCTCTCATGACTCCTTCGATGATGGCTTTTCGTTCTCTTGGTCTTTGGCAGCCCATCTTGATTATTCTTGCCGTCTGATCATCAGACAGCTTCCCAAGGAATTTCTGGCCTTCACAGATTACACAAAGCTCCATAGGGAGATAACATGGTTTACTCCTACTGATTTGCAAGCATGGCAATTTTCTGAATTGTATGTCATAGTTATAGTGATTTTTAAAGTAGCTCAAAAGCCTCAGATTCTTTCCATCCCTGTCACCAAACCAAAGATTTTCAGTAGCCTCCTCAGTTAAGCCATAGACACGGTATCTCTGTACAGTTTCCCTATGGCAAACAAAGACCCTGATATTCTTCAATGCCTTCTCCACTTCCTTCATCTCTTCACCAGTTAAACTTGTTGTCTTCCTTTGAGAAAGATCTCGAAGAAACTCAAGACGCTTCTGCAAGTATGGAATCACTCCTATGCTCTCATGGAAAGCAGTTACAGAGAAATCGATATTAAGGGCAAGTCCTTGTTGGGTTGGTCTAAGACTCTGAAAGAACCCTCTCAATCCAACAGCTCCTCCCCCAATCTCCTTGGATCTTCCTATTGAACTTGAATAGAATGACCTCCCTACAGGTATACATTTCTCATTTGGACTCTCCCTAAGAACTACATCCAAGGCATGGAGATAATCCTGTGGAAGTGGAATCCAATCATCTTCCTCTTTGCCCAAGTAGTTTGTCAACTCCTTCCCATTAATCTTAGACACTAGTTTGATATTTATTCTGAACAGTTTAACCTGTTCATTCTTCTCTTTCAAGTCACACATTTCTCCGTAAGGTAATGACGACTTGCTTTTTGGGATTGGGAGGCTTATATAGAACTCAAGCTTATCATTTTGGAATTCAACTGGGCTGTAAAGATTCTTTTGCCCATCATATGCTGGCAAAGCACCAGAAAGCACAGCAGAATTGGTATCAACCAATTTCTGTTTGATTACTCTGGCAACTTGCTTCGAGGGATTAGGAGTAATCTCAACATTGTAATGATATATCCTTTGTGATGAATCAAATTGCACTAGAAAGTGGTTGGCAAGGAGAGAAATCACAGAACCCTCTTTTCCACCAGAGTCTGGCCTCCTTGCAGCAATTAGAGCCTGTGATTTCCTTGCATATATGAGTTTCTTACCATCATCTCCCTTAAGGGATGCCTTGGCTTGCTGTAGAAGCCCCTTCGGAGCTGAATTAGTATGTGAAACAAAATATTCCATAAGAATGGTTAAAATCAACCCTCCACTCCAAAGGGGAACACAAGGCTAAGCAAATTATAAATGAAAATTTCTAAACTACATAGTTAAAAAATTTATGACACTACCAGCCAAAAAGATATATAATGGAAGTAAGAACATAACCACTGAGATACAAGAATTAGCAAAATCCACCTCTTTAGTCACTATTGTATTCTCTTCCTTGCATCTAAAGTATAAATATAAATTAGTACCTGAGTAATGAAATTGGAAAAGAACTTTAAAAACAAAAATGCTTTATTTTATTGTTGTATTTATCAACCAGTAAGCTTAAAGAATAAAGTATATTTCTTCATTAGAATACAAATAACAAATTTATAGTTTCTCTTAAGAAAAACAAACGTGCAAGAAAAGGGACAGAAAAAAAGAAAGGAACAATTGGAATGAAGAAGGTTAATGTTACCATGAGCAATTGTGTCTTCTGAGACCTTGTTATCAGAGGAGGCAGCAAAGGAAGAATCACTGAGCTTGCATGGAGATTTCTGCAAATGGGTTTTTGATTCGATGCTCTGGTTTTGAGGGAACGGTGGCGTCAAAGCTAGTTGCAGAGGTATAAGAGAAGGTAGAGGAAGAAGAGCCGGGTAGTACCTCTGATACTTGTTCTGGTTACAGAACCTGAACTGACTCGAGTATTGTAGCAGCTGATCACGCTGATAGTGATGCTCATGAGAGTTGGCTCCGCCCTTAGAGCTCCTTCTTTTGGTTATCAACTTCTTGTTAGCATTGGACTCGTCTGCCTCTTCCATGATTTGATTGAGAGCAAAATGAAAGCAAAGTCCTGCTTTCAGTATAAGATTGAATACTTAACAACAGAAACTACAGTTATAGCTCAGAGAGAAACCAAGAAGGTGGGGGGACTTTGGTTTTAGCTGCTGGCGGGTTACTTTTACTGCTCTGAAAAAGGGATTTTGAGAATGGTATTATATATCGTAAGCAGGGTAAAATGCCCTTCCCCAAAGAGGGTATCTTAATGGAGTTTGCAATCTGTCTGTTTAGTATATCTTGGGGCGTTAATAAGGCTAAAATGCCCTTCACTATAGAGGGTATGTGTTTATGGACCTTGCAAGTTGTATGTTAGGGCATTAATAAGGGTAAATGCCCTTCACTAAGAGGTATGTCTTTATGAACTTTGCAATCAATCAGTAAAAGAGTATATATTAGGGCATTAATAAGGGTAAAATGCCCTTCCCTAAGAGGGTATGTCCTTTATGGACTTGCATTCATTCTGTCAAAGAGTATATCTTAGGGCAATGACACCTTCTTACAGAGTCCTTGACTACTCGTCAAACACAAAAGACTAGCCCAGCCGTTTCCTTTTTGGATGGAATGGGAAGTCAAATGAAGAAGTAAAGACCTTTTTTTTTTATTTTAATGAAACTTATATTTATGCTGATAAGGATTGGACTTTCATCGTCCACTGAGACTGAGTCATTCTGATTTCACATTTTCTCTTTCTTTAGCAGCGTCATTATTTTCTCTGGTATCTAAAACATCATCACCTCCTATGTCAATCACTATTCTTGTCTATTTTGAGCAGGCTTCAATTAATATCATAATATCATTCATTCAGTTTTCTGTAGTCATTAGCTTAATTTTGAGTTTTAGTTTATATAAAAATTTATTGAATATTAAGTTTAAGTTATTCAAAAACCAATAAAGATTGAATTTAAAATTTGATCCATGATCAAATATATTTGTCATATGAAGCAATGCTTCACAAACTATGTTTCTTTACCCCTTCCTCAAACAAAAGAAAATGAAAAATATACGGGAAACTTTTTATTTTGCTCATCTAAAAATAAAGTCAGTATTAATTAATCTTTTTAAAAAGTTTTTTTTTGTATCAAATCATTTTTTTAAGTTTAATTTGTGTCACATTAATTTATCCATTCATTTACTGTTAAAATATCTAACAGAATTGAGAATGTGTCACGTTAAAAAATTATGTGTCATGTTAAGATAGGGTGTTAAGGAAGGCCACTAATAATTACAAGGCTATTCTCAAGAGTCAAGTCTCAACTCCCCTTGCTTGCGGAAGAAATATCTTTATGAAATTAATTCTATGGACATTCTTAAATTTAGATAAGTTCAATAACATAATTTTACTCAACAAAAAAAAACAAAGAACATAACCTACTTCATGCTCCTCTCTTTCTGGTTTTCATGTACCATTTTCATTTTTTGCCCCATTTTTAGTGTGTATGATTACTCAGAATGAGGATCCTATGTAATAAACTCAACTGCACTGATTGAGGTTGAAGAGATCAAGTCATCCAATGAGAGTTGGACGGTCATGATTATGTTAAAGAAATTTTTTTAAAAAAAATATCTCGTAATGCATATAAAAAAATGAGATTAAATTGTGATTGTCTAATATAGACGATCATAATTAGACTAGAGCCTGTACACTTGTTGTACAGGATCCAAGTCCAATTAGAAGGCCATTCATGCACTTGAAGGTGGGTTTCTTAAGATAAATACCTGTCTAATCTGGTCATGGGACATTATCATTTGTGTGGAGCCTTAAGATATGTATTCATTTAAATTTGGACTAATTTTAAAATATTAGCTTAATGATAAAGACACATGCATTATCACACAATCAAATTCAAATTTTATTTTTTAAAGTCAATTGATAAAAAATATTTTTATAAATTCTTATATATACAAAGAAAAATTGAATCAACAATCTTTTAATTGTTAAATCAAACGCTTATTATTAAGTTAAAAGTTATAACTTTTAGTCAGGACCCAATTTTTTTTACTTAATTATATCAGCTTAAACACCACGTTTTGACTGTGACTTGTTATCCTACTTAAGCCTCTGTTATCAGACAATTATTGACACATCTTGACTAACACTAATTTCCCCATTTGCTTGTGTTTAGGATTTATCCAGCATAATAAATATAAATATATTAATTATAATAAATATATAAATATCTAATATATATTTTTTAAATATTCATTTTCAATATATTTATTATTTATAAATAACGTGTATTTAACAATTTTTCCAAAGGAAAAAAGTTAGTTGGTGAATGCTAATGGAGTTGGAAAGTTGCATAATGATCCTCACTGAAATGAGAGTGAGAGCCATAGACTCTAATCACTAGCCGGCCTACAAGGTTTAATTATATAACAGTTTTGATGGTGCCATCTCTTCACTTTGCTTTGCTTTTTATGAGGATAGCATGCTTTTTATGATTGCACCACATGATACTTTTATGATTAAAGATAGGTTTATATTATACTATCGTCCTATTTAAGGTTGTAGCCAATATTATGACATTTTAATGTCTTGTTTTTTTATCTTGATTTTTGTTTTATTTTTAACATTAATTAATTATTATTTATGTTATATAATTTTTAAAAATATGCTTGTAAACTAAATGACAGCCTATTTATTAACTTCTCTTGTGTTTAAAGTTTGAACTATGGCACCTAAATATTAATATCATTTTATTTTTATTTTTATTTTAATTGTCAATTATTTATTTAAAGATAATTATTGATTATTCTACTTTTTAGTTTTCACACTATTTCTCTCATAAGATATTATATATATGAAGTAAAATTCAATAAATTATAAAAACTGAAAATATGTTTAAGCCTAGTTTTTATTATTTCTCTAATACATACTTTTACTCTAGAATAGTTTTCGTTATTATTATTTTATAAACATCTTTACACATAATTATTTTGAATGTAAAGTGGACACAATATTGACCATGGAGAAATTTAAATTCATGAAATGATGAACTAATTTATCCTAATAACTTACATTGTTTGAGAAGAAAACTCAATACTAATTTTTATTATATGTAACGTTTGTTAATTCTATTGTAGTTAATTTGTTGCTTCAACTAAAAGTTTATTTTTTGGGTTAATTTGAGTGAACCGAAAAGTCTAGGTATTGGCCTAATATGAATATTTTGAATCAAGTTATTGACTTGAGAACTAAAGAGAATAAATATTACAAATTTTAAAAAAAAAATTTGTATCATCAACTTTCACTTTTATAATATTGAGTTAATTTTTTTAAGAGAAGTTTTATTTCATACTAATGCCTTAAATTCCAAAGTCTAAAATATTATAAATAATAGGATAAATTATCATAATATTTTTTTAATAATATAATATTAACACTTACATTTTTTATAAAAAAATTAATTTATTCTTAATATTAATATGATAGGTGAATGAAATTTTTTTATAAAAAAATAAGTATTATTTTTAAAAACATGTAAATGTTATATTATTAATTTTAAAAAAATTAAAATAATTTATCTTGAATAATATTGGTACTAACTCTTTTACGTTTGTACTAAAAAATCCAAGTACTCATATTAGGTGTGCATGGCAGAGGGCTTTAGAAAAGCATCCGAATGAAACAAAGTGAGGTGAATTGTGAAAGTTTGCGTGAATTTGGACACAAAAAAGCTGGTGGACTCTGTTTGGTGGATGATGGTCTGATGACTCTGATGAGATGTTACTGCTCTTCTCTTCCCTCTTCACTCTTCAGTGCAATGAATGGAATATGGATATAAGATATGGGTAATTTGTACAAAGTGAAATCAGTCTTCTTACTCACTTCACTGCCATTGCCCATTACCCACCAAATTTCAAAACTTCAATTTATTGCTGTACTTGTGAGATAACTACACGTCACAAATCCCTCCCTTTTCATGGTTTCTTCATTCTTGTTTCTTGCCTGCCATTTTCCTCTGCCAACCATTGCAAATTCTCAGAAATATCACCACCCACCACCAGATTCTTTTGGCTCAACTGCTGTCTCTGCTCTCACCAATCAGTTTATAAAACAGAGACTAATTAATAGATGTTATAGATAGAGTCCGCTTATTTTCACGTCATTTTTCACCCACATTTCTCGTATTTTTTTTAATTTAATAATTTATTTACTCACGTCAGCATCTAAATATTTTCTTAAAATTTCCCACTCTTCCTTCTTTCCTCTATTATTTTTTTATTTTTTTTGTTTTTATTTTTTTACTTTTGAGCATATGGTCATAAATTTTTTTTTCTCACTCTCTCACTTTAGATGACCAAGAAGTGGGGGAGCTAGTGGAAGCATCCTACTCAACCATTAGCACTGTCAATTTTAAACTCGGCCCGTTTTTGGAGAGTTAGGATTGGGGTAAGACCTTAATTTTTAAAACCTGAATTTAAGCGGGCCTATAAGGAACGTGGTCTACAGGGGCGGAGGGTAGTGT
The DNA here is from genome assembly GCA_034509205.1 of Ceratonia siliqua. Lineage (NCBI taxonomy): Eukaryota > Viridiplantae > Streptophyta > Magnoliopsida > Fabales > Fabaceae > Ceratonia > Ceratonia siliqua. The sequence continues at coordinate 774,531 of JASKGM010000011.1, read as the reverse complement.
ATGGGTGGGGGGCTAAAGCCCCCCCAAAGTTTAAATTTTTTTTCAATACAATGTAATATTTAAGATTTAAATATATAAATATTATAATTTAGCCTCCCCAAATA
>JASKGM010000011.1:698823-761984 GCA_034509205.1 Ceratonia siliqua | reverse complement strand
TATTTTCTTATCTTGTTTCCGTCTTTATTTTTTTCTTTCATCTTCTCTCTTTAACTTTTTTTTATTTTTTCGGTATTATTTCTCCAACCCTCTTTTCTTTCATATTTTTCACAGGTTCTATTTTCATATTCACAGTACTTATGATTATGATGGTTGAATTTCTTTGTAAATTTTCCAGCTCTCTATTTTTATATATTCAATTTATATGTTATATATTTATTTTTTTATCTATTTTCAAATGTGAATGATTTGCTACCAAAGACAAGGATTTCATGATTCTTATTGAGCTTACACAGTTGTCATATTATTTTTATTTATTAATATTTATCACTTTTTTTAGTATTGGTAAAGCCAATAAAAAATAACAAAAAATAATATGATACAACTTGATCATTAAGATATAAAACTTGATCATTAAAAAAAATTTGTCTAATATCCCCCCAAGACATCTTAAGTATCAAAAGCATATTCATTTTAATGTCTCGGAATGCAATAAAAAAGAAAAGGAATCGGTCTTCATTCTCAGGAGATAATTTTTTGTTATTTTCCATTTAATATCCAAGGACTTCGTTTTACTGGGCACTTCGCCTTTAAATATTTAAAATTAGAATTAAGAACGCTCTTCTAAGAGTATCAAGTTCTAGCTACAGCCAACAAGTACGAATAGATCAAACCTTGATATGCACTATTCTACATATACTATTGTACATATGAATTTATTTTTTATAACTAAATAAATTAATAAATTTAATTTTTTAAAAAGATTATTAATTATAATTTAGTTAATAAAAAATTAATATATAATTATCTATATTTCATATATATATATATTTTTTTTTAAATAAAATATAAAAATAAAAAGTGCATATATAATAAATTATAAGGAGACGAATTTTTCAAAATCATATATAATAATACTAGTCTTGACATGTCAATCTATTTTTTTATTTTAATTATATATAAATTAATTAATAATTTTAAATCAAAATTATCAATTATCATTTAGTAAAAATAAATTAATATGTAATTGTTCATATTCTATATTTATTAGATATAATATATATTTTTTAAATTAATAAAAAGAGATAGCAAAGAATTACTAAATAATTATCCACTACTTTTTTCCTTAAATTAAAATTGTATAAAAGGCTTCAAAAAATCCAATTCTCTCATAATTATACATAATAATATAGATAGTAGACCTAAACATGTGGTTAACACACTTTCTTTTCTTATTTAAACGAACCAAGACATTTTTCTTAGACTTATTTTTTACCACTTTGCATGTCAACTTTTTTATTGGCTTATTGGATTAATTTATCTATTTTTAACACCTAAGAATTTCTCCTACGAGGGAAAATATTCATCTTCAAACCCCTTTTTCGAAATTTTTGAATGGAATATTAAAAGGAGACAAACACTGCCTTCAAAAGTAGATAATATTTATAATCCTACACCTATCCGTTACCGTACTAACCAGGATACCCAAACAAGAGGAAGCTCATCAATGTGACCGTTATAGTTAAAATTCAAATATGTACAGGGGAAGATAGGATACTTTTGCCTTTGCAAAATGGTTGAAGTGGTAGCAGAGATGATGGAAGAGACAAAGCCACAGCAAGGAATGGCCGCCGAAGAATATATGCAACAGCTCAGATCTAAAGCAACAGAGCTACTCCTGAGAGAAGAATGGAAGGAATCCATTGACGCCTATTCACAGTTCATCAGTCTCTGCCAAGACCAAATCTTTCAGACTCACAAACATCTATATACTGATCAGCTTCAAAAGCTTCGTAAATCCCTCTGCTTGGCCCTTTCTAACAGAGCCGAAGCAAGGTCGAGATTGCGAGAGTTCTATTGCGCATTGGAAGACTGCGATCAAGCGTTGGAAATTGATGGTACCCATTTCAAGACTTTGATCTGCAAAGGTAAGATTTTGCTCAATCTCAACAGGTACTCCATGGCTCTGGATTGCTTCAAAGCCGCTCTACTTGATCCTCAGGCTAATGGGAACTCTGAAAGTCTCAACGGGTATGTAGAGAAATGCAAAAGGCTGGAGTTTCTTTCAAGGACCGGAGCTCTGGATCTATCAGATTGGGTTACAAATGGGTTACGTGGAAAGTCCCCGGAACTTGCAGAGTACGTTGGTTCGGTGCAGATCAGGAGATCTGATGTCAGTGGGCGTGGCTTGTTTGCAACTAAGAACATTGATGCAGGGACCTTGGTTTTGGTCACCAAAGCAATAGCCATGGAGAGGAGTATATTGGCGGGCAAAGAATTGAGCGAGGATGCTCAATTAGTCCTGTGGAAGAACTTCATTGATAAAGTTGCAGACTTTGCCAGAAAATGCTATAAAACCCGAAGCTTGATTAGTAAATTGTCAAGTGGGAAAGATGAAGATGCACTTGAGGTTCCTGATGTAAGTCTCTTTAAGCCAGAAACAGGGGAGAACAAGCAATCAAGTGAGAAGATTGATATGGGTAAGTTAGTTGCTATATTAGATGTGAATTCTCTAACTGAGGATGCAGTTTCAGCCAATGTATTGGGGAAGAACAATGATTACTATGGTCTTGGGCTATGGTTGCTGCCTGCCTTCATCAACCATTCATGCCTTCCCAATGCAAGGCGACTGCATGTGGGGGACTACTTGATAGTTCATGCTTCTAAAGACATCAAGGCAGGTGAAGAGATTACGTTTGCCTATTTTGACCCTCTTTCTCCATTGCACAAGCGCAAGGAAATGTCATTGACATGGGGAATTCAGTGTAAATGTAAGAGATGCAAGTTTGAGGCAGAAATCTTCTCTAAACAAGAGGTAAGAGAGATTGAGATTGGTCTTGAAAGAGGGATGCATGTGGGTGGTGCAGTTTATAAATTAGAAGAAGAAATGAAGAGATGGAAGGTGAGGGGTAAAGAGAAAGCCTATCTGAGGGCATCATTTTGGCCTGTATATTCCGAGGCATACAGCTCTGATAGATCTATGAAGAGGTGGGGAAGCAGAATTCCAGCAATGGATGCTGTGGTTGATAGCATCATAGATGTAATGGGAGGAGATGAGAGGTTACTTAAGATTCTGACGGAAGAGTTGAAGAAAAATGGTGCTGGACTAATGGAGATGGAGAAAGCGATGAAGCTAGCAAGAGAGGTGTATGGGAAGGTGGTGAAAAAGCAGGCAATGAGGATACTTCTTGAACTTTGCATTGGAACTCATGAGTCATGAATAAAGTCATCATCAATTACCAGTTACAGAGCATCCTCTGTAATTTTCTCATTTTTTTCCTCACTAGATTTCATTTCTTCAATTAGTGAGGTTTAGGTCACGATCAACTCAAGTTGTCATGGGCATCAATGTTCCAATGCATTTCATTTTTATTGAAAGATTTCTTTGTTAAAAGAATTTCATACAAGATTCCATTTGGAAGTAGAGGAAGAAACAGAGGGACGCATTGAGTTGTTGTCCTGCATAGGCCATATAATTTCTGTAGTTTGTGTCCCGGTGCCTATTTATCTTCTAGCATGTATGCTCATTTTGATAGGAATATACACGAAGAGTCCACACAATATTTCTTGGTGAAAACAAAAAATTTAAATGCATTCAAAACTGTTAATTTAGGCTCTTACGATTTAGTTGTGCTTCTCAGAATGATACAGGCTAGAAGCTAGGACCTGGCTACCAAAGCTTCCATTTCGCAAACCAGGGCCAAGCGGCATTTACAGCTATGTAACAATGTCGAGATGTACATGCTAAGTTACCATCTTTACAGTATGACAACACCACTACAAGCTATAATATTGTTACCGAAAGTCAGTTATCTATCTTCTATTTTTCAAACTCCACCCCAAAAGAAAATAGAAACCATTTGAAACTCCCTAACAATTACGATGCACCTAGAAAAATTTGACATCAAACCAGACCTAATCTTTGAAACACTAGAGCTCAAAATGCATTTGGTTGATTTCCCCTTAACAATTTTTACTAGCATTAGCTGGAAGTAAACAGTGTATTTTAAATAAAAATGAGAAATTTACAGTCAGACAACTTGGGCAAATGCTGAGTTAAATTACCGCCATCAAAATGTTAGCAAAGACAATGCCAAATGAAAATGTAGTCCAGCATAATTGAGATCTTTCTAAATATCATAAAAAAAATGCCAAGAAACATTTTAGTCTCAGTAAATTACGGAAACAAACAGGAACAAGCCTCAGTACACATAATGACATCCTGTCCTAACTATAATCACTGGAAGAATCTTCATCCACCCCGAGACAGGAAATTTGTCTGTATCAGATACCACAAAATTAGGGACTAAGGGGCCTCAAATCTCAAATTTCAATCATTCGCACCAGCTTATTGTAAAGTATTCGATCATCCCTCCCAGTGTTGGTCTCTAACAATGCACTTTGTACGAGTTCCTGATTTAAGTAAAACATTAGAATGCAGGTCTCAGGAAAAAAAATTTGGGGACTAATGTGCAACAAAATCAAGTGCGAGCAATAAAATAAAACATTTCAGAGATTCTTTCACCTTGACATCCCTGTGAGAGAGGAACTTCCCAAGATTGTGGATAATTAATCTCATATCTTCAACCTGAAATGCAACAGATAGTTCTCTCACCATTTCTTATGAAAAAATTATGAAACGGTAAAAAGAGACTGTGCTTTACCCTAATGTACCCAACTCGATTCCGATCAAAAAACCTGAAAGCCTATTACAAATAAGAAAATCAAGTATTAATGCACAGAAGACCAAATGTGATTTGCATCATTGAAAAATAGTAACATAATTAAGCAGTGCATAGCATACAGTGTACACAAGAAAATACCTGCAATAATTCTCTGTCCACAGAAGCCTCCTTAACAGCACGGGTTTCTTTCTTACTTTTGTCGACTTTTTCTTCCGTTTCTTCATTGGAGTGTCCATGAGACTTGGATTCTCTTACTTCTTTAGCCTTAGCATCCCCTTTCGAAGATTCATCAGCCTCTTTTTCATTGCCAGCAATATTTTCAGGTTCAACTTTCATGCCGGCTTTCTGCTCTGCATTTTTCTCGCTAGATGAGTCATGCTCAGGACTGCCATTTTCCGTTTCTTCATATTCTTCAGGATCCTCCTCTGGATCTTCCTCCTCATCCGTTCCATCTTCCATCTTCACATCATTATCCTTATCGATAGTGTTATCATTCTCAGCAGCAGTTTTCTCATCATCTGCTTCAGTTTTGTTTGATGTGTCCAAATTGGTGGACTCTGTTTTCACAGAGAGATCATCTCCCTTCAGACGCTTTATGGGCGACTTTTTGACATTTTCCTTCTCATGGCCATCTTCTCGCTGCCTCTTTCGTTGGTTTCTTTTCATCACAAATTTTATGCGCAACTTCTAGAAGGGGGAAAAACAAAATTGGGTTCAGGATGACTCTGAGGAATCAAGTTAGAGTCTGTTAGACACAAACTGAAAGATCAAATCTTAACCAACCTGAAGAAATGTCAAAATTCGACAACCCATTTGATACTGAAGCATTTCAAACAATGATTCAGCAAATAGAGAAAGCTGCAAAAACAATAAACAAGGGATAAATATGTCATGTAAGGACTTCTGCCGAATGTCAACATGAGAATCAGAGAAAAATGGTCCCACATCCAAGTGATAGATAAAACTGTTGCATTATGAAAGCAGATAAAAGCAAGTAAACAGACCTCAAATGTTGATTCTTCAATGTCTTTGTCAGTATAATCCAACAGTGAATCCAGCGAAAGTGACAATGAACGTAGCTGTACCAGAAATGACAAATTTAGACTAGTGCACTTAAGATAGTAAGTGTACAAGCCAGTTTGTGTTCTATAATTGAGAAGAGTTACCATACTTTGGATTCTTTAGACCATTTTGTCTGGAGAATAAATCCAGGGTGTCGCGGAGGTTCATCAGACTTCCTCTTCTCTTTTACTTCTTTACTGGATTTCCTTTTAGATTCATCTTTTCCATCTCTCTCTTTTGTTATTTTCTCATCTTTTAACTTATCACCATCTTTCAATTTCCCCCTACCATTATAAATATCCTTCTCAGAAACTTTCTGCTTATCTATCTCAGCCCCACTTTTTTCACCAGTTCCTTTATCATCCTTTTTGTCATTTATGTCAGACTTCATTTCTGATTTATTTGGATCAACCACATTATCTTGCTTCCCACTGGTAGGTGTTTTTGACTTCACTTTAGGAACCATCTTTCCAGTTTTGTTCACCTCAGTGACTGTGCTATCTGCATCAGCAGTCTGCTTGGCAGTACCTTGTGTGTCAGCTTGTGCTTGAGAAGCCACTGCATTCTGTTCAACAGTTTTAGGGTCTGAAGCCACTGATTTGGATGCCTCACCAGCCACTTTTTTTTTAGGCACCCGCTTGATGATTTTCTTCTTTTTTGTTGTTTTCACACTAGAATCATTAACAGCAGCATTAACTGTTGGATCAGGCTTGTCTTGAGGTTTATCTTCAGAACTACTTATTTCCTTCTTATCTTGCACCTCATCACCATCTGTTTTCCCCAGAGAAACATCCTCTGTAACCGCCACTTTTGCAGAAGCCTTATTCCCACTAGGATCCACAGAAGATTTTTCCTCCAGAGCAGGAACGTTTAATGTCATTTTGTCTGCACCATCCTTCTCATCTGGTTTGTCCATTTGTTTTCTAGCAGTATCATTAGTCTTATTGGCAACTTTCTGCTTCACAACCTTTTTTATAACCTTCTTTTTCACAGCCTTCACACTACCAGTAGTCTGAGCAGTGGCACTTTCCACTTGCTCCTTTTTCTCAACATTCCTGCCTTCCTCAACATTGTCAACCCCATCATTTTGAGCAAGTTTATTGTTAATCACTCCACTCTTTTCTTCAGCTTCTTTCTTAACATTATTGCTGTCTTTCACCTTTTTTTTGACATCTGGTTGTGCAGATGCTGCAGAATCTTTCTTCTTCACCAATTTGTCTAAATTAGAATCATAAAAAGGAAAAAGAAATTAGCACAATTGAGGAAATGGATGGATGAGAGAAGTGATAAAATATTTGCAAGGGATGACATTGTCCACTTACCTTTGGATGCTTCCTTGTTATCTCTTGACTTCTGGAACAATATAAAATAATTATTAAAATAGAGAAGAAACAATATGCCTTTTGACAATCCAATCCAGCAAAACGAAATCATAAAACATAGAACTTCAATCAGTAAAGACAGACCTCCCTTTTTAAAGAAAGTTGCTGCTCTCTCTCAGCCACAGCCTTCTTGTGAGCAAGCCACTGGTCACGCCATGCATCCAGCGAAGGGAGGCAATCAGACAAATCAGGAGCAAATAGTACGGTGATCTCCTTGTGGCTAAACAATCCATCTTTGCCGACTCTATCATAGTGTATCTGAAAAAGTTAAAACCTATTAATGATTAGTGTTTCTAAGTCAAAGAAGTGAAAGAACTTACAAGCAACCAGAACATATGGACCATATTAAACCAAAAGCCGTACAAAGGCTTCTTGCTGTTATTATAGTCATGAATCATGATTTTATCCCACATAATCAATTAGTTTTTTCCACATCAAAATTCAAAGCAGTTATACCACCATATGATGTTACCCAATTAACTGGTTCCCCAAAAGACTGTTGTCCATTATATTTATCTTTCACAAAGCACAGAAAATCTGTCAACTAACTTGTGAATAGCTTACCAGCAAAAATAATCAATTAAATGGCAACAAAAATATATCATACTTTTAGAATGAGGCATACTCATGAGAAATCGATAAGGTTAAAGGAATTAATGATTCTATCTGCAAAGGGCAACTGGCTGAAGTCCAGAATATACCCAGTTCAAAGAAACAAGTATCTAGAGCACAAGCTCGAGGTACTGGGATGTGGGAACCTTTTTGTGGACATCACATCTAGCATTTCAAATACATTTCTTCTTCAATCTTAGAATTTTCATATCTATATGCAGTTTTGGCACTCTTAGACAGCTGTTATTATAGTCATGAATCATGATGTTATCCCACATAATCAATTAGTTTTTTCCACATCAAAATTCAAAGCAGTTATACCACCATATGATGTTACCCAATTAACTGGTTCCCCAAAAGACTGTTGTCCATTATATTTATCTTTCACAAAGCACAGAAAATCTGTCAACTAACTTGTGAATAGCTTACCAGCACAAATAATCGATTAAATGGCAACAAAAATATATCATACTTTTAGAATGAGGCATACTCATGAGAAATCAATAAGGTTAAAGGAATTAATGAATCTATCTGCAAAGGGCAACTGGCTGAAGTCCAGAATATATCCAGTTCAAAGAATGAAGTATTTAGAGCACAGGCTCGAGGTACTGGGATGTGGGAACCTTTTTGTGGACATGACATCTAGCATTTCAAATACATTTCTTCTTCAATCTTAGAATTTTCATATCTATATGCAGTTTTGGCACTCTTAGACATCTGGCTTTCTTTGTGTTAGTTGCAGTAAACAAATGTTAATTTTTCATACTCCCCATGCATAAAAAAAATCAAGGCCTTGTTTGGAATTGTTTTTTAAAACTGTATTTTTGTTTTTTTGTTCTATGAGAACAAAAAAAACTTGTTTGGATAAGTGTTTTCATCAGTTGTTTTTAAAAACTGTTTCTGAAAATAATGACTAGAAAACAAAAAATAGAAAACAATTTTTTTTGTATTTTGGCTTGTTTTTGTCATCTGTTTTCTAAAAAACACGAAAAACAACTGATGAAAAACATTTTTACCCAAACAAGTTTTTTGTTTTTTTGTTCTATAAAACTATTTTTTATAGTTGTTTTCAAAAACTATTTTAAAAAACAATAAAACAAAAACCGTTCCAAACGGCCCCCAAGTCTTTAGAAAGGTTGAGTCATAGGTTTTAACCAGTTTTTCACCTATATTCAGTGTAACTAGATGGTATAAACTTGAACCAATGTCCTAAAGCAATTTCATCAAGGAAAAAGGATAAGCATTAATGATCTTCCCCACAGACCCATCACACAGGTATTTACAATGATAGCCCTTTTCTTAGGAACAACGAAAAAGAACTCAGTGAATGTAATTAAATTACAGATACATTGATGACCTACATATTACTAGACATAATTTGATGGACATTAATTATCTATAAATAGAAACATCAGCCATTTTGAAACTGTTGTTTAGTTCATTGCTTGCATGTGTGCAGGTGTGTGCGTGCCACTGAATTAAGAGAAATCCTTTTCTTTAATTCATAAATTAGTCATGATAAACCCTTAAAAGGCTTGAGCAATGACTAAAAAATAAAAACATACAAATATCATAAACACAACCTACAACAGAAAAATGACCCATTGTGGTGCAACTTAAAAGAAACATCCATCTGATTGAAATACAAATTTTGCAATGTCAATTTGAAACATTAGTAACTGAAATTCCTATTACATAGCCAGAACCAGACCAGTACCTCAAGAAAGCGGTTCCAGTGCTGACAGTTTTGCAAATCTAGTCGAATAACATCCTTTGCATATCTAAAAAATAATATAAATATAAATTAGCCCAGATGTGGATACCATAATTTTTTTTCAACCAATAATCATGTCTTAAACATGAACCTGAGGGCTGTTCTGATCAAAGAGTTATCATCAACAGATGGGTCGCCACCATCAGAAGATTCCCATTGCCCACCAATTGCCATGAAAGAATGATCCTTCTTAAGGACAGCAAACCTAAGGATATTGCAAATATGGGGGATGCGATCATCAAAACTTTTATCAGACGACAGATCCTCGAGAGCACTCCTACTAAGTCCGCTCATTAAAATTATCTGAACCAGGAAGGAAGTTATTTGTCAAATAGTACCTCTAAAGTCAAACATTCTTTACAATAAGTGCATTTCTAATAAACAACAAGAATAAATCAAACAGTTGATCACAAATTCACAACTAGCAAACTGAACAGGAACTGGGCTCTCTGAAGTTATTTGAAAAAATGTGTAAGCCTATCTAACCATTAATGGAAAGACAAACCTTAATTTTTGAAAATTGCACACCTGATTTCTCCATCAAAGGCCATAAAGAACAGACTTTTTTAGTCTATTAAAGAATACTCAACAGAGGCTAGGATTTTTTTTGGGTGGCAGGGGTGAATTGATGAAGATTTTCAAGATGGTTCATTCACGTATCCAAGTTCCTAAAAGGAATACCATAAGTGGGTAGCAATTCTACATGTTATTCTTATTTTTTTTATTGTCTACAATTCTGTATTCCATGGCTTCATATTAATAAATTCACTTTATTTTACCCATTCGCACTCGGTTTCTGAAGAAAGTAGTTGCCCTTGGAAGTGACATCATATGAAAGAAATATAAGTAAGCAAATCTACATAAAAGAGGCAATGACATATAACAATAAGCAATGAATTAAATGGTCAGAAAGGTTACTGAACCTACTCTGCAAGGCAACCTCAATTTCTAAGGACACTGCAAATATTGCAATTTTGAGCAGTTTGTTCAAGATAAATTTTCTTTGAATAACTGTATTATCTTATTAGTTGGACCTTATGCTGCACAGGTACTGCTATGCATATCATGTCTAGTACAGGTAAGGATACAGGATATGGTAATTTTTCAAAATATAGAATACGGATATCACAATGTATATTATATAAATAATATTTTATAATAAATACTATTATAAAAATAGATAGTGAATATTATATAATATATAAATAAACCAAAATAGTAATCCAAGTTTCCTAATATAATTTTAAAGTTCATATTTTAATAAAAATAAAACATAGTAATATATGATATTAGAGTTGTGCACACAACAACGTATATAAGTTAGTTTTTTTTTAGTTGTTTAGTAAGGTTTAAAATCAAATCTCTAAAATTCACAACTAGAGGTTTGTTTGAAGGTCAGAAAACAAGTTTAACTATATTGTACCCATATGTGTCCAGATCAAAATTGTTAGAAAGAGTACCCGAGCCAGAATTACACATTGAGTACTGGTACTGAATATGTACGGTTACGGCTTCAATAAAGACATAGCCATGCTTCATAGGTTGGACCACAATGCCAAAACCAATGACAATTCTGACTTGCACGTGATAACAATTGACAAAAACTACAACTTATACAAGCAGTAAAAAATTAGGAGTTTGTAATTACTAATTATATGGCCTTGTAAACACATAACAACTGCAATGAATAGTGAATATTCAATGCATCACATCGTATTCAATCAAGAGAATACACAGATTACAAAGTTCAAAAATAAACCTACTTTTGCAGTCCAAACTGTATTTCCTTGTCCCGAACTCGGTGGCTGTCCCATCACAAGCTTTGTGGATGATGGGTCTTTAGGCTCAGTAATACATTCTTCTTCAACAAAATCATGCTCAAAACTGCTCCACTCAACAAGGTAAGGATTATATGTTTATTCTTAATTTTCATTTCTTAAAAACAATTCTCGTTAGCAAACTGACAACTATTTTGCATCGAAACCAGAAACAATTAAAAGGACCTAATGATGGAATTTTTCGCAGCTCTTACAAAAAATAAAGAAACAAAAAAAAATTTCTAGAAGATTACAAATGAAGTCATAAAAACATCTCTGGTTAAGGACATGCAGACAATGCTTCCTAATTTCCTATTCAGGAATCTAAACTGGTAAAAAAGATAAATTCCAAAAACATAAGCCTAATATTTCATGGACTCCACTCCATAACTGTTTCAGGGAAAAAATTTTAAAACCAAAATAAAATGTAAGGTTTCCACAGCCATCCAAAACTACTTTGTATGAGGATCCCAATTTTTGCTTTCTTCAATTTATCAACAACCAGACTAGTATTAATAGGAAAAAGTTCAAATTTACATGCCATGTTGAAAAAAATAAAAATCAAAGAATTAAATTGCAGAAAGGATAATTCTTTCCAGCTTTTGAGTAAGGCCGATAAATGAAAAAGGAAAAAAAGAGTAGTTCAAAACATAATGCATCTTTTGCAGACGCATCAGATAATATATTGAAATCATGCAATGACATGACAGTGACCGAGAGAATGGTACCTCACAGGAGTATGGATGGACAGTTTAAGATTGTCCTTTGGCCAGTTCACAACAGCCTAAAGCATTTGAGATAATAATGTTAATGAGATATCCAATCAAAATCAGAGAAAGGAAATCATAGCATTGTTATACCTTGGAGAATTCAGGGGAGACAAAGAGGCGGGGGTACCGCTTATCTATTGAGAGGTAGTCCCTCTCAATATTCACCAAACTGGATGGGTAAACCTGTTCATCAAGCAGATTAAATGAACAATAAAAGAATTAACAAATCCCATTTCATGATGGGTGGATAAGTCTCAATATTGATAATCAAGGAAGACTGAAGACATAAACCAATGAAAAAAAAATCATTTTCAACAGATCAATTCACATTGAATCTTAAAGAGGTAAACTTCCAATGTGGCATCAGAAGAGTATGAACACATTCTAGCAGCCCTATATGTGTTTTCTACTAGTCTCAAGTCGGCGATAAAATATTCCTACCAAGAAAAATATTAAAAACAAGGCTGGCAGTATGAAGAATTAACAAGGAAGTAAGAACTACCAATAGGAAGGACTAGGGAGAGATGAAAAAAATGAGGGGAAAGGGAACATGATAGAATAATCATGATCTCCATAAGTACTTCGAGGATGCGCCTCAAAACCAAGAACTATAGGTACAAATGGAAATGAAAACAAGAAGAGATGTCCTGAGACCTACATTATGATCACAGAGAAAAGAAATTACAGACCACAGATGAGAATCCCAAGATAAAAGATGTCCAATAAAGGGATAAAGTGTAAACTATTAGTTCATTAGTTGTTATAAGTTAGACTAGGCCTATCAAGCCCTCAGCCACAGATCTCCACAGGGTGAACACAACAAAGAATTAGCGCCTTGAAGTGGAATATTCTCGTAATGATGAAGCAGCTAAATTCTTTTTTTTTACCTTGCAGACATATTCTCTTCGTTTTTCTTTAACAGGTGTATGGTGCCTTCAGCATAACAGAACACCAAGTTAGTTACAATAGGCTGCAACATATACCAGCAGCTAGATATTCAGAACCAGAGCAGGACGCAAAAAAAAAAAAGAAAATCATCAAGATCCACCTATGAGAAGCTTCATGATGTGGGGACTCCCGAAGTGTAGATCTTCCCTCCTTCGTCAAAGAGGAACCACGAGGATCCTTTGAAGTACCACGAGGACCCTTTGAAGTAGCACGGGGATCCTTTGAGGACCTCACTGGACTTCGTTCACGCCTAGCTTCAAGTGCACGTTTGCGCTCTCGCTCCCTCTCCTTCTCCCGCCGCTCCAAAATGCGTTCCCTTTCGCGCTCCCTTTCACGTTCCCGTTCTCGCAATCGTTCCCGTTCTTTCTCCCTTTCTCTATCTCTCTCTCTCTCACGCAAGCGCTCCCGACGACGCTCTTCTTCCCTTAGCTCAAATTCTCGAAGATAACTAGCCCGATCATCCTTGTGGTCATTGTGCCCACCATGTGAAATCACACTTCCTGGGTAATCCAACTCCATAGCATTCCCATGAAGCCCTTTTCCGCTAGCATAGTCCCTTCCAGGAGGCAGGCTCACTCCATAACCAGGATTTGAAGCGCTCTGCGAATACAAGAGATCATCCACATTTCTCCTTGGAGCTGCCCCTAAGATGGATGGAGCATGTTGACTACTATATGAAGCAGCAGTTAGCATTGACGAACCATGGGGATCAGTATCCATCCTTCCTCCATAAGGCAGAAGATCTTGGGTGGGGTGACGACTAACAGCAGCCCTTGCTGCAAGATAATCAGTTTGTCTGCCAGAAATGTGTTGCTACTCAGTGTAGGTTGAAATATTTGTACCATTTAACATAGCTAGGCATTGTTGATGAGCTTCTACCCAATTTCATCAGAAATACAAAATAGATATCCCAGCTACTTTACATATGAGGCACTCTTTAATCTTTATAACAGAAGAAAGGCCAGATGTTCTAAGTTCATTAACAGCAGAAGGTATTATTTGTAAGCAAGCACAAAGTTGGTGAATGGGATTAAGCTGTGATTGGATAAATAAATACCTGGAACTCCCATCAAGAGAGGCAGATTGCAGAGACTGAGCTTTCAGCAATTGCTCTTGTCGAAGCAAAGCAGCCTGATCAATGCGTTCATATATGTCTGGTTGCTGGACATAGAGAAAGAAATGCAATATAATTACAAAGAGACCACAAGTAGATAAGAGAGTCAGAATTTTCCAAGCTTAGTATTCCAAATAAATTTGAGAGGAAAAAAAAAGCAAGCTGTTAGAATCTTTTCTATGGCATAAGCATTAACCTGATGTTGATGACCAAATCCCACAGGATCAGCAGCATATCTTCCAGTTGGATCACTTTGTAAGTCCCTACCCATATAAGTACTCTGCCGTTCACCATACTGCCGTCTATCCATTACAGAATAATCCAAAACCTTGTCTCCATACAATTGATCGGATTTATGACCATATCCATGGCTTGAAGATGAGGTATATTCTCCAGAAGCAAACTTAGGTGAATCAGAAACACTCAGGGCATAACCCCCACGACCGTCCAAAGCTGATGCTCCTGCTCCCTTGGCACTCAATGAAGGAACCTATACAAAGACATTATTTACATGAATTCCAAATAAAGCACAAGTGCACAACTAAGAAAAAATAAATATATGAAGCTGAGAGGGATTCTTTTGGGAAATAAATGTAAAAAAGGTAGATTATAAGAAAAAGCAAAAGTTCAAACAAAGTTTGTGTTGATACCCCACCATATCCACAAGATAGTGCTTACACTTTCAGGACACAACTAGTTAAATCTCCCTATATCCAACATTTTGAAAGTAATGTTATTAGTACATAAATAACTAGGATATCAATGTTCCTTCTAATGTTGGTATTAGTTTTCCTCTGTCATGTTTAAATTATTCCTCAATACAAGCAAGAGATGGTCAACTACAAAATTTTATCAATAAAATTTCAACAATTGCAGCATAACTCCAATGGTTCTTAATTCTTCACCCTCTTCTTTGCAGCATTTCTCCAGCCTAAACAGTCATGCTTACAAACATCATAAGAACACGATAGTTGATCTTTGAAGGGGGGAAAGCAGCAAGTTTGGTGATCTCGGATTAGTATTCAGAACCAGGAAAGCTACCACTTTTCAGTTTTTCCGCCTTTCAAAAAAACCCCCAGAACCCTATCCACTTCGTTAGACCCTTTGAATTTAATTTACTCAATTATCAGCCTTTTACCACAAGAGTTGTAAATTTAAATCCCCTACATCCACCAAACAGCTACTGCCCTGAGCTAATGTTCAATCTGTTATTTATTTTGGCCAAATTGTTGAAGAATCATAAATTCCAGCCTAATCCCAGATCACAAGTACTTAGCCCGCTTACATTGACAGCAAAAAAATCTAATTAGGATATTTTTATGAATTTTAGATGGAAACAAAGCTTTTTAACAATAATATATAACCAACTGACCTGCTGTGCACTGCTCAAAGCAGCTGACCCATAGACAGAACTATACTGTCCCCCATATTGAGCAGCTGTGGAAGAATGAGTCCGATACCCACTAACATCAACTTCCTGAGAACCTCCTAAAATTGCTGAATGGCGAGAAGCCACAGAATGCTGACCCACATCAGTTCCTCCAACAGAACCTCCGGCATAACCAGGACCCAGCTGCCAAATATCATAAAAACCAAATCAGACTCATAAACTACCAACTGCCAAGCTGTCTATAGGATATAAAATGACAAAGCTAAAAACTCCATGCTTAAGATTCACTCATACAGAGCTACAAATATGCTTCTTGTTTGTGAAACAAACAAACAAGAATATTGAATAGAATTATAGAAAAACAACATTTTAATGGTAAACTCTGCAGAAAGAAAGTATTAAAAAAAAAAGACTTCGCATGAGGTGAAGTCAATTCTTTCAAAAGTGCAGCCTGCAACTATTGAACATCAAAACATTACAATTCCATCAGAAAGTCTTCAAAGTACCATATGCCTCGAGAATGAGTATAATAAAGACCATCTCATCCGATTAACGTCGAATGAACAATCCATTAACCAAACCATCTACATATGGCGCACATAATGCACCAACGAAGATAAAGAAACAGTCTTCAGAACGACTAACATCTAAAGAACGAACACAAAAGATCGAAAAGCTTACATTTTGGCCATATGTGGATTGACCCGTGTAAGATTGCCCGTAACCGCTGGTCCCTCTGGAAGAATACATTTTCTTTCACACTAAGGGAAATGAACAGTCCTGCACCGGAAACGTGACCACAAATTTATTAGAAAAAGATAGCGAACCCGACCAAGACGAAGCTGCAAATTCGTAATTTGTTCATTACATAAAAACCCTGATACGAAAAATTGGGAATTTTCAATCCCCACGTGCCGAATGTACCAAAATGAGACTTACAGAGTAGTATAGAGATTGACGAAGGAGAAAACTTTATTCGGAGAAGTGAGGAAACCCTAGAAGAGTAGAAAAGGCGTCTCTGGGCGTACTGAACAGACATAAATGTTATCTATCGGCTATCGCATGAAGAAGGCTTTCGCAAGCACTGATGATGACCGAAATTTGAGTCAAGAAGAGGGTTTTCGCGGGTTTGATCGGGCCCATTTTGGCCTTCTCTGAACAAGTCTGTAATAGCCCAAGGCCCAATTGTGTGAGTTAAGGATACCGCTGAACCGAAATACTCTATGAATTAGAGTCGATGAACGAACCCAATCTATATTGAGTCTTCTTTTTTTTTTCTTCTCCTTCTAATTTAATAAATAAAATATGCATTTTGTTCATCAATATTTAAAGTATCAATCTTCGACTAGAAAAAAAAAACTCATTGAATGATTATAAAAATTAATTATTAGATATAAAATTGAAATGGAAATTGTGGAATTATTATTATATACCACAATAAATGGAGTGAGGTATAGACCTATTATTGTATCATTTTATTAATTTTATTCAAATTTCATGTTTTATACACTGATTAGTACTTAAATTGAATTGACATTGCACCATTTCAAGCAACAAAGATTTTACTATTTATAAGTAATAATTTAATCGAAAAATTGTAAACTACCAAGAATATTAGATGAAATTATTTTTAAGTTTCTTCAGAGTTTTATTATAAAGCAATATTTTAAAATTTTCTAAAATACCTAAATAAAAATAAATGTCATGAAACTGAAATACAGAAATACATCAATAAATTATCCAAATGATTATCTAGTCCTCAAGTGGGCCCAAAGCCCGTGGAATGTGGTTGAAGCACACGCCCGGCCCTACCAATAGTGAGCTGGACTTTAAGTTTAATCCAGAAGTGAGAAGCCCACTCGAAAAGGAAATAAAGAATATTCTATGAAATGAAATCTACGTAGAAAAACCTTATCCAAAAAAAATCTAAGAAAAAATAAATGAGAAGGTCAAAACTCAAAAAATAAATAAATAAATTACCTTTGCTTCAAAGCATGATAAAGATTATATTAATATTAAATATAAATTAATGTTTTATATTTATAAAGAATACCAAAGATTATATTATTAAATAAAAAAAAAACAAAAAGAAATCTAAGTCTAACCGACTCCTTTGCGCGTGCTAAGTTGTTAACATCAAAGGTTGAAAGTTGAAATGCCCGATCAACGGCGGAGATTCTCCGGATATTCTTTCCCTCAGTTCACATTCCGTGTACGAATTCAAACCAAAATAGATAAAAACAAGCAATAATATGCAATGGATAATTTGAAGACATTTTATTAAATATAAATATATACATTTTTATTGTTAAAATATATTAACGTTAAAAATCACAGTATGTGTAAACGTTATCTTAATTAATATGTGTGTCCTAGCACAACTTCTTTGACATTATTTTAATGTAATTATATTTAGCTCTTACAAAAATAATAAATAAATTATACCTATAAAAGTTACTGTAAAAATTAATTAAAAAATAAAGTAGTTCATAATTCAGATAAACAGTTACACATACAAAAATATTGCTACTTATAGACTGATATACATATATATATATATATATATATATATATATATAACACTACATCAAATATCTCACGAATTCGTTAAAATGAAATCCATATAATTTAATAATAAGACAGAAAAGTTTGTGATATGTTTATAAAATATGAGTTTGAGTGTAGCATTTCTCTTAACATCACCCTGCTGTTAAGTTTCATGGAAATCTTAATACAAAAATCAAAATATTAGTATTAAATAAATATTTGAAATAGACTCATTTTGTTTAGATAATTAAATGAAGTAATTATGTCAAATAATTTCTTAATAAAATTAACTTTTAATATATATTTGTTATATATATTAAGTGGATATAATAATATTGTGATATTAAATAAAATAGTACGTACTTGATACTTTTTTCTAACTCTTGAAAGAATCCAACTTAACTAATCTCTTGTAACTAAACCACAAAAACTCGATAAAAATTGATTACCGCCGATTATAATTCGGTTTGTTTTTACCGAATCGCTCGGCACAGTTTGGTTTTCAGGGCGACAAATTTTTTTAACCGAACCAACTAAAACCGACATTTATTAATTTGGATTGGATCGATTTTATATACCAAAACCAAACTGTTGATTTTCTCACCAAACCGACTTGAGCGGTTCAGTTGATCGATTTGCAAAATAATCGACGGAACCGAACCGGGAGTGGGTGGGGATATGCTCTATAATTAGGTGGTGATGACTTGTCCAAGTACCAACCACAAGCACTCTATTATTATAATATTCTTCTTTTGCAATTCTTAATATATTTTCCTTGTAGAGCTTAATGCTTATCCTAACTTACCCATTTTGAAAGGACACGCGTCACTTTGATAAGTGGCGCTCCTTCTTTGGCGGCTGCTTGGCCAACTTAAGCAAAGCTAGATATTTTAGTCCATGCCATGGACTGCGCTATATCCCCCTCAAGACACACAGACTCTCTTGGATCGAATAATATTAGGCCTCCATGTTACACATAGGATAATATAAATTAATATTAGTTTATTTTTTATATATAAAATATTATATAAATTTATATAATTATAATTTTTTATATAATAATTACCCTATAATACTATATATTCAAAAGGATTGAAATAACAATTTTATATGAAATTCTTTTAAAACAAAATTTTAAACATTTATTTTTATTATTATTTATTAATATATTATTATATTATAATTATCACTTTTAACTTTATTATTATTACTGTCTATTATAATTATCGTCGTCACTATCATAATTAACTACCACCACCACCATATTATCATTATTATTTTATTATTATCGCTAACTCTTTTCACTACTCCTATTACCATATTTTATCATGAATTTAATATTTTTTTATATATTATAATTTTTTTTTCTATCAACAAATATATAAAATAATATTATATAATTTTACATATTATTTTATTATAATAAATATATAATACTATAACATCTTATATATAAATAACTTATACAATATTATACATTATTACTTATATTATCTAAGCTTATCATATACAACATATCAAATGAAACCTTACTATTAATGTCTTTTAATTTATTTTTTATTTATTAATTATAGTTTTTAATAATTATTTAATAAATAAATAATTGTTATTTTTTTATTTTTTAAAATACGTTTAGTTTCTAAATAATTTTGTACTATTTAATAATAAGTAATTTCTACAATTTTGTTAGTATTTAAAAATCATAAATATAATTATTTATGAGAGAATTATTTTTTATGAGAACCATTATTATTACCCTAAAAAACATATATAATAGTATAGATTTTTATAAATTTTATTTATAAATTATATAAAAACTGTTGATTTAATTATATTTCAGTTTGAGTAAATTACTAAATTCACTTAAATATTTTTAAGTTAAATGTCATTATTTTATAGTTTATAAATATTTAAAAATAAAATTTGTATTAGTCAGTTCTCTCTTATGTATTATTTGAATAATTTTGTTCTTTTCTACCTCAGGCGAAAAGTCATAGTGTGAAACTTTGACATTCTTCCTTGGATTACTATAAAAGTTGGTCATAAACTTTTTCATAAGACATTGTTATACATTTTAATAAATTTTTTAAGTATATTCGAATACATTAATATATTTAAATTATTTTTTAATTATTTTTGTATATTTTTGAATTATATTTTTATTTTTTAAATTTCTTTTAATTATTTTTTAAAAAATAAAAAACAACAAAAAAATAACAAATATTTAAAAATATCGATACATCTTAATGCAACTTAACAAGACTAAGTCAATAATATGTGAATTAGTAGCATCTCACTCTCTCCACTATTTGTTTTTAGAAAGAAAAAATTAATACACAATAACAAAAGACAATTATTAACTGTTTTCTAATATTTTTAAATTTTGTATAAATAATATTAATCTCTTACCTATTAATTATTTAAATAATTTTGTTATTTGCTATTTTAAGAGAAAAGTCATAGTGTAAAAATTTGACTTTCTTCCTTCCATTAGGACCATTACTATAAGAGTTAGTCATAATTTGTTCTTAAAATGTTGTTATATAACAAAATAGAAGCATTAATTATTCTCTAATACTTTTAAAGTTACATATTTTAAAATGATATTTCATACAATTTAAATTATTTTCTTAAGTCTTATATAATTTTAAAATGTGTCTTTAATGACACAAATATAATAGAATTTTTATGCTCTTAATAGTTCCAACACAAATGCCTCCAAAATCTTATGACAAAGTGAATGAAAAAGATAATATTGTATAGAATACATAATAATGATATTCTGAAAATTAATTAAAATAGTAATAATTCACAGAAGCACTAGATAGTAGATATGGTATAATAATAAAAAGTAAGATTTCTTAAATTGAATCTTATGACTATTTGTAAAAAAGAATTAATAATTTGTAATAATAATAATATAAGTCACGTTTATTTTGAAAATTATCTGTCTGGATGTTTATTAATTCCAATATTTAAAAACGTCAAATTTCAAAATATGACAATATTATTATTTAATTTGCTTAATTGCTTCATTTAATTTTTAAGATAAATAAAGCCACATGAACTTTTCTTGTACAATTAAGGTACTAGTAACGATTCCTGCACGCTATTTTAAAAAAACAAAAAACAAAGATGAATCGACTTCTAAATTTTAATTACATGCCAAGTCAAATAAACTGGGTAGAAAAGAAAAGATATATGTATTTTAGAGTGAATTAAGTCCCTCAAACATAAAGTTCTCCTAATTTGGTTAACCGAAAATATAAAAGTCGCCTCATTTTAATTTTTTTATTAAATTTATTAAATAAAAAAATTAATGTGGCATAAATAATATTTAATATAATTGATGGTTAATATGTCACATGAATTTTTATTAATATCATATTAACTTTTTTATTCATTATATTTAATTAAAAAACTAAATTAAAATAATTTACATGTTAAAAGAATCAAATTGAAAGGGTTTACCTTTTGAAATATTAAAATATTAATTTATTCTATATTATTTTAAGGAATCTACGACTTTTCCACTTCTGTTAGCTTTTCTCAAGATTAGATATATAACATGTATAAAGTAATGATATAATTGGTGAAAACAAAGTGTGATAAGTGATTCAAGAAATCAGAAATTGGCTGCTGACTGCACAATTATGGTAAAAAGAAATATAAAATTCTAAAGTATTAATATTCTATTTAGTTGATAGTAATTCTTTTATATTATAATCATCACATTAAAATTAAAATAGTTCATGAAAAATTGTATAATATAATCTTAAAAAATTCAAATTTAAATACCGAATTATACATCATGACTTGCTCAGTTATATTGACAAATTAATCTCTTAGACTCTTAGAATTTGTTAATAATATCATTAAATCAGTTGAACTTATTTACATTGTTTTTTAAATGGAGAGGATTTGGATTCTTATAAATGAGGTAAAATAATTAATACATTTTGAGAAATAATGAGATCATTATATTTTATTTAAAATAAATATATAGTCATTTATATTTATTGAATATTATATAAATAGTATATGTGTATAAGTTGGAGATTAAACAAAATGTCAATACATTCTAAATGATTAATTTAGTGGTTATAGAAGTGTATCATTTACCTTAATTACTTGAATTTAAATCTTAAACCCAACACATACAAGAATTTATTTTAAATACACATAAATATTTATAATCAAAAGCAACCTATTCATACTAAAATTAAAATATATATAAACAAATTTTTACAGTATAGTCTCGAGACGGTGTTGGTCTCACTCACATATTTATTTCTCTCCAAAACATATTATGTAAATTTTGAAAGAAAATGGAGAGTTTTCGGGTTCTTTCAAAAGAGAGAATAATTAATACATTATGAAGCCAAGTGAGAGCATTTTACTTTATTTAATATATATATATATATATATATATATATATATAATTTATATTTATTAAATATTATACTATAATATACCGGATAAGATGGGGATTAAACAAAAATCCAATATACTTTAGATGCCAATAACTTGGCGCCGTAAACAAAACTATCTGCCATATATATGCCAATAATATTCCTATTGAGAAGTGAATAGAACCCTAAATGGATAAAGACGTCATAGGGGTAGTTCAAAGAATCATGGACAAAAGTCAAGTCATAGATAAGAGAAGGAGTTCTGGTCCCTCCATTGGAGTATGCCCAGGTGACGCATATACTAGGTATAAGAAAGTCATCCCAACAACCAATCAAACACATGCACCTTCACAAAAAGACAAAACCCCTCAAAGATAAAAGGATCATCCACCTCCTTTCAAACATTTCAAACGCCTTGGTTTCTCATCCTCTGAGTTTCCCGAATCATCCTCCTTCTCCCTTCGCCCCCTTTTGCCATAGAAGCCTTTAGAAGCTTTTTCTATAGTCCCCCTTGTAACTGTTTAATATTTCTCCTCTGAGAACCGAAAATGGAGGTCAGAAGAAGCTCTGAACTCCCCCCTGGCTTTAGGTTCCACCCAACTGATGAGGAACTCATCGTGTATTACCTTTGTAACCAGGCCACATCAAAGCCTTGCCCTGCTTCTATCATCCCAGAAGTGGATATCTATAAATTTGATCCCTGGGAATTGCCTGGTATATAGTAATATGATAATATCACTCGCCAAAGTTCTGTAAATTTCTTTATAGATATAGATATAGGTATATTGCAGTTCATATTGTCTTGACTTATTCTTAACTTATTCTTGTGGAATGTAGAGAAAGCAGAGTTTGGAGAAAATGAATGGTATTTCTTTACCCCAAGAGACAGGAAGTACCCAAATGGGGTGAGGCCTAACAGAGCTACTGTGTCTGGGTACTGGAAGGCTACTGGCACAGACAAGGCAATCTATAGTGGAGCCAAACAGATTGGGGTGAAGAAGGCTTTGGTCTTTTACAAGGGAAGGCCACCAAAGGGTGTCAAGACAGATTGGATTATGCATGAGTATCGACTGGTTGGATCAAGAAGACAACCCACCAAGCAAATTGGGTCCTTGAGAGTAAGCCCTTCAAGTTTCAGGCCTTTGCTTCACTGTTACTTCCTGGTTTTAAACTGTTTAGTTTTATTGAACTTACCCTTGTGATTGGATTTGGTATTAGCTGGATGACTGGGTCCTGTGTAGGATCTACAAGAAGAAGCACATGGGAAAACCAATGGAGCAAAAGGAGGAATTCCCATCTTCTCAAATTAATATAACAGCAGGAAATGATGACTGTGAACAACAAATGATGAAACTTCCAAGGACTTGTTCCCTAACTCATCTTCTGGATATGGATTACTTGGCTCCAATTTCACAGTTCTTATCTGATGGTTCCTATAATTCAACCTTTGATTTTCAAATCAACTCTGCTTATGCTGGAATAGATCCATTTGTAAAACCTCAGCTGTTTGAAATGCCTAGCCATTATGCAGCAGATTCAGGGAAGTTCCAAGCGAAACAGAGTAGCACTATCAACCAGCCAATATTTGTGAACCAAGTGAATGATCTGAGAGGATACGAACAATAAAGAATGAGATTGGATTGTTTAGACATGACGATAAGCGTCACCCATAAAATAATCCTGAAGATTCTTTCTGGAACTGTCTATTATTATATCACAAAATGGGATTTTCAGTGACATCCAATCTGATAGCTCAGATGACATTGTTTATACTATCTGTACAAAAGAACAGCCTTATTATTGGCTCTTAATTTAACTGCACAAATCTGGAATTACCTTCCCTTTTCTGATACAGTTCAAACCAGATGCTTAGATCATGTTTTGGAAGCATTTGAAGCTTCTCTGTGTTCAGATTACAACAATAATTTACTATGACCAAGGAAATAATTGGCAATTTTGCAGAATAAGTCAATAATTGAAGCCAAAGGGATTTTTAAATTAATTGTATTTGTCCTTGCATTGTACTTTGTGTTGCTTATCCAAAAAGATGACGGCTTCATCGATGAAAATGGTCACTTGGCCGTGTGGACAGCAATTAAGTGACGTGTTTAGGACGCTGGCTTGTTCATGGGCTAAATGGTTGATGGGGATGAGGATGACATTTCAGATTTAATTATAATATTTATTGAGTGCTTATCTCAGTATTTGCTTCGTCAGGAAAGTGGAAGTCAATGTAAATAAGCATAAGCTAAACTAAATGGTTTGAATTAGTCGTATGAATGTGCTGTTATTTTGTCCCTTGGTTCAATCTAGCATTCTAGGGGATGTTAAGTCAAAGACATCAAACAGATGAAGCATTTTCTTTATCTTCCAAGTTCATAAGCACCTAAAAGAATGTGAGTTGTGACAGCATTGCTAATACAAATATTAAAATTATCCATTATGAATTACATACGCTTTAAAACGAAGAGTTATTTGTGTTAAACATGACGTGGAACTTCAAACTGCACATGAACATTTCATATTTTGTCTCGTCATGATGATTGTATTCTGTGTCAGTATCAGTGTTTATGTTTATTTGGTTACCTGCATTTCATAGCCTCTCGTTTCTCATGATTAGTAGACGAAACTAATGACTCAAGCATTATCTGTGACTGATTAGGTATGTGTCTTTTCATGTCTACGTAATATTTTTGATCGATGAATGAAGTAAAAACAAGAAGGGGAATCTAAGAACAGAACAATGATACTAGCAGCTGTATTTTTTAGTGAGTTAAGGAAATATCTGGGAGAATGCAGGGGACCATGTTGTCCTGGGGCATGTAAACAAAAGCCAACGTTTTTGTATGTGTTGTATATATTGCCAACGAGAGAAGAAAATGGAATTTGTTTAGACCAGAACTGAAGCACACATAACAAATTTGACTTGTAAAGGAAAAACGAAACTAATATTGGCGTTTAAGGAACAATTTTGTGTCCACATGCATGGTCGCCTAAGCTTGTCAAATTCCTCTATTGGTGTGGTTTTCAATTAGAGCTAACCATGAATTGGGCTATGAACTTGAATTTTATCAATTTTTGAAAAACATTAACTCAAACCTCAATAAATTTTTATACAACATAACATTTGAAACGGCCATGATCAAATTTAATTATAATGTCATTTGTAACCTATACTTATATATTGTTGAATTTTGATAATGGGGAATGTATATTTAAGATTGATGAGCTATTTAGTATCGATGTCTATGTCGATATCGGGTCAGATGGATTGAGGTCGGTATAGGGATGTAGGTTGGGTTAGTTATATGATTCAGCGACATAGTACACTTAAGTTAGGAGTCAAATAGACGATACTTGAATAAAGCTGTCAGGATGGGCTGGTCGGCCAAAAAATAAATTATATATAATATATATTTCAGTTTGAGTTCTGTATGAAACCCATAACCACTAAAGATTTTGAGTTGTGGCTGATGAGGCGTGATGTGTGGATTGTGTTGCAGAGGAAACAAAAATAAGAAACGGGTTAGCTTAAATGTGCTAAACGAGCCAACTCAACGGGCCTTGATTGTTTTGACAGCTTTATACCTAGACTACGATGATAAAGTCATATTGGTTCGAGCTAAGGGAATGTATTAAATGTAGAGAGAGTCAAAAGTCCTACTTATTTGTAGGAATGAGCTTTTATAAGAGAGGTGAATGACATACTTATAAATATGACAAATGAAAAGGAACATTCTCGTTTTTGTATCCAAATGGGCCACGAGTCATGAGAATTGAGTCGGATTGTTATTGAGCTTAATGGTCATGGACATTTAGAATATTAATATTTTGCATTTTTTGATAATTTAAATATCATAATATAATATATCAAGATATAAAATATTATGATGTCATTTTTATATTTGATATAATAATTGAAAGTTTTAAAGTAGTATATAAATAATGTCATCCTATGTCTTTTCATAATTTTTTATTATATAAGACATTAAATTATAATATACTAAATATAGATATTTTAAATATCTCTTAAAATCTAAAATATCAAGTGACAATACTCTTGCATATAACTATTATCCAAAGGCAATGTACATCATTATTCTCTTCAAAGGCAGACTTTACTCTATACCTATCGTACATACACACCTTATCCATCTCACCCGAAGGTAACCCTATCTCTATGGAAAGTAGGAAACCCTCCCTCTTTCTTCTTCCTCATCTCCTTCATTGAACCTCCACTCCTTTTTCCTTTAAAGCAATGAATAGTCTCATCAAAGAACCCCAGAACCACAGGGTCTTGCATCTTTTTTTGAAAGACATGCCAGAAAAGTAGAATCATAATACTTTTATAATAAAGTAATTTTTCTGATTTAAATTATTTATCATTTTAGGAGTTTTATTTTGTTTTAAATTATTTGTCGTTTTAAATAATAAATATAGTTTAATTATTATTTTTCTAACATTACTTATATTTATTGTTATCTTCAATAGAGTAGTAACAATAATTTAAGTTGACTTTAATAAAAATAATTTAATCAAGTACAATTATTTTTTGCTAGAATTGAAGCTACTTTCTCCGTTTCAAATTATTTGTCGTTTTAGGAGCTTAATTTTGTTTCAAATTATCTGTCGTTTTACATTACCAATGAAGTATTAATTATTGTTTTTTTAAAAATATCCTTATTTATTATTATTTTTAATAAAATAGTAATAAAAGTTTAAGTTGACTTTAATAAGTGTAATTTAGTCAAGTACAATTAATTTTTGTTAGAATCGAGACTATTTAATAACTATATTAATTTTTATATCATTACTTTAAATGATAGATAATTTAAAATAAAAAAAATATTTAATAATTACCTTAATTTTTATATCATTATCTTAAACAATAAATAATTTAAAACCGAAAGAATAGATGATACAGTATGGAGACCTAAAAACTACGGCGCCTCTTTGAATCGTTTTGCTTTTTCCATTTGATAATTCTTGGAAACGCGCTTTTCTAAAGATCGAGTTGTTGACTTAGCTCATCCTAGCTAGTTTACTTAACAAGCAGTTCTAGATTTCGTAAAGAACACAAACCGAATATTCATTAATTGCTTCAAATTGCAACCAACATAGTAGCTCTCCCTAAAGTCAGATCATAGACATTGAGACTACTAGTATAATGATTTTTTATATCATAACATATTAGATATTATAATATTTAAAATTTTTATGTTTGGATTTGATATTTTTATAATTTTTGAATAGTATTTTTATAATATAATTTTATTATATTATAATATTTTAAATGAAACCATATATTTTAAATAATAATATATTAAATATATGCCTATTGAATATTTAAGTTTATATAAGATATTAAAATTAAGGTGATTGTGTACCAAACTATTCCAATATTAGAATAATTTATTCTTTTGGCAGTCATGGACTCAATGGCAAAATCGAGCTATGTTGATGCAAAAGATTTTCAGTTTGATTTTTGTCAATAATTTCTTATTAATAGGCATTCACCATTTGAAATGTTTTTGCAACAATCTATTTATTTTTAAATTATTTTCATCACCAAAAGTTTACTCTTTTGATAGATAAAATATTCTCAATTTAATCCTTCTATTTTGAATTTTGTTTTCAGTTTAATTTTTTTTGTTTTTTGACCATTAATTTTTAAATGATTTAAATTGCTTTAATTTATGTATTATGTAGCCTGTCAACTTCTACAATGTTAGATTCAACGCCTTTTTGGATGAAAGGAAGGACCTAAGTGACACAAATCAAAATATTCAAGTGTTTAATAAAAAATATAATTAAAAAAGTTTAATTAAAAAATGCTATAATCTTCAAGAATAAAAATATTATACTCGTTAACTAGCAAGAGGAATATTCAGAACTTTGTTATCAAAGTTTTTAGATTATTTATTTAATTAATGAATATTACTGGTTGCACGACCCCAACCCAAAGGCATGGTGTTTTAAAGCATTAGTTCAAGTGATATCTTTTTTATCATTAAGGATCCATTTAGATGTACTTATATTTTTTAATAAATACTTTAAATAAAAGCTAAATTTAAAAAAATAGGTATTTAATATTTGGATGTAATTATGTATAAATAATTTTACTGAAAAAAATAAATGAGATACGTTTAGAGTTAAAAATATAAATGCACTTTTGTGCAGATAAAATTATTAAAAATAATATATAAAAATATTTTTTAAAAAATTTATAAAATATTTTAGGGATATATTTGTTTAAAATTTTTTTTCTCCTCTCCATTGAAACTTATTTTTTTTAAAAAAAAAATACACTTTTCTAAAGAAGTTCATCTAAACAGCATATTCACCTTCTTCGGTTTCTTTTTTATAAAAAGAAAAGCTGTTTTTTTCTGTTGTTGCAAAAGCCCAACCAAATGAGGTACAAGTACTAGTGACTTTAATGTTAGGGTTCAAACGATCATTCATTCCCTAACATTGTATTGCTATCTATCACCAAAAAAAAATCCAAGGACCCAGTGGAAGATGAATGGAAGATGCCTAGCAATATGAAAGCAACATAAAATTAAAACATACAAAACTTACATGCAAATTTTTAAGTATTTATTATTAAATTCTTCAATTCAATTATAACATGTAGATGAGCTTTTTTGAATGAGTCAAAGATGTGGTATTAGTTGAAAAAAATGTTAAAGTTATGTTAATATTGAAGAACCTGATAACAAAGTCTTAAAAAGCTGCATATAATTTTTATCCAAAACCTTAGCAATGGTTCAAAAATGATATCCTCCAAAATGAATCTCTATTTTTAATTCTCTGCATTTCAGGTTAGTTCATATGTATCTAGTTTCCACCCTTTCAGGTTAGGTTTTCATTGATGCATCAAAAGAATTAATCTATACCTTAGAAGACAGAATTTAGTTGTATAGACCATCATGCTTCATAATCAAATGACAATTTTCCATGAGTTTGTAAATCTCAATTAAGACAAGTGCAACCAAACACTTTTTTCCCTATGGATCTGCAGGCAGAGCTAATATGCCTTATCTGGTCTATGCTTATCTGCAGATGAGGATGGCACTGGCCATTATGTGCAGACCTTAGAAATTCAATTTGGTGTTTAATCATAAAGTGAAATACAGGATGATGACTACACTATTAATGATATATGGCTTGTAGCTTACCATAGACAGACATTCTTGAGAAATCTTCGAGAGATTGTAATGCCTGATCATATATGGGAGCTATTTGGTACACTAGTATTTTATATTTCATGATATCTTGAATATCATGATATATAAGATTCTTATGTTTAGTATAACAATTAAAAATTTGCAAGGAAATGAATCAAATAACACAATTGATATTTTATAAAAGTTAATAAAGTTAATCATTTAGGGATGAGAAATCTTCATAGTTTTGGGTGGTATCTCATAACGTGTAAAATGGTGTTATCCTATGCCTTTTAATATCTTAGATAACATCATGCATCTTGAATGTCTCTTAACATCCAAAATACCATCATAAAGATGACAATGTACCAAACAATTTCATGGTTCTTTGCTTCATGGTCATCAGTGAACAAGTAAGAAAACAAAGAAAAGTAATTAAAAAAGAAATCATGAATCAGAGAACAGTCCAATCATATCACAAATGAGGCAAGTAATATCTGTTCATGGATCAACATGACCATGGTATACACTTGTCTTTATTTACATAAATTCAAGGTTATTATACTTCGTATGAACAAAAAATAAGCATTTATATACTTGGAAAGAACATAGACCAATATGTAAGATTATTTACAGTTTTGTACTCTTACATCTGTTCATAGAACATCCATTATTAACGTCTAAATATCAAGAAAGCACAAACTCACGCAGAAGCTAAGAAAGTAGTTTCTGCTTATTTTCTTGCCACTCATTGATGTCAGCTTCTATTTTTTCTTGCACTCTTGAATGGAATCCAGGATATGGCTCATACCCAAATAAAGTCTGAAGAGCCTGAAACAAACGAAATGTCCATGCATACATATGATAAATTTCCAGCAGAATGTAGAAATATGTGAGGAAAAATATTAGTTATAGGGACACTACCTCCAGCAAGACAAAGAAAGGAGCCATTACAAAGGCCTGAACAAGGTTATCCAAAAGAGCAGGTGCTCGTTTCTGTAGAACATAATTAATCTCAGATGTATATATGAAATAGTAAGTCAGGGGAGAGGTTATTTATAAAAGGAAATTACCTCAAATACTCCATGACCAATGAACTGCCCTGTCCAACAAACTAGCTGAGCCACCAGAACAACCTGGACGTAAGGTTGTTCAAATTAAAGTACAAAGTGAGAAATGAAAGGTTCATGTTTCTAAAGTGTTTCTAAGAGAATAAAACAGCAGATTAGACAAGGATGAAAAATAATTTTAATATCAGCAAAGGAGAGGGAAGTATAATTAAAAGAATAATCAAATGATAAAGTTAAGAAGAGGAATGAATAACTCTAAAAGAGAATGAGTGTTCTTGAGAGTCATAATATCTATTCTGCTAACGTTTTTAAAAAGATTCTAACTTAAAATATGGGATTCATGGAGATAACGGTAATCATAGTTTTCAAAGTATCTGTGAGGTCTACTTTTACAAGAAAAGTCAGGTGCCATTCTCAAAAGATGTCAGACTCTTGGAAAACCTCTATTGAAGTCTAAGAAATGATGATACCTTCCTTTGTGATATAAGGCATTTGTAAGTATTGTTATGTATTGGGCCTCAGTTATTTGTTCTCTTTCTCTCCCCAAAAGCTAACCTTTCTTTCTGGTTTTGCTATTATTCCTATTCCTACAGTATCACTGTTTATAAATTGAAAACCAGAAGAACTTAATGTGCTGAAAGTGCATAGCTAATGAACAGTCAAGATTCTAAAGCATCCATTTGTCAACAAGAGAAACAAGGAAGACTCCAACATATTTATCCCAGTCAAATTATCCCTCAGCAATGAAATCCTTAATCAAGAGTTAAGACTTCAAGAAATCATGCTATAAAAAAGCATTTCAGAAAGCAAAAGTTAGCTGCAAACGAAAAAAAAGCACAACATCACCGGTTTTTCATTTAAAAAAAAAAAAGAGAGTCGTTAACTAAAGTATTTTCTTAAATTTCTTTTGTTACATCTTAATTAAGCTTTTCCGTATATCATTCTTTCTGTAATTTCCCATTTCTCAACATGGGATAAAGTTCCTCATTGTAGAAAAGGTGTCAATGAAAAATTGAATTTATGCATTCCTAGCACTATGCTAAACATTGTAGGCTAACGTAAATTTCATTTCTGTAAGTTACTTTCTTAGATCAAGTTGGAGCATTATAGAGATATCAAAGAGACAAATACATAAAAATGGGTTTCCTTATTCTCTATATCTATTTACATTAATAAAACCCAACAAATTGGTTTACCTTCCAAGCTAGAGATAGGCCAAGTCGGCTGGCAATGAAGCTACTACCCACCCAACAAATTGCACAAAGCAAACCAGCCAGGGAACCAGCCTTGAGGTCCAAACTAGCATAAAATACCGAATAGGTCAAGGCAACAGCGAACCCAAGATTCCAAACCAAAGTGACGTCCTTGCCGAATACTGAGAACTCAAAATTAGGGATGTTGAAGAAAGGAGGGGTGAAGTAGAGAATAAGAAGAGCCGTGAAGAAAATTGGCCAAACGAAGATAGCGTGGATTGCTATGTTAATGGGGTTGCTGTGGTAAGCTCCATAGAAAGCAAAGTGCTTTTCAAAATCGAACAATCCAATCTTCCCCATGCCAAGACAACAAATTTGAAGAAGAGAAGACCTTGGAGTGGTTTTCTTGGTGTATTTTCTCGAGAAAGTTATTGAATTTTTGGAGGAACAGTGAACAGGGGATGAACATGAACCACAGAAAGAAGTTGAAATTCAGAGGGTAGTTGAAGGGCTCGTGTGATTATGATGAGAAACATAAATGCATACGAGGAAGGTACTCCAAATCAATGACTGGGTCACCTGAATGAAACGTTAAAGCTACTGAGAAAATGATCGGATTAAATTAATTGCGGCCCTCAATTATTATTGCAGTTTCTTGTTGGCCGTTCCAAAGGTGTTTGAAACAGAACAGAGGTTTACGGAATAAAGTCGTAAATAAACTAGAAAGAAAGGACGTGAAGTAGACCAGGCTGTTGGGCTGAGTCGGCTGAGGCTGGCACCTCTTTCGTTGACTCTCTTATTACGCTCAGGGCTGACTAGCTTGGGGGACTGTGCCTTTGACAGGTCATATTACAATTATTTTTTAGTAAATGGATATATTACATTAATTCGATTTGTAATATAACATTTACCTTTTTATATAAAAGTGTAGAAAGATGAACATTAATATAGTAAATAAATAAAAAATAAGTATAAACTAGTTTTTTGTACGCTTATAAATTAATTGTCAAATACTATATTATCAAAATTTACACAAAGTTAAACTAATGTATCATTCTTTTAGCTAATTTATCATTCTTTTAGTAAATTGTTTTTAATTTTTAAATATATTATATTTTATAAAATTTTACTTTATATCCTCTTGAATTAGATTCCTGGGTTTTAATTCTTTGAATAATTAATTCTATATGGTAAACTAAAAAATTATCTACCGAACATTACTAGAGAAAAACAAACTGTTAAATTAAGTTTGCCCAGCATAAAATGGCTTGGTTCTTTTGATTTGTGGATAAGCAGGCTCATAATAGGACATGACATAAACAAAGGAATTTTTTTCTTTTTTTTGTTTATATAATATATAACAGTATTGTTGGTTTGTTTAAACAATATATCAGGGAATTGTTGATCAGTTTAAACAAATTTTTCTTTAGATGATCTTAAAAGTACACATTGACATCAATTTAGTGCATTTAGGAGAATAAATCGATTATTGTAATTGAATTTTTTAAGACTAACAAAATATGGTAATTCTGCTAAAGCTAATTATATATATATATATATATTTTTCAAAGAGCAGACACTGTTCTATTGAAGATATGATATAAATGAGCAACTGACAAATTTTTCCTAAAGCTACTAAAAGAAAAATGCTTAGGATCTACTAAAATCCAGTGGAGCCACTATTCAATTAGTGAAGTTCTTCGATGTGGCTAGTTGCTTCTGCTTTGTTTATGTTGAAAAACATAATTACATGACCCCAAGAGCCAATGTCAATATATCTAAGCCAATGTTTTCTGAAAGAATAAGGGTATCACCTATCTTTGTAATAGTGGTGCTTGCAAACAATGGGTTATCTTAGCTTTTCCTCTACAAATTACATATTATTTGTTTCACTTTGTGAAAGTATTTGTTTAACAATGTCTTGTGCCTTCCTCTGCAACTGCTTTGCCTTTATAGGTGAAGGGGAGATTGAAATGAACCACCTTGAGAAGTGCTTATTTTTCTGTCCACTATAATCTTTGCATGGTTGATGGCTCTACAACTACTAAAAAAGTGCTTTTACTTCTTGGGTCAGAAACATAAAGTACTTGTAAGACCTTCCATTTCAATGGAATATGAAAAAATGGTTACTGTTGAGAAAAAAATTTTGCATCACAAATTCAAACCTGGCCTTTTCCATAGCCCGTACTTGAAGAAATATCCACCATTGTCAGTGCCATTATCATCATGAATATGACATGTAAGCAGGAGATAGAGATGCAACTATAGATGACTTGCTAACAACCTTATCCAGAAAGGCACAATTTGCTTTCTCCAGAGAGTGAACAAAGGTCAGATGAATGAAAACCATCAAAAAGGATTCTTGGCAAGTCATCCTTGGTTGCAGCACCATATCTCAAGTTCATGTAAGACTTCAGATGAATAACACTCAAAATCCAAACCAATCTTGGCATGGTAGGATCATATGTACCATTATAATGGGAAAACATAACATGTGTGGCATTTGTCTCCGCCCATAAACCATGGACACTTTAAAAAAGAATTGTGTTTGTATTCAACACGTCAAAGACATATATTAGATACAACACGACATTTTAGATTTTGTTATGTTGCAGGGTTTGTATCCATGTTATGTATTGTATCTTGTTAATTTTATGCAAGAGTGACATGCAAGTAAGTGCCAGTGATAGTGCAAATTCAACTTATTAATAAGGCAATATGGCTTCATGATGCAAACAAGGGACCTTATTCTGTCCATTAGCATACTCGTCATGTGGCTCCAGTAATCAGCTCTGTTGCTTTGTTTAATTACCAGTTTTAT
This sequence comes from Ceratonia siliqua, assembly GCA_034509205.1. Taxonomy (NCBI): domain Eukaryota; kingdom Viridiplantae; phylum Streptophyta; class Magnoliopsida; order Fabales; family Fabaceae; genus Ceratonia; species Ceratonia siliqua. The sequence continues at coordinate 727,221 of JASKGM010000011.1, read as the reverse complement.
CGTTTTGGTATTTTATTATCTGTTTTGTCTTGTTGTCATTTTGTGGTTATTGTCGTTTGTTGTGTTGGTTATGCATTGGCCAATTGTTTGTTTAGTAAAAGAATCTTGCTTTTGGTTTTTTAATTGTCATTTCTGAAAGAAAACCCTTAGGGTTGATTGTATGAGCAAAGAGATTATGCATCCCTAGTCTGTGAGTTTGGTGTGATTCTAAACTTCGTAGATCTTGTTCTATAACTACACTTTATTGTGATATTTTAATTTCAGTGATCTTTGTATTATCCATCATCTTTATTCTGTTGCATATAGCTTTGCACCATTTTGGTACTCGAAGCTAAATTTTTTAAGTACCGGAGGACATGCTTGAGGAAGTATCTTCATCATTACAGCGGCAGCCTTCATAAATAACTGTGGCCATCAAACAAATGACTTATCAGTAATCATAGTTCAACCAGCGTATCTCAACTATAGAGGAAACCCAAAGTCGAAATTAGTTGGAAATGTTTACAAAGGTAGACAAGACGTACTAGTAACAAGAAGATTCAAGAGATATTGAAAACAGGGGCTATCGAACAAGGTGTGAACAGAGGGAACAACCAAGACACAAGGGAGGAAGGTGTCTCAAGAAGGCATATTTTGATGAGACCACTAAGAGGATGAAGCTTAATGTGCCATATTTTCACGGCAAATTGGATCCCACTATTTTTTAAGATTGGTTGATTGCCATGGAAGATTATTTTGAGTGATTTGGGATTACTGAGGACCGCAAGGTACGGTATGCCAAGATGAAACTTAAGGGGTCAACAAGAGGTTGATGGAATAGTGTAGAAGAATAGATAAGGCGCACCTATAGGCCTGAAATTATAGATTGGGGGGAGATGAAAGAGAAACTTCTTCCTCTAGACCATGAACAGATGATGTTTGAGGAACTCCTCTAATTAAAACAAGGGTCATCCTCGGTGGAGTAATATACCGAGCGTTTCCATGAAGTAATAGTGAAAAGTAAGGTTATAGAGACAGAGCAACAAAGCTTCACAAGGTATCGTAATGAGTTAAGGCCTAAGATTAAGAAGGGGATGCTTTTAACGAGATTGGTAAATATGGAAGAGGCATATTAACTTGCTTTTACAGTTGAGAGGCAACTGGGAAAGAGTATTATGTCGGAGGTAAAATCAACCAACCAGGGGGACAACAAAGGAAAATCATACACTCAGAAGTAAGAAGTCAAGACCAACAGTTGGGGAAATAATAGGGGTAAGACGCCATTTATAGGGGAAGATCCTAAGTGTTACAAATGTAAATGGTTCGAGCATTATGCTGTGGTGTGCCTGATTAATGACAAAAAGCTTACATATATATGCGAAATATATATGATTCATGGAACCCGAAGAGGATATAAAAAATGAAGTAGTTCAGGAGGATATGTTGGTTGAAGAAGAACACGTGATAGCCATTAAGGTACCCAATCTTTTAATCAAGAGAATTTTGATAGGGTCCCCGCAAGAAATACAATTTGACGCTAATTGGTTGAAAACCAATATCTTTTATACCAAGTTTGAACATGGGGGAAAGGCTCTCAATGTTATCATTGACAATGGAAGTAGGATGAATGTTATTTCGGAGTGGGCAGTACAGAAGCTCAAACTCCCCACAGAGAGACACCCACGTCCATACAAGGTTAGTTGGGTAGATGAGGATAATTCCTTGTAGGTAAAAAAAGGTGCCTTGTTAGTTTCTCATTGGGACAATGATACAAAAATCAAGCTTGGTGTGATGTTATTCCAATGACAGTTTGCCACCTACTTCTTGGGAGACCTTGGTTGTATGATAAAGAATTGTCATATGATGGACGCAAGAATACTTACTCGTTCTTGCATCATGGGAGAAAGCTAATTCTAGATCCCTTAAAAGTATCAGGTTTTGAGGAAGACACAAATAAACTTGACACAACAGCCAGCAAATTAACAATCATATGAAAAACCCTCAGGTGGTGTTGCTAGTACTTACCCGAGAATACAAATTTAGAGTGGAGCAAGTGTTTGAGGAACTTGATGAGTTGCTAAGACAATTTGAAGACATTATGCCAGATGAGACGCCAAACCAACTACCTTCTATGCGTGACATTCAACATGTCATTGATCTTATACCTGGATCAATGCTTTCTAATTTACCTCATTACCAAATGAGTCCTACAAAACATGAGGAATTAATTAAGTAAGTGCATCAATTATTGAGTTAGAGATTTATAAGAGAAAGGTTGAGTCCTTGTTCAGTCCAATGTTGTTAACACAGAAGAAGGATAGGAGCTGGTACATGTGTGTGGATAACCGGACAATTAACAAGACTAATGTGAGGTATAGATTTCCTATCCTTCGCCTTGATGATATGCTAGATGTTTTGAGTGGGTCTACTTTGTTCACCAAACTTGACTTACGTAGTGGGTATCATCAAATTCATATACACATTGGTAATAAGTGAAAAATCGCTTTTAAAACTAAGGATGGATTATATAAGTGGGTTATCATGCCTTTTGGTTTAACAAATGTCCCTGGTACATTTATGAGAGCGATGACTTAAATTCTACGACATTGTTTGGAAAAATTTACAGTTGTATATTTTGAAGATATATTGATTTTTAGTAAAAGTAAGAAAGACCATTTGAATCATATTAAGCAAGTGATGTGCACTTTTAAATTTGAATAGTTTTTTGCGAATAGAAGCAAATGTTCATTTATGCATAACCGAGCATATTTTTTTGATTTCATCATCTCTAATGAGAGAGTGGAGGTAGATCCCATAAAAGTGCAAGCTATCTAACAATGGCTACCAAGAAACATGTCTGAAGTGAGGAGTTTCCATGGCTTAGCTACTTTTTATAGGTGGCTTATCAATGGTTTTAGCATAATCATGTACCCTGTCATAGAGTGTCTCAAAGGAACAACTTTTCATTAGACCTCAACTACAAATAAGGCCTTTGAGGAAATAAAAAAAATAATGGGCACAGCACCTGTGTTGAGACTCCCAGATTTTTCCAAGATATTTTAGGTAACTTATGATGCTTCCCAAGCAGGTATAAAGAGTCCTTAATCAAGAAGGCCATCCTATTGCCTTTTATAGTGAGAAAATCAATGAGAGTCGAAGGAGATATTTAGTGTATGATATGGAGTTCTATGCTTTGGTTCAAACCCTCAAGCAATGGCTACCTTATATGATTCACGGGGAATTTATCTTGTATACTAACCATGATGCATTGAGACACTTGAACTTTCAAAACTAGTTAAGTTCTAAGCATGCTCGGTGGATGGATTATATCCAACAATTTGAATCATTATAAAGCATAAAGCGAGTATTAAGAACCGAGCTATTGATGCTCTTAGCAGACGACCATACTTATTACATCTATTCCAAGTCTATGTCATAGGGTTTGAAAGCATTAAGGGTCAGTATGAAGATGAGGCAAATTTTAAGCAAGTTTAGTAGCAATTGAAAACTAACCGTTATGCTTTAGTAGGTAACTATACCATTAGAGAAGGTTATTTATTCTTTGGCAAACAACTTTGTTTACTTAGTGGATCATTACGGGAATTTATGGTGCAAGAGTTACATGGGAATGGCCTTGCAGGACATTTTGGCAAGGACAACTTTTAACTTGGTACTTGAGTGTTTCTACTTACTAAAGATAAGAATGGATGTTTATAAGGTAGTTAACAGATGTCGGGTATGTTAATTGAACAAAGGAACTAAACAACCCTCAGGACTTTACACCCAACTTTTTGCAACTGAAAAGCCTTGGCAGGATATTAGTCTTGACTTTGTTCTTGGATTGCCTAAGACCAGCAGGTGTCATGACTCTATAATGGTGGTAATTGATCAGTTCACTAAAATGTTCAATTTCATTCCGTGTAGCAAGACTTTTGATGCATCCAAGATAACTTCCTTGTTTCTATAAGAGATCATTTGATTACATGGAGTCCCTAAAACTATGGTGTTAGATTGTGATGTTAAATTTATAAGCTATTTTTGGAAGACGTTATAGGCTAAAATGGGAATGAAATCGATGTTTTCAAGTGCTTTCCACCCACAAACTGACGGACAAACTGAGATTATTAATAGAAGTTTTGGTAACTTAGTAAGGTGTTTGGTGGATGAACACAACAGCACTTGGATACCATATTACCTTTAGTTGAGTTTGCCCTCAATAATTCAGTAAACAAATTTGTTGGATTTCAGCTTGTTATTGGTACCAACTATACACTTCTATTGACAACATTCCTTTGCCTATGCCCCTAGGACCAGTGAAACAGCTTTAGAAATTTTCAAATAGATCAAACAAGTTCATGAAGAGGTACAACACCATTCAGCAACCACAAATGACAAGTATGCTGCTGAAGTTAATTACACAATGAGGGATAGACATTTTGAAGTGGAAGACGATGTTCTTATTTGGCTAAAACTTAAGCGTTTCTAACCAGGCACTTCTTTTTAGTTCAATGCTCGTAGAGCATAACCTTTCAAGGTGTTAAAGAAATTAGGGCCAAATGCTTATATTATCGATCTTCCAGGAAACAACCATGTAAGTCATATATTTAATATAGAAGATCTCTTTGAATTTAAAGGAGACAAATTCACCATGGACGAAAATCTAACGCTTGACAACAGCTCCAGCCACGTACCTCAACAAGAGCCTAAGGAGACTATATAAGAAATCCGAGACCATCAACTAGTCTACACTCGTCAAGGGGGATATTACAAGTTTTTAGTTCAATGGTGTAAGCCACCATAGAAGGAGCTCATTTGGTTGTCTTCCAATGAGATCGAGCGTTTCAGTTCTTAGTTATTTTCTAAGTATGTCAATATTCACTTGTTGGAGTCAAGTTTGAAAGGGGGAGATGATGATGCAAATAAAGGACCTTATTATGTTCGTTAGCATGCTCGCCATGTGGCTCCAGTAATAAGCTTTGTTGCTTTATTTAGTAATTAGCTTTGTCATTATGGTATTTTATTACTTGTTTTGCCTTGTTGTCGTTTTGTGGTTATTATCATTTGTTGTGTTAGTCCTGTCTTAGCCAATTGTTTGTTTAGTAGGAGAATCTTGCTTTTGGTTTTCTGATTATCATTCCTGAAAGAAAACTCTCAGGGTTGTGTGTATAAGCAGAGAGATTTTGCATCCATGGTATATGAGTTTGGTGTAATTCTAAACTTCATGGATCTTGTTCTGTAACTACACTTTATTGTGCTATTTTAATTGTCATTCCTAAAAGAAAACCCTTAGGGTTGTGTGTATAAGCAGAAAGATTCTGCATCCTTGGTATATGAGTTTGGTGTGATTCTAAACTTCACGAATCTTGTTATGTGACTACACTTTATTGTGCTATTTTAATTCCAGTGATCTCCGTATTATCCATAATCTTTATTCTATTGCATATACCTTTGCATCACTTCTTCTTGACAAAAGACATTATTTCAATGAGATATTCAAGAAATGAATGCTTCATAAGAGAATATTTGAAATCTTTAAGTACTTCAAATTGTTTGTGATTGTTTGAAGAATTGAATATAGAAAGTAAAACTCTTTGATACAAAAGTACAAACATCTAAAGTCTATTTGATAGAGTACATCACATAATTTGAGGGCTCACATATAATGTGAAAGTGTAGTTTATGGGTCAGGATTTGGTTATATCAGTGCTTAACATGACTAGTCTTGTTAGTCATATCATAATCATCTATTCACTTTGGATAACCAAAATAGATAATAAAGAAAAAAAGAGAAAATTATTTTGTCTGTTCAAGGTGAATGAACGACTAAGATATGACTAACGTGCTAACTAGATCCAAATTCATAATTTATATAAGTTGAGTTAATGTAAAGAAAAAATAGTGTACTATGTTGCTAAAAGGGATGCAAGCTAAACTGTAGCGGGCAATTCGTCAAAGGTAACATAGTAGTTTGCTTTTGAAAGCAGTGATTCTATGATAATGTGAGAAAATAATAGCACAATGAGTTTTAATATTTATTTGATATAAAATGTTATTAAAATAAAAAAATGTAGAATAGAAAAAGAAAATAACAAAATAATCAAATTCCTAAAAGTTTCAATATATCAATTTATCATGAAAATCAAGAGTAACATTCTTAAATAAGTAAATAAATAAATAAATATACATACGTGTATGTATATATATATATATACATATATATATATACATAAACAACTTAAATAAAAAATTGGATACCAGATATCTTACAAACAACTTAAATAAGAAATTTGATACTAGATATCTTAATTTTATTAGAATATTATGATATGGGATAACGTATTCTTAAGCCAAACGATTTTATTATAATATTAATTAATTATAAACCCTAATATATAAATAAGAATAATTTATTTATATGTTTTTATTTTATATTTATTTTTTTGGGAGTTATGCAGTAACCAATTGTTGGGTCAACAGCATTTTTCTGTGTCAAAGTCATTAAAAAAAAGTTCACAAAAAAGGGGTCATTAGAAAACAATTTAGCCGAATATAGGCCCAAGTTGTTGATTCAGCCAGAAGCATCCGGCCCATGATAACTCCAACAAAAAAACACAAACAGCGTTCTTCCTAGGCTTCGTTCCGATTTGGCGGTTGGCTTAGTGTAGGGCCGTTTCATAGAGGGATTTTCTCATCTCTGTATTCGTATCCTCCATTTCTCTGTCAGCTTTTCTGTCGGATCCCCATATCAGGTAACCATCAGCGTCCACCTTTTCCATATGATTTGTTCTTCATTTTCGTACTTAAAAAGAAGCTTCATGTTCTTCTAGTAACTTTTTTTTTTTTGTTGGTTAATGTTCATCATGTAGCTCACAAAATCTTTTATGCATCAAGAAATTATCAGACGAGGACCCTAATCAAATTTCCTTTTCTGGGTCCATTAAACTTTGTTTGAGGTTTTGATATATAATAAAAGTTAGATTGTGGTGTAGTTTTACGATGGTGCAATGGAAATTTTAAACTGATTCTTTGCTTCAGTGATTAGATTGCTCATAGTGGATTGGCGTGCTCTGCCTATATCTCTTATGCTTCAAATTTTAATATTTATATCTATGCACTTTGTTTGATGTGATGTGGTTGCTGGCCAGGCTGACAATTTTCTTAAGAGGCTGTATTTTCGAGTATGATAGTACTTGTGTGTATATTTCAAGTATGATTGACCCTAGTACACTATAATAACTTTTTTTTAAATATATGCTGTTATAACTGAGTGAATAGTGAAGTGCAGGTAGATTCATTGGTGTTAATCAGTAGAAAATTTATTAGGCTGTCTTGAATGATTTATCTTGGCATGCCTTATGTAAAAGATGAGGAGTAGAAAAGAAAGATGGGTCATTATTCTAATGCACAACCAATAATGGAAAAGGTGGCACTTTATTCAGAATCGCCCTTCATGATTGGAAGTACCTGTTTCTCTTTAATAACAGATGGATCACTCATGTCCAATAATTACATGGTACGGATAATGGGGGTATTGAGTGGAGATTGGTTTTCTGTGATTGTTCCCTCTCTTGACATTGAATAACAAAGAAAAAATGTTGATAATGCTGATTCACAAGACTAAAATTCTTTTTATCAATTTTATACGTGCGCATTTCTACACTTCTCTTTTTTAAGAGATTGCAATTGTCGGGATTCGGGAGTCATAATTATACAAGAATTCAGATATTCAAATTATTTTTTTTTATTTTTCTTCTTGGATCTAGGTTACCATAAACATATTACATAGTGGCTGGTGTACCCCACGATTTGGTTATTTGCACTGACATGTGGTAATGCACCAACCTTGGCAATTCAAAAAATTTGTTCTTTATCTTTCCTAATTTCCTTTCTTAGAGGCAATTCCATATTAAGATGATAAATATAATTTTCCAGACAAAATTAGGTCACAATCAAGAAGATTCTTTCTTGTAAGTTAGAATGATCACATTCTTATTTCAGGAAGGCCTGAAAGGACGGTTCAAGGATATACCAAGATTGAGATAATTACATTGTTTAAAGAACTGTTAATGTTGTCAGTTAAAGGATTGTCTATGGTAACTTTAGCTAATATTAGATTTTTTAGTATTTGTATTATGTGTATTTGGTGGCACTAGAGAATGGGATAACTTATTTTCTGTTATATTATTCGTCAAAACCAAACAGGAAGCATATCTCTCCTTGATTTTTACAATTTATAGAAAATTCGTCATCTTTTTGTCAAGATGAAAATCTTGCTTGTCATTTGTGACTATCATGAAACCATTTGTTCATTTTTGCAATTGGTGTCTGAGCAGAGAGCTATCAATGTCAGACACTAAGGTTGAGGATGTGAAGAAACAAGAGTTTGCTGACGATACCCCTAAAAATCAAGTTGATTGTGACAATCCTGTGGATGATAGGAATGATTCAGATAAAAATGACAAAAGTACCATGCCCTCACCCCAGCAGGAGGTAATATTTTGCTTCATTGTTATTCTATCTAGTAGGATTTGAGTAATATGAACTTGAACTTTTAAAATATTATAGTAGTAGAGGAATAAAATTTTTTGACTCTTTGGAGTTGCGAGTCTGCTACTCCGTAATCCATTACGCATAATGGTTCATACCTCATTGATTAAGCTTTTAACTCTGAAAATTTTTCAAAACTGTGAAATTGTTCTCTGCTCGTCACCTCTTAAGTCATTTCCACAGGATAGAATGGGATATTATCCTTCAGTTCAAGAAATTACCATGTCATTTTGAGGTTAAAATTTATAGTTCCTAAGTTAGCTTCGCTTAGATATTGGTGAAATGATGGCTTAAGCATGGCAAAACATTGGCTGCGTTTGGTTTTGTTTTCTTTCTTTTTTCTTTCTTAATTTTTTATTAAAATAATGAAAAACACTTTTTAAAGAACAATAATACAATATATGTTTGGAAAATTCCATCTTAGATTGTTAAAAGATTATTCATTGGGCAGAGAGAATAAGAGTCTTTTGGACCCAACTATTCCCTCTTTTTGTCCTTTCCTTCTTTGCTGGGGAAGCCTCACACATCACATCCTTTTTTAATGTCTGGTGACCACCTCGACAAACCTAAGCCACCCATCCTTCACCAAAGCTTCCAAGGCCCACCGAAGCCACCAATTGTTCATTGTCAAGAGACAAAGTTACAGATCTGCAAGACCATGAAACCTTCGTTAGTGGCTGCTGATGGCTCTCCCAAATTTAAATATGATTCCAATATGGGTACGGCTGTCAAACTCTAGGCTTTTGCGGTAAGTCATGTACTGCATGTGAGGGAAAATTGAGACGTGAAGCTACCTGAGCCTGGGCAGTTTTGTACAGGTTGAGGTTGCCATGGCAGCTACCAAAACTGTGATAGTGCCTACAGTGAGCCACTGCCACTGCAACCAGTTGCAGCTATGATTTCAAAGGTGTCTGTAGCTGCTGCCATTACTAGCCTGCTTGAGTGTGTAGATCTGGTTTAACTGTTAAAGCCAGGTTGAATATAATTACCAATGTGCCATTAATGAAAAGAGTTTGATGGGTTGATCTCTGTGTTTTCAGTTGAATTTGGGAACTAAACACTAAAAACATCAAGATATGTTCTCTGTTTCCTAATTTCTATTCTTTGCGACCCATTTTTTAGAAAATTATTTTTTCAGCACATATGGTGAAAACAGGTGAGCCAAATGAGTTTATATTTCTTTTGTTTCTGAAATGTAAAAAAGTTTTTTGAAACAGAATCAAACATGCTCAATATTCCTTAATGATAGAAGGTATCTTAAGATTTCTTACAATTTTTATGGCCGCTTTTATTTCTACGTCTCTTAATGTTCATTTATTTAAATTATGCGATGGTGTCAGTTGCTATTAATCTGTTTCTGCAGGACGAAGTAATCAAGAAAAAGTATGGAGGCATATTGCCAAAGAAGCCACCACTAATATCCAAGGTTACTTCCTTCTTTTCCTCTGAAGTTTTTTAATATAAAGGAATAAATATTATTAAAGACGAAAAAAGAGTGAACTAAAAGAGATGAGGACAAGATATCCTCCTAAAAGAACAAAAAACACACAGCCATAGTAAAAAAAAACCACATCCTTCTTTTTCTCTGATGTTGCTTTTGCATGCTGCTCTCTTCCACCCTCTGATCATTTGTGTTTGTATGGAATGCTTTTCCAAAACTGAAGGTACTTGATGAAGAATTTTAAATTTTGGCAGGACCATGAACGTGCTTTTTTTGATTCTGCTGATTGGGCTTTGGGGAAGGTAATTTCGGGACTCAGAAGTACCTGTATAATTGTATATCATTATGTTTTTGTAACGTCAATTAGATATTTGGTATGGTTAGTTGGGATGCCTGATATTTTTTCCTCTTTGCCATTCTCTGTGATCCTTGAACAGCAAGGGGCACAAAAGCCAAAAGGACCACTTGAAGCACTCCGCCCTAAGTTGCAGGTTTTTTTTACATTCTTTTTTGTCAGCTTTTTCTTTTTTTCCTTTATTTCTTTATCCCCTTTGAATGGTAGTTCCTCTCTGAAGAGTGGAGAGCAATTCTTTCTATTTAGTGTTTTATATTATATAAGCATCTAGTCTCTCTGCATTGTCCATCCCAAATAGATCCAGAATAAAATATGAGGATTGGATTGTGTTGTCTGGAACAGATTTTTTAGCATGATGCTGTATGAATGCCACAAGCATGATACATTTTAATTTGATGAAAATAGGGCAATGACTGTGGCGTCTAACTCCCGCTCCCTGTAATTTTGCTTTAAAGTTTTTTTGTGGAAACTGTTGGGGGTGAACTGGAATAATTAAAAACTTTTTGTTTCCAAATGAACAACTGTTGGTCCATTACATGACTACAAAATGTTTACGTGCAATATATATCCCTGTATGCATAATTTATTTATGGATCAAATGTTTTGACATTGTTTTCTGTTCCCCATTTTGGTGTCCTATCTTCACTGTGGTCATCAGCCCACACACCAGCAAGTCCGTTCAAGGCGCTCAGCTTATGCTCCGGCAGATGATGAAGGTATGTGCAAGTGACAGGGACCCTTAATTACGCACCAAAAATCTCCTGATCTGGCTGTATTAAAATTCAAGACCAGGTTGAGATGCCCTTTTTATTTTTTTTCTGACAGTTGATGGTGGCAATAATGCTTCTCCGGAGGATCAGAGTGCCACAGAAGATGTTGGCAATGATAACAATAATTCTGCTCCGGACCAGAGCTGCCGGAGCTAGATTGCATATGACAAAATGGTGGTTTCTTCCCCAAATGTCATATTTTCATACATATTTATAGTTGCTTGTGCTAATAACAGGAGGAGGAAATTTTCAAGCAGTTGAGACTATGAATCATATATATATATACACACACACACTCTCTACATAATTATGAGATTCTTTAACTTGCTAGGATTGCAACATGGGAGATAATGAACCAACATCCATCTGTGATTCCAATTGCAAACAATTGACGTCTTACAAAATAATCATCCTTTAGTTATTAGTCTAGTAGAAACTATGTACTGAGCGTGTTTGAGTTATTGATGCGTAGGCTGGTGGCAATTTTGCGCCAAAGTCATGATAATGAAAGGTAAATTTGTGTTATTATTTGGTACCAGGGCGCTGGAAAATAAAACTAAACTCTAATTTACTTCCCTGTGCTTTGTTCAATCCTGTGATTATATTAATCCACTTTCTTTTCTTATTCTTTTTTAAATTCAAATAGAAGGGAGTAACAAAAAAACTGATGTTTAAGTGGAAAGAGTGTTAAGTGACCTCGTTGAAGCCTAAGTTGAGAAACTAAATTTGACCCAAACAACATGTAAAATTATCAATATGTGATTCGCTCTAAAATCAATCAATTTCAGCCTGTTTACTGAAAGAGAAGTACCAATTTTGCAGAGTATTTTTTATTATTTTCAAAAGTATGGACAAATTATTTATCTTTAAGAACCATTCAGATATTATATATATATATATATATATATATATATATATATATATATATATATATGTATATATAATGTTTTGGATACCATGGTTTGAAGATATCAAAATATATATTATGATATCTAAGATTTTTGTTTAATATGATAATTATTATCAAATAAATAACTCATTTGTATTTTATAAAAGTGAGTGAAGTTAAAAGATGGATGAATTCTATTCTATTGCTGTGCTATTCATTTTCTATTTCTTATTATTTTTGTTTTTTGTTTTTATTTTGTTTACATTAATTAATTATTTTTTATGTCATATTTTTTAAAAATTTTTTACTTATAAAAAAATAAATTAAAAAAAATTATGAATAAATAGTATAAAAAATGTAAAAAAATTTTAAAAAAATATATGACATAAAAAATAATTAATTAATATTAAAAAATAAAAAAAAGAGATAAGAATATATCTTGTTATGCTACGTTCATTATGTGAGAGAGGTAACATAACAACAGCTTAAAAGATGAAGAATATAAAATTTTTATAATTTTATACTGTTTAAAATAATAATTTTATATTTTTTAATACCTTAAATGTTATCAAATATTACAATCTAGATAAAGATGACATTGTGTTAAAGTGTTCCCAAGTACATATAATAATTTCCCATTATTATTCTTTTTAATTCCATACCTAAAATATGTCTTTAATGCAAGGTTCCGGATTAATAATTACCTAACGGTGGTTAAGGGAATGTCTGACCCACAAATTGGACCCTATGGAGCTATAAGATGGTAGGTGAAGGTTCTCTTTCATTATGTCACGTTAACCATTTAAATAATGGACTCTAATGAGTTATCATAATTAAAGAAACCAAGCAATCCATTGAAGTTTGGTGTTCCATTTGCACAAGCATGGATTATCTTTCTTCCCTTAAATTAGTGAAACATATGAATTACTCATTTTTACCTTCAACAAATTTGATGATGTTACTTGTACAAACATTTCAAGACTTGACGTTGATATTTGCCAATAATTTCATTATCATATTATGCAAGAGTACAATCATTTATTGGAGAGACAATTACTAAATATGAATTTAAGTCAAAGCATGTGAATTTGTGTAATTAAAGTGTTGATTTTCTTCTTAGTACTCAAACAAATAAGGATGATGCTGGGTATTATTCCAAATTGCATACAATTTTTGAAATTAATTCCGATGGTCTTACACTTAATTTGTGCGCAGTTCAATTAGGGTAATTTTAATCTTATACACTACTCATAAATTCTTAAAAAATTAAATTTTTTACTAGTTTTATACTCTCTCAGTAGAAAGAATAAATTAATTTTATTTAAAAAATTTTGTGTGTGTAACATTTATTTTCTCAATTAGTGTTAACAAAATTCGTGAGTATGTAACATCTATTTTTTCAATTGGTGTTAGAGGAGGCACTATGTAAAAATACAAGAGTTATCGTATAATAATTATATCAATTTTTTATAATTTTGTTTTTATAATCAAAATAGTAGTAAAAGTATGTAGCTGTGTTGCACTTAACTATCCCATATAATAATAAATTATAAAAGGGAAAATATTAAAGACAAATTGGGTCGGGCCAGCTGGACGGGTCAAACTATTTCGAGGACTCTTCGGAATGGTCCGTCAGCTGCCTACTTTCAACTTTCCCCGGCAAAAGCCCCTTTTTATAGAATCCTCTTCTCTCTTTCCCTTGCCAGTTGCCCTTCATTTCTGAAATTTCTTAAATTGCTTCTATTGGGGTATCTTCTTCATCGACCTTCGTAAGCCTCTCATTCTCAAGTTCACTTTTTTCTTTTTTTCTTTTTTTCTTTTTCTGTTTGGTAATTCAAACTGTAGCTGCACGCTGCTCAAACTCCATACCCAGATCTCAGAGACATTCGTTTCATTCTTTCTTTGTTTAAATAACTGATCTGCTGCTTTTTTAATTGTTTTTAGCCACTCTATTTTATGGTCCTTAGTTTATAGTCTCACTTTTACTAGCTTTAAGTGTTATTGTGTACAAATTGAAGCTGGATGACCATCAAACTACCAGTAATGTACTGTGAAGAAACTACCCTTTTTGTTCCACTAATGTTTCCCATGCATTCTGGGTGCATTCATCATTTTAAAAAGAAAAATTAGTTTTTGCTTCTTGTGCTTGGTCAGTAGATGAATGAATTATTTTATTACTCCATTTTTGGTATTTGGTAAATTATTCTCTGCTGTTTTAACAGTTAGTCCGTGGTTGTGTTGTGTTGTACGAACTTGACGATGCCTGTGTTGGTCAGGCTGGATTAAGGTTGGATGGACCTAGGTAGGGTTAGGTTCGATCCTGCGAGATGAGAGTACAGGTGAGTTAAAAGCTGGGTTGGTCGAATCCGGGCTCCTCAAGTTAGTTTGATCTAATAAGGGTAATAAATGCGAGGTGTCAAAAGTAGTAAAAAAAGTGTCCCCTTCATACATGGGCAGAGGGAAATTTATAGATGAGAAGAGTGGTATAACTGTGATGGTGGGAGGTGGAGAGGAGTAGATATGTTTTGGGCCCTGTTGGATTGTGGGCCATGTAGTTGGGCTAGACTTTAGTTGGGCCTGATATGGGTCATGTACAGAACTGCTATTATAATGGCTAATTAGCCTTGCACTTAAACGTCACTATGTTGCAATTTCTTGCATTCTACTACTTCGATGTTACCTTAAGTGGGCATATTTTGAGTTAATTTTTTATGTCTGCTAATATAGGGATTTTCCTTTATTTTTCTTTTCAATGTTTGTTAGAACAGTGATGTTCCCTTTATTTTATATTATATGTTAAATGCCATTTATTGTTCTTCATCTAATTGTAGGATTTTTATTATGGAGCTTTTGGATTGCACGTGGATATTAGTCTCCACAAGACATGTGGGTTGAAGGTGGAATCAATTGTATGGTGATTTATGACATGTAGACCAGTGGAATGTGGCATGAGGAATTGTAACATATTTTGGACATCTTCATCTCTAGCATGTAAATTGTAATTACTGACTTGATAAGTAACTAGAAAAAAAAGTTTGGAAGCAATCAGAGTTGGGTTTAGTGTGATATCCTGAGAAAATAGCTAAAACGGGGTCGCTTTGTTGTGTGGCTTCAAGGCCACATGGATCAAATACAGCCAGTAGGGACTGGTCCATGGGTCCACATGAACCCTACTGGCGAACTAATACAAGCTTTTCACCACCTCCATCAAGATGGGATTTCAGATTCCAATCTGAAGGGCTGCCATATAGTTTGCATGATGGTATTCAACTCTATGGATCTTCTACATCATCAAATGGGAAAGACAGTAGGGGCTGGGTGAGAGGCAACCACCTGTATGATCTTCACTATTCTGCTTCAGATGGTACTGGTCTTTTTCTTAGTAGTCCATCTGACCTCTCTCAGGGTCCTCAGTGGACACCTCCATCAGTACAAGAAATAAGTATTGATGATTATGAAACTGCAACTAGGAAAGGTAATTCTGAATATCCAAATTAGTATGTTGTAGATATGTACACGCCACTTTTAGGCTTTTATGACTGAGGTATGAGTATATTCTTTATAAAATGTATGGTGAATTCGTTCTTTATCTTTTCTTTTAACTACATTTTAGGTTTACTGAATGGCTGCCTTTCTTTTATACAATATAAATTCATATAATACATGAAAAGTTTGCATGTTTTCTTGCATGCCTATATCGTATATTGAGAAGCTAAGGTCTTTCATGTAGAAGGGATGCAGCAGCGTATTATTGAGGTGTAAACTGTGAGAAGAAGAGAGGAAGAAGAGAGGGAAAGAGTAACGGAGAAGGTTTGAAAAGTCAGAATACCCATTTAGGGTTGGCACAATAATATATATTAGGATAAGACACTTATATCCTTACATACTAACACTCCCCCTCAAGCCGGAGCATAGATATTAATCATGCCCAGCTTGTTACAAATATATTCAACTCTAGTTTTGACAAGGGTTTTAGTAAATATATCCGCCAACTATTCACCGGTCTTGACATGCTTGGTGGAGATGAGGCCCTTTTGAAGTTTTTCACGCACAAAGTGACAATCAACTTCTATGTGTTTTGTCCTCTTATGGAACACATGATTAGAGGCTATATGGAGAGCAGATTATTATCACATAGTATCTCCATGTACTCAGGTTGTCCAACTCCCAATTCACCTAATAGATGACGTATCCATATCAGTTCACAAGTGAGTTCAGGCATAGCACAATATTTAGATTCTGCAGTAGATCGAGAGACAACATCTTGTTTCTTACTTTTCCAAAAGACAAGGTTTCCCCTCTACAAACACACAGTATCCGATAGTGGACTTGCGGTCAACGCATGAATCGGCCCACTCGTTAATGACCATGGTTCTTGTAGATTATACCACGGCCAAGGGCACCTTTTAGATATTTAAGGATGTGTATAACTGCCTCCCAATGAGTTGACTGAGGTAAAGACATAAACTGACTAACAACACTCACAGGGAATGCAATGTCAGGTCGAGTCATCGTAAGATAATTTAGTTTTCCGACTAGTCTCCTATATCTCTGGATTCTCTAATAAATCACCATCATCATTTGTCAACTTTGTGCCTGGAGACATTGGTGAATCACAAGGTTTGGCTTCCGATTACCTTGTTTCATCAAGTAAGTCTAAGATGTATTTTCTTTGTGATAGGAATATTCCCTTCTTACTTCGAAGCACCTCAATTCCCAAGAAATACTTGAGATCCTCTAAATCTTTAGTTTGAAATTTACTCTAAAGAAAAGATTTGAGTACACAAATGCCATTTTCATCACTTCCCGTGACTACAATGTCGCCAACATAGACAACTAGGAGAATACACCCTGCTGTAGTTTGCTGGTAGAAAATAGAATGATCACATGCACTCCGTTGTAATTCAAACTCTAGAACCACATCACTAAACGTCCCAGACCATGCTCTAGGGGACTGTTTCAATCCATACAGTGACTTATTCAACTTGCACACATGACCATACTCCCCCTGAGCAACAAACCCAGGTGGTTGTTCCATATAAACCTCTTCCTAAAGATGACCATGGAGAAAAGCATTTTTGACGTCGAGCTAATGAATAACCCAAAGATGAGTGGTAGCTAAAGAGATTAAGAGGTGAATAGAGGTTAATTTAGCAACAAGGGAGAAGGTCTCAGAATAATCAACACCATAGGTTTTTGCATACCCCTTGGCAACTAACCGAGCTTTAAGACGAGCAATGGACCCATCAGGATTAACTTTAACAGTGAACACTCATTTGCATACAATAGCCTTTTTGCCTGAAGGAAGAGTGACTAAATCCCAAGTATGATTTTGTTTAAGAGCAATCATCTCCTCTTCATGATTGCTAACTAGCCCGGGTGAGAAAGGGCTTCAGAGTGAGATTTAGGGACAGGAACAGACTCAAAGGATGTGATGAAGGTCTTGGACAACGGAAAAAGAGCATCATAGGAAACAAATAAAGAACGATAATAGGTACAAGAGCGTTTACCTTTGCGAACGGCAATAGGAAGATCAATCTCAGATGAGAGTGAAGAAGAATCAGGAGCAGGATCAGTGGGTGAAAAAGCTGGTGGAGGAGAAGATTCATGATGGGCTAGAGGTGCCACTATAGGTGATGATGAACGCCGTGAATACACCTGTGTGATAGGCGGGCGAGTTACCTGCACTGGTCCAGTTTGAACAGTATAAACAAGAAAATCATCTTCCGGCACAAGACATAAAGAAGGTTGAGAGGAGACAGAAAAGAAAGGAGTAGACTCAAAAAATGTAACATCAATTGAAACAAAATAAAGACCTAATGTAGGGGAGAAACATCGGTATCCTTTCTGGGTCCTAGAATAGCCCAAAAACACACACTTTAACGACTTAGGATCAAGTTTAGACACGAAGGAGCGAATGTCTTGAACAAAACACGTACACCCAAATACTTTTGGAGAAACAAGGAAGATAGGAAGTGAAGGAAATAGAATAGAGTAAGGACTCTGACCACTAAGAACAGTTGAGAACATTCTATTGATCAGGAAGCAAGCAGTAGACACTGCATCAGCCCAAAAGACTTTAGGAACCTGCATATGGAAAAAAATAGCTCTAGCAACTCACATAAGGTGTCGAATTTTTCTTTCAGCTACCCCATTTTGCTGTGGGGTAACCACACATGAAGACTGGTCAATGATGCCCTTTTGAGATAGATAGGAATTGAAAGATGTTGAGAAATATTCCTTGGCATTGTCACTACACAAGATACGAAAGGAACAACCATGTTGAGTTTGTATTTCAACATAAAATTTATAGAAAATAGAGAAGATTTCTGAACGATTTTCCATTAAATATAACCAAGTAGTTCAAGAACAATCATCAACAAAAGTGACAAAGTAGCGAAAGACAGAACTGGTGCAGGCAACAACACGTGTAGTAGGTTCTTGTGGATGTTCCAACACATGTAGCCCATTAGATTCACGACCTCTACCAATAATTTTTTTCGTTCCAAGATCCTGAAAGATACAACAATCAGGAAAGAAATGAACACTACAATTAAGGAAACGTGTTATTTGATTGACGGAGACAAGATTAAAAGGAAAATTAGGCACACATAGAACAGATAACAATGATAAAGATGGAGTGACATCAATAGTGCCACTCCCAGTCACAGGAGACAAAGAGTCATCAGCAAGAGTTACATTTGGTAAGAGTGAAAAGAAGAGAAATTACCTGAGGCACCTGTCATGTGATCGGTTGTACCTGAGTCAATGACCCAGGTGTGAGATGAAGATGAGAGACAAGCAACAGACTTACTTGTTTGGGCTAGAGTGGCTGTTGAAGAGGAAGCACCTTGCTAAGAGGTAAGGCGAGCATATTCTTCAGCAAAGATAATCACTTGTTCAGGTTTAGGTCCAGTTGAGGTGGGTAAAAGGCCATCAAAAGTAGCAGTGTTAGCAACCCAGGATTGATACTTATCAGGTTAAGGTTTCTCGCCTCCATTCAATTTCCACAATATTTTCTAATATGACCTACTTCACCACACTCAAAGCATATACGAGCCCCACCATTCCTACCTCCTCCTCTGCCACCTCTGTTAGCACTTCTCCCTCCTTTGGTATTATCTGACCTTGAGTTTGTACTGATCAAGGCAGATACTTCAGTCCTTTTTACTGATTGATCAGGATTATCACTGAAAGTGAGTGAATTAGTTCCAAAACTAGTTAAAATTTGTATACGGGCAACTTCATAGTTAGGTTTCAATCCAACCAGGAAGCATTGTACAGCAACCTGCTCTTGCTTTTCTTGTATTTTCTTAACATCATTAGAAACTGGAAAAAGTGCCTTCATCTCTTCAAATGCATGTTTAGTCTCAGTATAATAATTCAGGAGTGGCTTCCCATCATCTAATACACATTAGCTAATACTTCCTGAACATGAATCAAATTTTCTTTGTTGGCAAAAAGTTCTTTCAGATATTTCCACAACTCTTTGATAGTGTCACAATGACTAGTAGCATCATCCAATTCAGGCTCTAATGTTTTCTGTATCTGAGAAAAGATTTTATCATCTTCTATCATCTATTTCTTCTTTGCAGCCTCATTTGAATTTATTGGTGGGTCATCAGTAAGATGTTCTGCCATGTCAATTGCAGATAAATACCTCCTAATGGTTCTCTGCCATTGAGTAAAGTTCTTACCACTTCCATTTAGCTTCCTATCAGTATTTCTGGAAGATGTTATCTCAGTAACCAACTTTCTCTCTAGACTCTCATCAGCCATTATAGAGATGAAGAAAAATGAAATGACAAGAAGACACAGAATGAAGAAACTAAAATTGCAAAAATGTTCAACCAAATGTCCTGAATAACCCCACTAATTCATAATTGTTCAATCCAAATAGCAAGAAGTTGAGGAACCGGTCTGTACACGTGCAAAACTGGCTATTTCAACAAGCCCAGTCACTGGCCGGCAAATCTGGATCTCTGGCGAGCACAGTCACCGCCAACCACCCCTTCTGCACCACCCTCAACCGTTGACAACTCCACTTGGTGGTCAAATCGCACCCTACAGGCAACATTCATCTGTCGCGCAATGCATATCTAATGCGCGTAACTGCAGCACATCTTCAGAGAAGAGGAATGAGGAAGAAGAACAGTAGGGGAAGAAGAGAATTGGGTTTAGCTTGGATGGATCAGTACCAAATCAGCTCTGATACCATGTAAACCATGAGAAGAAGAGAGGAAGAAGAGAGAGAAAGAGTAACGGAGAAGGTTTGAAAAGCCAGAATACCCATTTAGGGTTGGCACAATAATATATGTCAGGAAAATAGACTTACAATAAGAATAGACAAAATTACTTTTACTACAAATAGGATAAGACACTTATACCCTTACATACTAACATGAGGGTTATGCCTGTAGTTTTTCCTATTTAGGTTATCGAGGATTAAGGAATCAAAAGTAGATGTTGTAGGTTAGGGTAGAAAAGAAATGGTTTGATTTGGATATTAAAGATGAATCTATTGGTTTTATCCAAAAAAAAAAAACAGATGAGTCTACTGATTGAGATGAAAAATCAGATATGTCAATTTAATGGAATATAAATTGCAGTGTTGAAGGTAAGTTATTCAAGGGTTAAAGTTAATGGTAAATTGGTAATTAAAATGGCCTGGAACGAAAGATGGTTAAAGAAGCTTACCTAGGGTCTAAGGATATAGAAGAGGAAGAAGAAATAAAATTTAGCCCCTTTGAGTTTGATATGAACTGACTTAGATTGAGAATAACAGAGTCAAAATAGACTCCTAAGAGAAGTCTAGTATTCAGATGGAAACATACAAGACAGTGGACATTTGAGAGGTCCACAAGCTCTCCCTCACAATTCACTTAATTGCCAACCTTCTCTCAGCCCTTGCCCCTCTATATAAGGATTCTCTAGCAACCATTTACAGTTACGTTCCCAACTGCCCAACTCTCCTAAGTCTAGTTACAACTGATATAGTTTTACTGAGTTCTATTATTCCTTCTAGCATACGTAGCCCGTCTAGGAGTCCTAAGACTCCTAACAGAGTTCCTTCACTTACTTGCATAGGCATTGTAACTTTTGTTTAATTTTATTTTACATAAAACATGATCTATAAGAAAACATATGGGGCTTTAATAACTAATTGCTGCTCAGGTGAAAGAGGATGGCATATGAATAGACTATTGAACCATTAAATCTAAAAGTACATGGGATCTCTGTATAGAAGTTACCCCCAAAACTAGGACTTTCAAATACAAGAACGAATGGCTGATAACGTAATTAAACCCAAATAAGTCCAAGGGTGGCTGAAGCTTATATCTACCAAAATTAGATTATTGAATAGTTAGAAAACAGAGCAGATGGTTTAGAAAGTTTTGCAAGTTAAAAAACATGGAGATAACATTGTTTTTCACCTCTATGCTCTTCAGGCACTTGAGCTCTCTTGGATCACATCTAGACAAATAGAAGCAGGGTTTGCCAGTTTCTTGGCTCATATAGATTTTCTTTTCTCAGTTTGGTTCAAACTTTTCAGCGGTGAATTTCTAGAGAGATGGATGGTGGCATAGCTGAAGCTTTGATACGTTGATGAGTTCTTTTTTTTTTTTTTCAAGGGGTTTGTGTATTTAAATCCTCTGAAGTGAAAACTGTGTTTGATAAGTTGATAACTGTTGATGAAAAGTCAACAATTATTTTCTCATCAATATGCAATGGACCCGGATCCAGTGCAGTGACTGGACCGTCCAGTCATTGCACTGCCCTTGGATGTGGGCAGGGGCACTGTAGCAACAGTGCCCCTGCCCACATCCACCCCTTAAAATCGACTGGATCCCGTACAGTCACTGCACGGGATCCATTTCCATATGCAATTGACCCTCTAAATTGCCCCACCGAGGAGTTGAACACCCCACTCCACTGGGTGGGTAGTTAATTTTTTTTTTGTTGCTAATTAAACATATGCTCGTACCCCATATACATTAATTTGGTTCTACCACATGAAGAAAAATACATTAATCGTGGAAGAGGAACATGATAAAATATATTGTGCCTTTCACTTTTTTGTTTGACAAGCTGAATTTGGACTTGACAATTTCAAAATTCTGCTTGAAATATAATTTACATCAGTAAAAGATCTATCTTTTGGAGGCTTCTTTCCCCATTTCTCTGGATGACTTTTGGGCCTCTTGAACAAAGCTCTTGCTCTTTTCCAGAGTCTGCATGCATGATATTTTTCCAGCTCAATAATTGATGTAAAAGGTTATTCTGAATTATCAGAAAGTCTGGTTACCCTTATATGTACAATTAACACCCATGTTGAAATTTCTTCCAAGGTACCAACTTTCAGATTTTGCAGAAATACTGGGGTTTTTCAGTATGTAATTCCATATCTAGGTCCTGGTGTATCTTTGGAGTGTGATCCATTTTATCTTGATTGGACATGGTTTGTTTGTGGACGTTGTTGTTTCCCTTGAAACTTGAGCGGTTTTTCTGTCTGTTTACATGCTGCAAGATTAACTCGTGTTTCATCAGTTTCTGTCTTGCTTTGTGCAGTAAATTCCTATCATTTCCAGTGTTTATTCCTTGCTGCTGCTTTATTGGTTGTTACTTTTGTGTACTGAACTGCTTTCTTCTCATTTTTACTCAATAGATCCTTCTCTGGGCCGGATATTATTTACACCAACCAAGGAGGTAATGTTTCTAAATAAGGGCTGTTTATACTAATATTTAAGAGAGATGTTTGCCTGGCAATTAGTGAACCGTTGGGTCTCTCTCATGAAATAGGCTAATAGGAATGAAATATGTGCAGGGAACTTCAGAAAATCCAGATAGTGGGGGCTCCACTTCATCCCGGTCAGAGAGTAGTGAGTCTGAGTCCACTGCAAAGTCACGCTCTGCCCAGCGGAATTTCTCCAGTCGCCGCTCTTTCATCTCCAAACCTGTTCATCCTTTGTCCTTTCCTGACCGTGCTCCTTCTAGGGAAGCCTTTGACCCTGAAGTTGCAGGTTTTTCAGAGTTTGATGCTTCCACTCTGCACAGAGATGCCCAGCGTTGTAGTAGTGCAAGCAGCAGCCTCGATTTTTTAGATGTTTCTGAGTCATTTGAATCTGAAACATCTGGTCGCCCACATATTCCTTCAAATGGATTAAGATGCAGCTTGTGTGAAAGATTTCTATCACAGAGATCACCTTGGAGTTCCCGTCGAATTGTGAGAAGTGGAGACATGCCTACAACTGGGGTTCTTCCTTGTCGTCATGTTTTTCACGCCGAATGTTTGGAGCAGACAACTCCAAAGACCCGGAAAAGTGATCCTCCTTGCCCTCTCTGTGCCAGATTGGAGGAGGAAAATTCCCCTGATCAAAGGGGTATTTTGAGACTGAAGAATAATTTTCCGAAACTTAGATCATTATGCGAGGATGGACCCTCAAGACATTGGGGCTGTGCACAGGTAGGTGATTGTGTTGATGGGGCTCTGCATGCACCACAACGCAATGCTATGTTCTTACTCAATAGGAATCGCATTAAAAAGAATCTATCTTCTTCCAAAGGTACTTTAAGCAAGGAATTTCCAGGTAAGTTGAGGAAAAGTGGACCATATTCTTCACAGCTGTTTAGTGGAAGGTCAGCTGATCTGGAAGCAGTTGGTTGCTCCAAGGCAATAGCAGGGCCAAGTATGAAGAGATGATGGGAAGATGTCTAGAAAATTGGAAGCTTGGCAGGCTGTAAAGTACATGCGGGCCATTCTTGAGCATCAGAAGTTGACTGTCCCTCTTTAGTCAAGTGGAATTGTATAACAGGGATTCCTAACCTTGTCATGGTTTTGTATAGATTGATTTGTTGTGTATGTGTATTGAATGTCACGATTGGAACTAAATCGTTGGATGCTTAATGCATTTTGCTTTCTGATCCTGGTATTTCATACATATCTATCTGTCTTGATAAAATTTGCATTTTTATTTTGACAAATACGCATTGAGGAAATATGGAGGAGTTAATTAATTTCTAGTTCTCTGTATTTCAAAATAGCACCTCGTGTGATTCATTTTCTACTCTGGTGTTTTATGATGCTATAATACTGAATTTCACGAGTTATCATTTTAAAATATGGTGCAAATGATAGAAAAAAGGCCTTAGTTTAAACGCTTGTCTACCAATTACATGTCATTTTACTTAGCTGTGGCTCATTTGCGTGCTTACTTGACCCATCCTACCAGTACTAGGTGCTGGTGCTGCTGCGCTCACCCAACGCGACACCTTGCTGATAATAATCAAAACAGTGTTGCTATTTTCTATTTGGGTTTGACAAAGGAATTTTTTTTTTTGTAAACTGGTTGAATCCTCTGTGCCTCAACTGTCCAATACTGAATGAGGTCCATCAGAATGGTGGGCCCTAGTTTCTCAAAATATGGATTTTTAGGGCTATGGTCCATATTGAATGAGGCCTCCTCAAGTTTGTGTACCTACCATCAACAAACTCAGAAAACTAGTTTACAAACTACTTTCCAGTTTTTTCATCTTTTTCAAAACTTAGCAGAATAATCTTTTATTTACAGCAAGATACTTCGCTGCATTTTTATGCCTGAGTCCTTTGTTTTTCATGTCAGTTAACTTATGCAAAGTCCTTTCATTTTATTTCTGCTATGTGATTTCTTGATGTAACTTGTCTATGAAGATCTTATGCTATTAACAAAAATGTCCATTCGTTATCATTGAGTCATTGTTCTTTGATTTGGTCCATTTAAAAGTAACTCCAATAAAAACTTTAGGAACCCATAGGGAAAAAGCAGGTTATCCCTTTGTATTATCTAAACCAGCACTAGCATTTCTCTGATACAAAAGACATGGTTATGATTCCACCTTAGAGAAAAGACAAGAACCAGGAAAACTATCTACATGCATGTCGAAATCACTTATCCTCAGTGTACCTTAGCTGAGGTTGAAGGAGGTACACCTCTGTAGACAAATGACCTCACCCCACCAAACGTGGGTCCTATAAGGATGAAAATTTGTTGCTGATGTGATTCACAAATGACAAAGAAATCAAATCTAAATCTAAATCTAAATGGAATACAAATGAGTAAGTTATTTTCTATGCTTCTAAACACATTATATTTCATAGCAGTGTTTTATAAGATTTTTCTTTCTTTTTTGACGCTATTACAATTTTTGAATTATTTAAGGCACAAATCTCACAACGGAAAGTATTTTTAAAATACATGCTATATGTTGTACCAAAAGGTTTAACATTTGCCTTAGCTATCAACCCTTTGTACATTTCTGGACCACCTTCTGTACCACAGTGCATACTCTTCACAATTTAATAGGACCCGAAGGCTTAATTTCTCAAGCCATTCAAATTTTTACACAGAGAGAGTGAGAGGAAGAGAGAGTGATGGAACAATTTTAATGCGTACTTGAAGGGACCATCCGTTCTAGCTTTTCATGTGCTCTGCTCACATCACTCTGGACAATTGCACATTGTAAAGCCAAACATGATAAACAAGTAGGGTTCCTTGAATTGCCTATTGTTTGCTACGTCCATTCAAGACCACACATGCCATTAATACTCTTCTTGTGAGAGAAGGGTTTTCTCACCTTCCACTAGCCTTGTTCTAAGCCTATGTCATTTTCCATCAATTTGCTACAAGTAGGGATAAAACCCCCCACCCAAAGATGATAATATGCAGACAGTGACACTCCCTTAAAGTTCATTCACTGAGGTAAGATTTTTTACTCGAGTAATACCATTTACGCAAACTGCTAAGATAATTATATCAGAGTTCAATGGAAAAAAGTTTAAGTGAAACTACTTGAATTCAAATATAGTTTGTGAATGAAATTTGTATAAGTAACGTTACTCTTTCAACTCTACTAGCGACAATGTGTCTCTTCTGCTGTCTTTTAGTCCTCAAAGAACTTGGTACCTAGCTATACAAATATATATTACTGTGTGAGGAGTAAAATATTCTGTTAACAACAATGATATTTATTTGAGAAAGCACATGTCAACATGCTAATATAGCAACAGAAAATCAAGTTGAAAGACAAATATCAAGAAAAAGCCATAGAGCATTGAATGAAGGATTGTGAGGGAGAACATGGATTACTTGGAAATAACGTGCCCTCTACCTTATATTGCATTATCATCTACCATTATCTGTAACCTTATCATCTGGCTAAAACCGTGGGTCAGTGGGTGAGTGGGAGTAATCCTTCAACCTTCATCACATTTAAGCTTCCATTTTGCATGCAAGTTGTTTGTTAAATTGCCTGATCTGAAAATTCCAAAACTGCCTGGTTTAGCTGTATAATCCTGCCCCATAATAAATGCAGTTGGAGATTCACAAGAACGAAACCATTAAGGGAAGAGACAGAGGACCCTTTCTTGATGGGCTCACCTTGAAATTAGCATAGAAATCCATGATCCAATGCAATATACAGTAATGCAAAGACTTTTAAACCCAGTTGCCAAGGGTCTAATCAAGCACTATGGTACTAAATGGAAGGCATGTGACCCCCATGTGGTGAAGGTTCCCTCAGTTGCTTTTCACTTGTAAAGAGGATGTCCATATTGAAACCCACTGTGGCTTAACACATGTTGGCGCCTACATGTGGTATTGTTGAGTACTTGACTTATTCTAAGAATAGCTCATAGGCGTGAGATGCCAAAAGGTTTAGAGTTCAAAGTGTAGAATTACGTTGAGAAAGGAAGTGGGGTTGTGCTTTTTGTTAGTGCTCGGCTTTCATACTCTCGAAGTCATAGTCTCGTTCAAGGACGGACCAGGTTTAAAGAATTAGGAGCCGCTGTTACCTAAAAAAAGAAAGTGGATATATATATATATATATCATTACGTATACTGTGGTTGCTGAATGCTGATGCTGACTGATCTTCATTTGCTTCAAAGCAATCCGATTAACTTTGAAAAGGCTGTTTTCCTATTGCACTTTAGGAGCCCTTATCCACTGTTTAATACAATACCAAGAAATTTTGGTATACTTCTCAAATTATTAAAAAACGATAAAAACTTTATTTTATTTCTTCAAAAATGTATTCTTAAAATTCAGTTTGATAATATTCTATAAATGTTTTATTTTATTTTAAAATTAAAGTATCATTTTATTTTAATTTCATCTTTCCATCCATCTATTATTTATAACTAATTATTTTTAAGGATAAAAAAAGAGAAAAAAAGTAAATAATACATGACATCATTTAAGAAATTTATATTTCAATAGACACCAAATAATAATTTTTTTAAAAAAATATATTCTAAAAATAGAATATATATATATATATATATATATATATATATATATATATAAAGTGTATTATAGAGTTAAATAAAATGGGAATGAATTTGGATTGGTCCCTAACTTCACATGATCTAATTGAATAAATCTTAGACGATTAAGATCTGTCAATATTTTAAAAAAATGTCTCAAAAAGCATACTACACATAAAATTAAAAAAAATTATTTAATTATGACCATCTAATATATGTTAAATGACTAGGATCTAATTGAATTCAGTGAAATCATCCCTGATTTCATTGGATCTGGATGCAGGTTTTGTAACGTTGAGGTATAAATTTGGCATGTGAGGTTGAGCTGCAATTTTTGTCATTTTGATGAACACAGAACACTGTCGTTTTTGGATATTAGCGAAGATGGAAACTTGGTACTATACGTAACCAACATTTCAACATACTTACCAAACCAAACAGACAGATCCATTTTGACATTGGATTCAAACTCTGTCTCCAAAACAAATTATTTTTTTATTAATAAATTAATATTTCAATATCAAAAAATAGTATAGGTTTGAACTCAATGTTTAACAAAATCTTTAAAACAAAAAATAATAGAGTTATTTTAATTTTTGTATGGGGTTACTGTTTTATAGTATTCGTTTATTATTACACCATGCACTTTTATATATTTTTATATTTTATATATAATTTAGAATTAATTTAATTTTTTATGGGTAGTAAAAAATAATTTCAAATTTCAAATTGTATAACCACAAAGTTTGTTTTAATTATTATATGGGAATTGCTATCCTACATCCCCCTCCTCTACTTCCTTCCTATACTACTTTTACTTCGACAGTGTCGATTTGTTATGTTTTATATTTTTTATCTCAATTTTTTTATTTTTTAATATTAATTAAGTATTTATTATATCATATATTTTTTAAAGAATTTTTTAAAATATTTTCATATTTTTTTAAAATTTTTAAACTTATAAATAAATAATATCAAAAAATTATCGTTAAATAATATAAAAAAATTCTTAAAAATTTAAAAAAATATATATGAGATAAAAAAATACTTAACTAATTTTAAAAAATTAAAAAAATTAAAAAAAAAGGGGACATAGCTTAGTTTCCTTATTTTATATA